>OZ026598.1:26679196-26709196 GCA_964020085.1 Micromussa lordhowensis
AATGTGTTTATCAACTGACCCCACCCGATAAATTACTCTATTTAGGTTGCAAATGGCGTTACACTGCTGATGGAGACCGAAGTTTACCATGATTTGCCAAGTGAATTTGGAAAGGTGAAGTTAGAATTAAAGCAGCGTTTACATTACTCTGGGAAACCACCAGAGTTTTTCCTCAAAATTTGTGGCAGCTAGATTGAGCTGGGGCACTTTTAATGCAAGTGAAAGAATCTAGAAACTAAAAGAGTATTCCTTTGAAATGTGCCTCTTACCTGTCAAGAATAGAGCGCGTATCGCTATGTCGACGAGTACAAGAAAGCAGGGAAGGCTGGAAATCATACTAAAATACTTGAGCTACTGTAAAAGCGTATCGCTAGATCTAAGAAATCAAACAAGAAGAGCAATACTGACAATTACGTTATCGTTATGATTATCATTTTGAGAGAAAGTGTCTGTGTTTTTCAGTGGAAATACTGATTCAACTGAGAGATTGGCTCCACCAGCGGTTTAAATTAGTTCGCGTAATGTACTATGGAGGCCAATCGTTGTGTTTATACAATAGAAATATTAGAACAAGCGCTTCAACGTCGAATTTACCTGCCTTAACCTGTCCGCTTTACTAACCTACGGGCTTCATTGTTTCTAATCTTTAAACTGGTCACTTGCGTGGATTACTTGCAGGGTTACATGAGCCAGCAAGAGCAAGAAGAGCTGTCCTTCGAGGATCAAAGCAGCATTTGCAACAGAATGGATGACTCTGAGGTCAATGACGCCAGGGATGATTTCCAGTTAGGGGTAAGATATCTGCATATTGTACAAGTCGATGAATTATGGATCATACCTTTTACAGCTCTTTTTGATACATTGCAGGTCGAGGAGCAAATGGAAACGGAATGCAGCTTATTAATCGAGGTATCTAAAGCAATATTACATTAGTATATGAAATTTATGGTATCAAATAAAGTATTCTGTCTTGCTCCGTCACAGGACGAGGAGAAAATGGAAACTGGACCCGAGGGATCGTCGAGTGGCACCGCTGAGACTATGGTATATTACTTTCACGTCTTCTTTTTTGGAATAGAATCGAAGACTGCATATTTAGCAAATAAACGTTAATCCTTGCAAATTCAACGGGTACACTACAAGTAAAAAAAATCCTCGAGCGACTCCAGGTTCTAGACTGCTTTCAAACACTAAACCGAAACCTTCGCCATTCTCTTAATGTAAAACTTTGCCAAAAACAGGAAAAAACAAAACGCTGTACCAATAACGTTTTCGTATCCCTCACAGGGTGAGGAGAGAAAGGGAACGAAACTCTCCCCTCAGGAAAAATATAGCACGGAAGAATTGGAAGAATCGAAAGAAACGGTAAGTTCCCAAATCGATTTTGCTTTATTACTCGCGCTGTTTTACAAATTGATAATCAAGGCTAAAAAGGTTCTCTCGTCAATCTTTTAACATTGAAACATTTGAAAAGGAACCAAGGGTCAACTAGTGTCACATATAAACAGCAACGTAGGCAGAGAAGGGTCGTTGGTCAAGTTGATAAACCCGCTTAATAGCGAGTCTACACCATGACATCGATCTACGAAATCTCTTGAATTCATTTGTTTTTCTTGATTTATCGACTTTTCTTTCTTGCTTTATTCTCTGCTTCTAAACAGAAATCAGAGCAGTGGGTCGCTGTTAGTTATGGTAGAGACCTAAGGTATATTGGTCGCGTGGTGAAAGAGGATGATCAAAACATAACAGTTATATTTTTGGAGAGAAGGACAGGTGGTTATTTCCAGCTGAGGAGGACTCAAGAAGAAGTAGAGACACGGCAAGTTTTTATGCGTGATGTGGTGGTCAACTGGATAGGAGTCGGTCGCTCTGAGGTTCCGCAGGAGAAGGAGTTGCGAAAGCATCAGGCAGACTTCTGGAAGACATCCCGTTTAAGAGAGAAGGTACAGCTTCTAAATACCCGAGCTCGAACAGTGCTCGAACTTAACGGTCGTCCACTCGTCCAAAACGAGTAAAAATTGCCCAAAACGAGTAGGTTTTTTTGCCACTAGTCCTCTCGACGAGTAAAGTTACAGTACCCCGATAAATAATTGCTTTTGTATCTTGCTGAAAGGGGCTAAAAGTGTCAAAGCAGATAAAGAATTTCTGAAAGCGAATGCTTCGAAAACGTCGAGCAAAAATCGCTAGGCGTTTCTGGCCTGGCAGGTAAGAGTCTGGGTTCTACGCTGAGATTAAATGGATTGTGGGATTCAATATGGCGGCTTCCCGCGTTTTCCAAATGATCGATGTTGATTGAATCTCTATTTCCTTTCAAAACACAACTTCTTGAAATGTCCAAACGAAAACAAGTTCAATGCTCACTGAGTTTCGACTGAGTTCTTTCTTCGGAGGAAAGCAAAATCAAGAAAGCAACACAACACCAGCACCGCCTGCTGCAACTCCGATAAAGAAAACACGGAAGTTTCAGGAATCGTGGAAAGAAAAGTACAGATGGCTCCACTTTGATGATAAAGAAAACAAAATGTTTGCGAGTTTTGCAGGGAATTTCCAGGCATCACAAAGAATGCGAAGGCCTTGCTTAAAGGATTGATGACCTAACTTAAGCCTAAGACAGCAATGAAGTTGATAAAACTGCTGCTATTGTATTTATGTTGCAACTATGCCTGTAACTGGGAAGAATTATAATTGTAATACACTTATCATTGTTGCTATGTATCACTAAAAAGATACATGTAAATTGTTGTGTTTATTTGATCATAGTGTGGCATTTACATGTTTTTACCTACAGACACAAATTAAATAGGTGCAACAAAAAATGTAAAGGGTGACCAGTAACTTTGCTCCTGGGACCAGTAAATTCTTAGCCTACTGGTCCAGTGGAAGACCAGAGCTAAAAGTTAAGTTCGAGCACTGTCGAAGGATTTCTAGAATCACTGTGGCACCTATAAACTCCAGTTGTTCGTTCACTCGAATCACGGTATTTTTACGGTAATGAGGAAACGTTTGGAAACGTAAGTAAATTAAAGTTTTGCTTAGTTGTGTGAACTGGGTCCACTAACAAAAAAACTCACTTTGAAAGAAGAATTCAAGAGAAATGAATCTCACAGAGCAGACAAAAAGTGCCAAAGCATTGCAAATTGAGATGACGAAACCGAAGAGGTAATTATACCGTGTTAAATGCATGGGAAGTTAACTTTGGAAAGTAAATAGTTTAATATTAACATCTTCATGGGTATGAAATTTATCTCTAGGTGGTAACATATTGGAAAAAATGACCTCAAAAGCCTTTCAGAAGTGGTATGCCAAGTAGGGACCGAAACCATCCTTTTGGCTGATTTAAAGACAATTCAGCCTTCTATGACACAAAAAGAGATCTCTGCCATGAAGGGTTTCAATCCTAACTTCACCGAAGTGGGCTGGCTAAACAACAAGGTAAAGTATTCAATAAATCACAGGTTCTTTCGTGACATAATTGCGATGGTCATGAGGAACAAGAAACCCAAACCACTACAGTTTTAGCAGAGAGAGGTAAGAAGCCTTTCCTAGAATCGCCTTGTTTGCGTGTTGAAATTACCTGGTTGGGTAGTACGCAGCCCCCTTTCATTTTGCCACGGATATCGCTTTGGTGGAAATCAGTTTTAATATATTAGGTATACTCCCAAAACAGCATAGGCTATACTAGGAGTTCGGCAAAAAAAAAAAAATAAATACATAAATAAAGATGTTAGATGTAACCCTACCCCTAACCCCTAACCCCTAATTAGGGTCCTGGGCATGATGAAACGCCCCCCTCCAAACCTCCAGTTTGTGGATGAACCTAAATTTTTGGGAAAAAACGACTACGAAATGGAATTTTGCTGAGTCAGCATATTGAGGCCCTCTCCTCACGTGACATAAATTTCATTGAAAACCATTTAATTTTGTGTAAAATATTTTTGATTGAAATTTTGGAGGGGGGCATTTCATCGCAAATGGGAGAATCCATCTTAACATTGAGGGTTAGTCCTTAGATTTTGGGTTCTATAGGCTTAGACCAATCAAAAATCGTCCACCGTGTGCCCTTGGCTAACCCTCGCAAAAAATTTTTGGAGTTTTTCTGTCGGCAAAAAAATCTAGTAAAGGTACACGTGTTATACTCTATATGAAGGCTTTTCTCTGTCAACTTTTACTCAACAACGGTTTTTCCCAAAATGAAAAATACCAAATTTTTGAATTTGCGAGGGTTAGACTTGAAATTTTTACCATATGTAGGTATGGAATTAGGAAGCTGATTCTGAGAAAATGACGTTATTCCACTAAATTCCTGACTTTTTATGAATTTTTTAAGCATTCTCGTTTCACCAAAAATTTTGGGGGGGCAAAAGACGCTCTCTTATTTTAGCGATTTTATCCTTTTGTTTTTATTTTTTAGAATGTTTCTTTTTTGCGTACTTCTGCCAATAAATGGTCTTTAATCTAAGATAATTTTGATTATTAACCCTTTCAAGTTGTGGGAATCAATGACACTTAAAGTTTTTCGCCCGGGGGCAATTCATCATTTACCTCAAAATTTTACAAAAAAATTCATAAAAAATTTCAGTTTTATTTTTTTTTCTTAAATATTTTATATGTTGTAGATCTGGATAAGATACAAAACATATATTTTTTTCAAATTTTTTTACTGCAAAACAATGGCACAGTAAGGGTACAAAATTTACCCAAATATGGTACAGTGCAGGCAGTAGACTTGCTTCTTTTTCATCCAATAACTTCTTTCAAATAAGAGGGTTTGCAATTAAAATCACCCAAGAGTTGAATCTACTACTTATTAACATTTGTGGAGAATTACAGCTTTGGGCATTTAAAATTAAAAAAAATGACTATTTTAAGTCCATAAATCGTCATGGATGCTTCGTGCAACATACATAACGTAATATTTTACATCAAAAGCAAGGGTAACAATTCTTTTTTTTCTTAGATTAAAAGTACGAAGGTAACCAATGAGGCTACGTAATATTTGTTAATTAAAATAAAAAGCCCAAATTTATATCAATCTTTACAAGTTTGGTAAAAAGGGGGGCAATTATTCATTTTTTAACTTGAGGTTTAGTGTACCTTAAATGAAGTAGTTTGAAAACAAAAAGATCCGAGCAGAAGTTTGTTTCATTGGCTAAAATCTAAACTAGTTTTCTAAGGCAACCCTTGTAACCTAAAGGACATTTTGAATGACAAAGATTACGGCACAGGAGCTATAGGGGGCGTTTCATCACCAAGAAATACATGGGTAAAATGTGCTGATTGAGCCAAAAAAAGCGTTTACTCCACTAAAGCTCGCAAAGAAGGTCATTTTTACTTTATATATCCAAATTGATGCATGTTACCATTGGAAAAATGTTTTTTTTTGGTCCCAAATATAAACCTGTCATAAAGTACATTTCAGTGCATACTACATGATGTAAGTGTTCTCAAGACCTTCATTGGGTGAGTACATGTTTATTTAGCTCCGTGATTTTTGCTGTTTGGCACCCTTAGAACACTGAGCAGAGGCAATCCAACTATCGGAAGAAGTGTCTAAGGTGCTTGATCACCTTTCTTGAACATTTTCTTCCCATAAAAAACGGTTGCTTCTGCGCAGGCTCTGGTCAAAGTTTAAGGGTGCACATTTGACCATTATGTTATTGAAGGACCTCGTTATGAAAACTTGAGGACCTTTTATTGATGTTTTGATGTTATTGCTGGCGAGCCATAGCGAGGCAGCACACTATTGTACAATATTGTTTGGCTAGAAATGTTGGTTTTTCATATCACTATAATGTCTGTAAGTAAGAAAAACTTTAACTGCTTAGAACTTTAAGAGGATTTGGACGGGGGCCTTCAAATTTACAGACATTAGAGAATGCAAAAGCAGGTATCTGCATGTTCTCTCTGTTCAGGGTGTTGGTTTCACTCTGCACTACAATGCCTGTAAATACACGATTTTAAAAGCTGTGTCAATAGCTATAGGCGAATATTGTGAATTGCCTTGGTATTCACACACATTGTAGAACCCTGGAATAGGTTTCTTTTGTACGTTATTTCTATTCACAGTTTCCTTGATTGATTGTTTACAATAAGATTATTAAGATAAGACATTATGGAGAAAACGCGACCCAAAGTAGATATACCTAGTAACGTGAAACAAACCAAGATGCAGAGGATGAATGAAAGGGCTATCGATGGGGATAGACAAGCTCTCAAGTACTTGGACCTTGCTATTCAGTACATTACTTACCAAAACACGACCACAGTGTCACGGGCGGGTTTGACGGCTGACTACAAATTGGCAGCATCAACGTTTGTAGCCGCGCAACATCTACAGTCGGAGTTATTAGTACGATTGAGCTAGCGGCTATTGCATTATATCAAATTTAACAGCAAAGGCTTTGATTCAGAGATTGACAGAGAAGAGAGAGTCTCCATACCAGAGCAATTAGAGATGCTGTGATTCAATTGTGCCGACCTTCCCTTGGCAAGGATGCCAGATAGATCAGACACGCAAGAAGAAGAAACATCGTCAGAGGACGACCGCTACCATCAGTACGGCAGCGATGACAACCAAGAAATAGAAGACAAAGCACCGATGGCCAAAAAGAATGTCATCAAACTAGCTGTAAGAGAGAGCTCCGACGAGGACAAAGAAGACGAAGGCAGCACTTCCAGGGGGACGAAAAGACCACTAAAAGATTCTGATAGACCTATGTTAAAGAAGGCAAAGGTGCCAAAACAAGATGAAAAGGAAGAGTCAAGAGGAAGTAAATCAAAACAAAGAGAAGGAAAAAGCCTAGCTTTAGAACAAAAGAGCTCAACCCTGGAGTCATCTGACGATGAGGAAGATGACAGTGATGTTGATGATGACTCAGATTCATCTGAGGAAGAAAGCACTGCAACAATATCACACCATCATAGGTAAAGTGCAGGATGCCAGGCTGCAAGGCAGTGGTGGCGACATTAAACGCCACGTCTTGACATACGCCAAGAAACAAGAAATAGAATACGACGATGTCTTAAGAGCAGTTGCAATCATGAAAGCAGGGAAGAAGAACAGGGGAGCACGGCTAACAAGTAAAAAGTGTCCCGAAGGAAGGCCTAGACGTTTGAAGAAGTGTTGTCCAGTTTCGAACTGCTTCTTTATCAGTCCTCAGATCAATGTACATCTAAAATCTTCCCATAAGCTTAAGCCAGGTACGGCGCTCTACAACAACATGCTTAAGGATGCCAGGGTGTACACTGGCCTTCAAGAACTACCTCCAGTGGATTCAGCTTCAGCCTCAGTGTCAGCTCCAGCGCCAGTGGCAGCTCCAGTGATAGCGAAAGCTGCAATGTCAGCTTTAGCGTCAACTTCAGAAAATAAACAACAACAAGATAGTGAAGAATCAAGCTATGAACAAGGTGACGAATCCTCTGAAGAATTATCTGACGGTGCGTCTGAAAGCGAAGAGAGCCAACCTGCTAAATTAAAGAAGCAAGAGTATTACTCTGCAACTAAATATGAGAGCAATCGACACCAGTGGCTGTGCGGCTACTTCCGCTACCTGCAATTGCCAGATGCTGGTTATAAGAAACTTTCTAACCGGCTGCAGCACGTAGGTCAAATGAGCAACCTCTTAGAAGCCCTAGATCCAGCTGGGAAGGACATCACGGTCCTGGCAGAAGATGATGGGGATGCTGTGTGGCTAAAGTGGGTGCATCCCCATCTCACGGATCACACAAAGGCACCCGGTACTATTATTTTGTACCTTACCAGCTTCGAGAAGTTTTTGAAGTTTGTCACATCCAAAAAGTACAACCGGAAGGAAATGCCACCACTTCACGGGAACTATGAAGACATCTTCCGGGAGACAATCCCAGCATTGAAGGGGTGGCGAGCAACGGTAGATAACGAAACACAAGACGTCCAGCATCGTGGCCATTTGAGGGAGTGCGACACGATGTTAACTCCCCAGGACATCAAAAAGCTTCAAGAGTCAAAACCTTATGCAGCTGGCATGAAAGCCCTCATGAAGGCCAAGCAAGGAGAAACCCTCAGCCTGAAGCCCGAGATCTTCTATTAGTGAAGCTATCTCTGCTGGTTGGCTCACGACCTGGCCCGTTGGAGAACGTTAACCTCAAAGATTATCATTCTGCGAAGGAAAGTGGCGAAAACAAGATCATGCTCGTTCCAAAACACAAAAGATCGAAGGCAGGACCAGCTTCTCTTGGGATGGATAAGGAGCTGCAAGAGCTTATGGAAATTTACGTGACAAAAATAAGGCCACAAATAGCAGAAGAGGGAGAGGACAAGCTGTTCGTGAAAATTGACGGGTCAGCGTTCGAGAGGAACACCATTGGGCGAAGATTTCGTGCGTTTTGGGAAAAAAGTGGCATCCGTGGTGACAAAAGCGTAAGTCAAACGTCAGTCAGGAAGTTCGTGACGACTACAACCAAAACACATGCTCCAGAAGAAGTAAGCAGGGTGCAGAAGGTGCTCAGTCACAACGAAAGGGCATCTCGAAACTGCTACCTCAGACAAGATCTTACTGAAGAAGCTTCCCTGGCTATAGATGTGATCAAGCGTGTAACATCGCCTGACATTGAGAAGTCAACCAAAAAAGACGAAATTGAAACAAATGCAGAAGAAGATGAGAAAGATCAGTCTAAAAGGAAAAACGGTGATGGTGCATCAGACGGTGATGGTGCATCAGACAATAATGGCGCAGCAGACGGTGATGGCGCAGCAGACGGTGATGGTGCATCAGAAGGTCATGGTGCTTCAGACCATGATGGCGCAGCAGACGGCGATGGTGCAACAGATGGTGATGGGGCAGTAGGCGGTGATGGTGCATCAGACGGTGATGGCGCAGCAGGCGGTGATGATGCATCAGACGGTGATGGCGCAGCAGGCGGTGATGGTGCATCAGATGGTGATGGTGCATCAGACGGTAAAGCCTCTGAGGTCATTCCACCAACACCACCAAGACAAATGTCTCAAAAGAAAGCACAACCATCAAGGTCACGTAAGTCCATCACTAAACCAATTCCTACCACTTCTACTTCTCAGCAGATCCAACCTTCTTCATCTCCTTCTCAAGGTCTAACTGATCGTGAAAAGGACACAATCAAAGAAGTATTTAAAGATGACATTGAAGCTGGTGTGAAAGTTCAGATGAAAATGGTCAGAAATAAGATGTGCACCAGAACCATCTTAAGAAAGGTAATCTACAGCCAAGCAAAGGTCAAGAAGGTAGTAAACATGGTCAATTACTTGATAGAGACCACGCCTAGAGTGAAGCCAAAAGATCTTCCTGCCAAAAAACCTAAGGTAGATGAGTGGTTGTGCGATGATGACAGTGCTTCCCTCAAGTCGGGCCCAAGGCAACACTGGGATGACAAGGACATCCAAACTACAGAAAAAATATTTAGACGATTTGACAGCTGTCCCACCAAAGATGTCATCAGGGATATGTTTAACAAAGATGATGACCTCATGGACATCAAAGAAAAAGAAGGCTTCGCCAGATGTTATGAAAAGGTGAATCTATGATGAAAAAGAAAAAGAGAAAGTGAAAAAGCATGAGCTGAGGTAGCAAACCCCCGGGGAGTGTGCCACAAATACCAGTCTTCTTTGTTGTTGTTAACATTGCAAACAAAAAAAAAGGATATGTATGTACATGTGTTAAGATGCTTGTTTGCTTGTATTACCATGTAATGTATGCATTTGTCCCATTGAATGTGCCTGGATCCGAGGGCGGTTCCTGACTAAAGTCAGGTGAATCGCTCAATGACAGTGAAGGGCAGTGTAATCCATTAGTCTAACTGTTTTGTAACTTACATGTTGTCCAGTCTGGCCCTCTATGATGGGCCTCGTAATGTGTTTATTAGATGTAACCCCTAATTAGGTGCATGAGGCGTAGATGTGCCCACCTACTGGATCCAATTTCTGAAAGTGTTACAGGTCGGTCAAAATTTTACTTTTGTCACGTGACACTCATTGCCACGCAATTTGACAGCTGTCCCACCAAAGATGTCATCAGGGATATGTTTAACAAAGATGATGACCTCATGGACATCAAAGAAAAAGAAGGCTTCGCCAGATGTTATGAAAAGGTGAAATCTATGATGAAAAAGAAAAAGAGAAAGTGAAAAAGCATGAGCTGAGGTAGCAAACCCCCGGGGAGTGTGCCACAAATACCAGTCTTCTTTGTTGTTGTTAACATTGCAAACAAAAAAAAAGGATATGTATGTACATGTGTTAAGATGCTTGTTTGCTTGTATTACCATGTAATGTATGCATTTGTCCCATTGAATGTGCCTGGATCCGAGGGCGGTTCCTGACTAAAGTCAGGTGAATCGCTCAATGACAGTGAAGGGCAGTGTAATCCATTAGTCTAACTGTTTTGTAACTTACATGTTGTCCAGTCTGGCCCTCTATGATGGGCCTCGTAATGTGTTTATTAGATGTAACCCTAACTAGGTTCCTGGAGGTGCGCTTTCCTTACACCTTAACCTGAAATCACTAAAATGCGCTTTTTTCATGTTTCCTTTTAACCAATCAGGATATCCTTTGCACACGATAAACTACCCTTATAAGGCTATCTTCCATTAAAGTTTTGAATCTAGGCCTGTTTTCGCCTAAGAGTTGTCACCACTTGAACATCTTAAAGTGTAAGAAAAGCGCATTTTATGGGAAATGATACTTGTTAAAGTGTCTAGGTTCTGATATTTTGGGCCAATTAAACTTTTTTCATTCCCCCCAGGCTCCTAGCTATTTCCTCCTCTTAACCCGGCTTTTTTGAGAAACTTTTTTTTTGGCCGAAAATTTTCACTAAAAATAAATACGAGTAAACAGAATCACGATCAGTAAAATCGGCTCTTTAGAAAATTTTGAACTTAACTGATTATAGAAGAAAGCCGTTTGAGGTCAAGAAAGAGATATTTTATGGAGGGCTAGCACAACTATTCAGGAACGTTGTGTGAAAATTTCAGCTTATTTGGTCAACACTGGTTTCCATGACAACCAATTTTGTGACCATTGGTCGCAAAAAAAATTTCGGTAAGGTAAGCGCATTTTTAGGGCAAAACGCAAAAATGATTTTTGACCTTTAAACTAAGTCTAGACGTGAATCTAAGCAATACAGACATAGCCTATTGATTGGTCTACATACCCCTAGAGTATTATTGCGTTAACCTCAAACCTAAATTTTTTATGAATTTTTTGTTTCAAAATTTGTAAGAAAAGCGCACTACTTTGGACATTTTTCGTCCAATTTTTACCTATTTTTAGAAGGTCGTTACTCAGTCAAATTTAATACTTAGGCCATGATTTTTTCAGGGTAGCTGCTTTAATTACTTGGCATTCTGCACATGTAATCAGAATATCGTGAGGTTTTTACATAATGATGCAAACTGACACTAAGCTAAGCTTACCCTAACGCCCCTTTTTTCTGCTTGTACTTACAGTACAGCTAAGACGGGGGTCAGAACAATAGTCTGAGAGTAATTTTTAGCCAGATTTTGCAACCTAAATAGTATAGCAAGCTATCTACCAAGTTTCAACTTTTTATCTGAAAACGCAAAGGCACAGCGAATTTTTGAAGTTATATTAAAGTTCGTGCATCATACACCATGTTACCATCTACACAAGCCTTTGGACTGGTAAGTCACGTTTTTTTAGCTCCTTCATTTTTGCTATTTGGCACCCTTAAAACACTGCGCAGAGGCAATCCAACTATTGGAAGAGTTGTCTAAGGTACTCGGGCAACTGCCTTGAACATTTTCTTCCCGCAGCATACGTTTGCGTCTGCGCAGGCTTTGGTCGGAGTTTGAGGGTGCTCTCTGACCACATTTATGATTGAGGAACTCGCCATTCGGGCTGGAGGACCTCTTTATTGATGTTTTGATGTTACATTATGCTTGTTCATGTTGTGAGGAACCGTTTGGTGTTGATTGTATTGAAATCGGTTCCTCCGTTAATTAGTTATGACATCATTTGTGTCAAAACCTTTACACCTTAATAACTTTGCGAGGTTTTAAGTATTTGGTCAGTAGTTTGTGGCTTTAGAAAGCCCTTGGCAAAGGCTTTGTACATGCCAAATTGTGTTGAAATTGATAAAATCCTCGCAAAGTTATTAGCGTGTAAAGTTTTGCCACAAAATTACCCTAGTGTCCTTTGCGGCCCTCCGTTTTTACGCCGAAACGAGGCTAAACTTTGACCGCTAATAACTCAAAGAGGATTTAACCATTTGGCTTCAAATTTACATGATAGATGGAGCGCATCAAGGACTATCTGTTACATTACACAGTTTGGCGCAAACCGTCACTATAACGTCTGCAAGTTCCTTTGACTTTAAACGTCCATAACTTGATGAGAATTTAGCGGTTGAACTTCAAACTTGGAGGGCTGCATCTTAGGGTTAGGTACATGTGATTGATTGCACTTTAAATCTGCAGCTTCCACGATGCACCTGTAAGCGGTACCATTAAGATGTATATTGAAGACATACAGGTGGCCTGTAGGAGAGTCTTGAGAGGCGACAAAGAAGCTGAAAAAGAACTGGGACTTGACACAGTCCAGTATGACCGTTCAACACCCCACAATTTGTCAGTAAGGAGCCTTCAAACCACCTACAGCTCTGTGTTAACTACAGCTGTAGCAGCAAAGCAGCTTGACCTTCCTTTCTTCGAGAAACAATGTGAACTTACAATGCAGTTATTGCAGGCCATTGCCCAAGCCAAGAAAGTCGAGTTTGAACACAACATAGATGCCCAGGACGTAGCCGAAGTCATGCTAGCTTTAATTCACGACGAGGCAAGCCGCCACAATTACAAAGAGGTGCCTGAAGAGGAAGAAGATAATGACGAGAGTTCAGTAACTTCACCCACAGCAGCCGCCGCAGAGCAGCCAACACAGACACCTGTTGCCGCAGCATCTATTGACCAGGAGCAACCTTCAAAAGCCAAAGACGCCGATGCGCAGCAAACACCAACACCTGCTGCAGCAACATCTAGTTGGCAGGTACGGCCTTCAAAAACCAAGGATGCGCACAAGCAGCCAACACCAACACCTGCTGTAGCAACATCTAGTGAGCAGGCACGCCCTTCAAAAACCAAGGACGCGCACAAGCAGCCAACACCAACACCTGCTGCAGCAACATCTAGTGAGCAGGCGCGGCCTTCAAAAACCAAAGACGCGCACAAGCAGCCGACACCATCACCTGCTGCGGCAACACCTACTGAGCAGGTGCTGCCTTCAAAAGCCAATGATGCCGATGTGCACAGCAAAAGACCCCTACTCAAGCAGCAGAAGCAAAAACAAGAGGCGCCAGTGCTCACTTTGCCCCTTCTTTGGAACGCACCTTGAAAGACACATAGCTTTCAAACATCCAGACGCTGCCCAGACCAAGCCAGAAAGGGTCACTCTTGTACATCTACAAGACAAATTGACCAGACAGGAAGAAGCCAAAAAACCAGTCCGCCTTTATCAATGCTCCTTGAAAAAGTGTGGTGCCATAATAACCAGGCTGGGGCAGCACCTCACTCGTGTCCATAACATACATGACCAGGCCAAACTCAAGAAAATCAAGTCCACATGCAAGCGCTTGCCACCTGGGAGTCTGCATCAGCCCAAACAAAAAGTTATTAAGGTGCAGCCCAAGCAAAAAGTTATTAAGGTGTCCATCAAGAAACCCTCGAAAACGCCACCCCGTGAAGAAACAAACTCCAGTCAGTCCAGCACCTCCAGTGAAGACGAATCATTCGTGTCTGATGGCAGCACCTCCCAAGAACATCAAGAGGTGGATCAACACCAGTTACAAGTTGACGCAGATGTGGATGATATAAGTACGTTTGCAGACTCCGACGAAGAGCAGCATGACATGTCAGACACGGAGCAAAAGAAGTGGGCAGACATCTATCTCGCAAAAGATCCAACGCGCAGTGTTCGGGAATACTTCATTTCCCGTTTTTTCAGGTACTTGCTACATGTCGAGGGTGGAGCGCACTCGGAAAAGCAGGCCTTAATTCACACCAGGCAGGTGCATACCATTCTTGAGACACTGGATCCTGGGGGAGCAGACCTGGGCTGTCTGGCGAAGCGTAGTGGAGTCGACATATGGGACAAGTTCTGTTTGCCCAAGTTGAAATCGAAGCAGCTTACTGGCAACACGCTGAAAGTGTACCTAAGAAGCACAGAGTTCTTTGTGAAGTTTATCTCAAAAGGGCTCTTGTACAAGCAGGAGAAGCTCAACGAAAGGCATAAAGATGTTATTGTCAGTCTAAAAGAAAGACTACCAGACTACCGTGCAACCATTCACAGACAAACTGGGCACCAAACAACAACTTGTAAAGTCGATGAAGCCTTTGCCCGCCTGACTCCGGCTGACCTCCGCCAGGCACAGGCTTCAGAGCCTGTGAAGACTGCCGTAAAGTTGATAGGTCTGGCAGCAGAGAACAAGCCACTGACGCTAAAGGAGTTTATCGCGGTGAGGGACTATCTGCTTGTCACTACCCTCTATGAGAATGGTTCTAGGCCTGGACCACTCGAGAATTGCCTTATCAGTCGCTTCAAACAGGCCACGTACAGCTCGTCAGCTGACCGCTACACTATCTTGGTCGACCAGCACAAAACTACAAGACATCACAGACCCGCCGAGCTGACGGTGACTAGCAGGATTTACTTATACCTTCAGATATATGTGTTGCACATTAGACCCAAGTTTGCTGCTCCAGGCGAAGACTCGCTGTTCATAAAAGATGATGGACACAGTTTCAGGCCAGGCACAATTGGAAAGAGAGTCGGCAGGTTCTTTGAGCAGGCAGGGATTCGCAAGGACATCAAGGTCACTGCTACTTCAATTCGCAAGATGATCAGCGACAAGGCTTACGAGATGTCGCCTAAGAAGAAGCGGCTGATCCATGGCCATATGAAACACAACGAGAGAACCGCAGAGTCAAATTATGTCCTCCGAGTCAATGCAGAACGTGCCTGTAAAGCCCATGAGTTAGTGCAAACGATCATCCGGGAAACTACGCCAACTAAAGCTTCTGAAGAATCTGATGTGGCAGAGAAAGAAGAGGAGGCTCCCACTTTGCCCGTGGACCCACAGGTGAAGGTTGCATCAGAAGTCATACCAGAAAACGACGACGACAACCAAGATGATGGCGTGCCCTTGAGATCCTCCTCCAAGAAACGCAAAAGGGTCCTTTCAGAATCAGACGACAATGACCCTGAAGCAACAGAAACAGCTTCTGTCAGCAGTTTGGGTGACGAGCACAAGTCCGTGATTTTGACTGTTTTTCAGGAGGAGATTGCAAAGGGGAGACTTTTGACGATGGCAGAGGTGAGATCTAGGATGCGTGCAGACCTTTACCTTCGTAAAATGGTGGTCAACCAGGAGTATGTGAAGAAGATTGCTGACTTTGTCCGATACAAGACCAACCATACGCGGCATTTGCAGCTGAGCGAGCTTACCGAATTGGACACCAGCGAATATGTAGCATCCTTCAGCAATGAAAGTGGTCTCAGGAAGACCTGGAATGCACATGACACCGCTGTGATCGAAGCAAAATTCGATTCTCTGCCCCATGTAAAGAGCAAGAAAATTATTATTAGCGTCTTCTCTTCTGATGAGGTCCTTGGTCACATCTTGGAGAGAGAGGGCTCTTACAGGTGCTATGAGAAGGTGAAGAATATCATCAAGCGGAGAAGCCGCTAGCTCAGTGGTAGAGGAAACCAGCATGTCCGGTTAAAGTCTGCCTGTGAAAAGGACGAAGGAGAAATCCGGTTAAAGTCTGCCTTTTGACAGGATGAAGGAGATGCTTAAACCTTTATCACTGTACTGTTGCGTTCCCTACTGTACCATTGCATTTGCGCAAAGCAAGTCAAATTGATATTTAAGTTGAAATTAATTAAGTTGAAATTCTTATTTGTGGTATATACAAAAAGCGTTGATATTTTAATTGTACATAAATCTTGTACATAGTGTAAATAATCCTGGCAACAATGAGTCGGGCTGGTCACCCGATGATACCCTCCAGGGACTGAGCAGTTTGTCAGGGATAAAACACAAGCTGGGGTAGCCAACCCCCGGGGCGTGCCCCACAAACACGCTCGGTCTCTGGGTAGTACTCTTGCCGTTTGATACGGCAAGGGGGGGACCGGGAAACCAAAATAATAACATGTCATTTTTACTTGTGTTTCTTTTGTTTTCGCAGAATCCCTTTAGACAAAAACTACAATGGGTGTCACATCCACATCCTAGATGCAGATGCATAAATATATTTTTTTCCAAAGTTTAAGAATATTTTTAAAAACTAAGTCAATAGAATTTGTCATTTTACACGAAATAAAAAGGAAAAAAAAAAAAAGAAATCCGTTTTTTTTCGGGTGTGAGGCTCAAACCACCTCCCTCCGAAAATAGTAATTATTTTCATAATAATTTAATAAAATAACCTGTATAAAAAGAAAAAAAGATAATATCGGTGGCCTGCACTGGCAATGGAGAAGCTCTTGCGCACATTGACGTTCTACGCCACAGAAGAGGAGGAACTGACCAGCTCAAGCAAGGCGAGCGGGACAAAGGATTGCTGAAAGTGAAGCGCCAAACCACTCGGCCACCAGTGCAGGCCAACAAAAATGATGCAAATTTAACTACTGTATAGGGCAATTGGAAAATTTTTGTCACCCTTTGATGCGGTAAAAGTTTTGAAAGTGTCTAAAACACTTCCTTTCACTTAGTTTATCGCGAAAATAGATCTTTTAGCTATAAACTAAGTAAAAGGAAGTGTTTTAGACACTTTTGAAACTTTGACAAAAGGCAAAAAGAAGACAAGTCTCACAAATTAATTGCTAACTTTAGGCCTAAAATTTCTCAACACGATAAAAAGGAAATAGGAAAAAAAAAGCATCATTTAGTAGCCAACTTCTCAGGCAACAGCCACACAGAAAAGCTTCCGTCTTGCTTATTTCTTAACAGAGATATAGCTGCTCAAAGACAAGAGGCTCTAGCAAAAATGTAAGGAAAGCGCAATCTTGACAACGTAATACAAACATTGCGCAATGGTCTTTTAAAAAGTTGAGAAGTTCAACACACTCTAACGATGAAGAAGAGCATCATGGGCCTAGTTCCAGGCCATTCCACATTAATCCCGCAATTGTAAGGAAAAGCGCACTGTAAGAGAAGCGCACTGGAAGGTAAGCGCAAAAAAAGTAGGGAAAGCGCACCTTACAGTACGGAAAGCGCACCTTACAGTAGGGAAAGCGCAAACTTGGAAGGAAAGCGCAAAATTTTTGTAAGAGAAGCGCACGGGAAGTTGGCCCTAACCATGTTCATTGAAGTGCGCTTTCCTTACACTTAAACCTGAAAATTTTCAAGTGGCTAAAAATCACCTTTCCTTTGAGGTTAACTCTTTTTCCTTTATACCATAGAATGTACAGCTCCTAAGCTATGTTATGTGTTGTTTTTGGAGTTACTGCACTAAATGGCTTGAATTTAGTTCCACTTGAAGTCGAAAGAGTGTAAGGAGAGCGCAGTTGACGGGGAATGGCACTTAATCAAGGGCCTGGGTTCTACAATTTTGGGTGAAATCGTTTATCAGAGTTAACCCCAGGCTCATAGGTATTTCCTCCTCTTAACCTGGCTTTTTTAAAAAAAGTTGTGATCTTCCGAAAATTTTCGCCTAAAAATATTATGAGGAAACGGTATCATGATCGGTAAAATCGGGTGTTTCTTTTTTTTTGAACTCTTCAAGTTATAACTGAAAGCCGTTTGAGGGTACGATAGAGAAATTTTAGGGAGGGTTAATACAACTATTCAGTAACCTTGTGTTAAAATTTGACCTTATTTGGTCAAATCTGCGAGCCACAAAAAATTCTTAAACGACCATAGGTCGAAGATGAATTTTCGGTAAGGAAAGCGCATTTTTAGGTTAACGCGCCAAAACGATTTTCTACCTTAAAAAAAGCCGATGACGTAAAACAAAGCAATCAAAACGAAGCCCTTTCATAGGTCTAAATACCGCTAGAGTATCATTGGGTTAACCTCAAACGTTAATTTTTTATGAATTTTTTTAATTTTTAAGGGTAAGGAAAGCGCACCTTTCGAAACTTTTTTTTAGCCCTCTTTACAAGGTTATTACTCAACGAATTTAAATGCTGAGACCCTGATTTTTTCAGCATAGTTTCTTCAAGGCATTGGCATTCTCTACATGTAATAAAATCATTTAGAAGTTTTTGCGCACCTATACAAAACTAAAGTTGAATTTCAGTCTTTCTCTGTCGTGGTACTTGCAGTTCAGCTAAGACAGAACTTAAAGACAATGGACTGAAAGAATTTTGTTTGCATATTTTGAAACCTAAATGCTCTAGGAAGCCATGTACCAAGTTTGAAGTTATTTGGTTAAAACGCAAAGGAGTTATGATTTTTTGAAATCATATAAAAGGTTGCAACTCATCCCCAGTCCCTGTTCTTCGCAAGCCTTGGAAGGGGTAAGTCACGTTTTTTGAGCTCCGTATTATTTGCTATTTGGCACCCTTAGAACACTGCGCAGAGGCAATCCAACTATCGGAAGAGGTCTCTAAGGTGCCCGGGCACCTTTCTTGAACATTTTCTTCCCATAAAAGACGGTTGTGTCTGCGCAGGCTTTGGTCAAAGTTTAAGGGTGCACTCTTGACCATTATATTGTTGAAGGACCTCGTTATTAGAACTTGAGGACCTTCTATTTATGTTTTGATGTTATGTCATGCTTGTTCATGTTGTAAGGAACCATTTGGTGTGTTTTTTGTTGAAATCGGTTCCTTTGTTAATTAGTTATCACGTGATTTGTGTCAAAATTTTATGCCTTTATAACTTTGCGAGGATTTAATCATTTGGCCAGCTAATTGTTGCTTCAGATAGACCTTGACATGGGCTACGTGCATGCAAAATTTGGTTGAAATTGCTTAAATCCTCGCAAAGTTATTAGCAGTTAAAGTTTTTTACAAAATGGCGGACCCATCTGGCTGTGTACCATGCCCTCAGCGGTTTTTCACACCAAAACGAGGGTAAACTTCAACTCTTAATATCTTTTGGAGGATAATGAGTCATGCTTTGAAACTTGCAGGCCTGGTAGAATGATAACTGCGCTTTCTGCCAGGCATGTTGGTTTCACAATCACTGTCATTATAATGTCTGTAAGTATGCAAAGCGAAGGCAAATTTGAACCACTAATAACTTCGGAAGGATAATGAGTCAGCCTTTCATATTTACAGACATTATAGAATGATAAGATTGCTATCTAACCGTAAGTTGCTTTTGCTTATAGCACAGCTACAGTGTCTGCAGGTATCACCATCTTCAGTGTCACTAACGCTAACCCTACGATTTTGCGGTTTCACTTCAAACTTAACACCGACGCTCATTTCATCTCCATCTTCATTGCCATTATTTGGCTCTCTTCAAAATGTTCATTGAAGATATCATATCAGCCTGCAGACGAGTCATCCAGGGCGACACGGACGCCCTTGAAGAACTGGGCCTGGATAACGTCACCTATCCCACACCAACGCCATCAAACACGTCATCAGGCAGCCTCCAGGTCACCTACAACTCTGTATTAAACACTGCTGTCGCAGCACGAGAACTTCAGATGCCTTTTGTAGAGAAGCAATGCCAATTATCAATGGATTTAATAAAAGCCATTGCCATCGCAAAAGGAATGAATCTTCAACACAATGTTGATGGGCAAGATGTTGCGGAGATCATGTTAGCCCTGATCGACGAAGAAACTCAGCGTTTGAATGCAATCCAACCAAAGGAAAGCCAAAAGTATTCCGAGAGTGAAGACGATCAAGTAACTGCATCGATGGCAACTGCTGAAGTCAATCCAACCCAGGATGATGTTCCTCTAGCACCGTCAACACCACCTGTGTTAGTCCCCAAGGATGTTCCGTCATCATCTCGTCAAGACATTGTGCTTCATCCCTCAGAAACCACTGCACCCAATATGCCAAAGGATGACCAGCCCGCAACTTCACCTGCGGGGGACAAGCAGCCAGCTGCACCACTTTCTGCTACTAGTCCGTATATTACCAGCAAAAGCAAGAACAAAAGACGGCAATGCGCTCTCTGTCCATTCTTTGGGACCCATCTACAAAGGCATATTGACGCCAAGCATCCAGAAAAGTTCACGTCAAAGGCAGAAAAAATAACTCTTGTTCACCAATACGATAAGCTCAGTAAACGATCGGGGAAGGGGAAGAGCGAAGTGCGCCGCTTCCAGTGCACATACAAGAAGTGTTCAGCATCTCACCCGTGTCCACCATCTTAAAGATCCAAAAGAACTGGCTCGGGTAAAGGCCAAGTGTCTGCGTCTCTCTGTCGGACCTTCTCAGAAGCGACAAACAGCTTCCCTGCCATCAGAAGGGTCAAAGGGTACAGTTCCTAAAATTGCTGTCAGTAAGCCTTCCAAAAAGCCAAGTAATGACACCTCCGCAGAGGAATCTGATGACGAAGGCACCTTCGTGTCTGACGGAAGTACCACCGACGAACACATCGAAGTAGACCATCACCAGTTAAAGGTGGATGCTGATGTCGATGACATCAGCAGCTTCGCTGACAGTGATGAAGACGAACACGAAATCCCTGCAAGTGACCAGCAGAAGTGGCGCGATTTCTATCTAGCAAAGAATCCCAACCGAAACGTCCGTGACTATTTCATGTCACGCTTCTACAAGTACCTGCTTCATGTGGAAGGTGGAGCTCACTCAGACCAACAAGCTCTTATCCATGCCAGGCAGGTCCACATCATCATCACGACCCTGGATCCCGAGGGAACAGACCTGGCTTGCCTGGCGAAGCGTAGCGGCCTCAACATCTGGGACAAGTTCTGCATGCCCAAGCTTCGAAACAAGGAACTCAGTGGTAATACCCTGAAGGTCTACCTTCGCAGTATGGAGTTTTTCGTCAGATTCATTAAAAACGGCCTGCTGTACAAACAAGACATGCTTAATCAGAAGCACAAAGAAGTCATCCTTGGACTTACAGGTCGACTGCCTGAATACCGTGGAACCATCCACAGAAGAACGGGCGATCAGACCACTACCAGAAAGGTCAATGAAGCCTTTGCACGCTTAACACCTGCGGATCTCCGCAAAGTGGAGGCTTCCGAACCAGCAAAGAACGCAATTAAGCTGATTGGTCTCTCCGCAGAGAACAAGCCGTTAACACCAAAGGAATTCACCACTGTTAGGGACTACTTGCTTGTCACCACTTTGTATGAGAATGGTTCCAGGCCAGGACCACTGGAAAATGTCCTGCTGAGCCGATTCAAGCAAGCAACCTACAGTGCCTCCAGCGACCGCCACACCATCCTTGTGGACAAGCACAAGACCACAAGACACCACGGCCCAGCAGAGCTCACTGTAACAAGCAGGTTATACTCCTACCTCCAGATCTACGCTCTTCATATACGCCCCAAGTATGCTGCTGCCAGCGAGGATGCACTCTTCGTAAAAGATGACGGCTACGCTTTTAGACCAGGCACAGTAGGAAGGCGCGTAACGGAGTTCTTCCATCAGGCTGGAATTCGTTCTGACGTGAGGGTAACAGCCACTAGCATAAGGAAGATGATAAGCGACAAAGCTTATGAACTGTCTCCATCGAAAAAACGTCTGCTACACGCCCACATGAAGCATAGTGAAAGAACCGCGGATGCAAACTACGTCATTAGACTGAACGCGGAACGTGCGTCCAAGGCACATGTGTTGGTGCAGGACATCATCAAAGAAGCCTCACCGGACAAATCTCCTGAAACTCATCAACCTTTATTGGCACAAGAAAAAGACGCAAAAGACTCCGCACCCTTGAAAACTGTGAGGGAAGAAGACGGTAAAGACTCCGCGCCCCTGCAAACTGTGGGGGGAGAAGACGGGAAAGACTCCTCTGCGCCCTTGCAAACTGACTCTCAAAACGCAAGCGAAGAGGAGGAAGACTTAGATGGGCCCTTAGCCACTGGCTTCAAAAAGCGAAAAAGGGTCATTATCGAAACAGATGAAAGTGACGCTGAGTTAGAACAAGCAGCAGATGATGCACAATCTGTGACAAGTCTTGGGGACGAGCACAAGTCGGTGGCGTTGACTGTTTTCCAGGAAGAAATATCCAAGGGCAAACTACTGACCTTGCACGAAGTACGAAACAAAATGCGAGCACACCTGTTCCTCCGGACATATGTTGTTCGGCCTGAATTTGTGAAAAAGATCGCCGACTTTGTTCGGTACAAAACCAATCTAACGCGGCAACTTCAGTTGACTCAACTCAGTGAGTATGAGTTCACGTTCGCATCTACTTCAGAAGAGAGTGGCCTGAGGAAGCAATGGACCTCCCACGACAATGCCGTGATAAAAGCTAAATTTGAACCACTGACGCACATCCCAAGGAAGAAACAAATTCTTGACATGTTTCATTCCGATCAAGTTCTCTGTCACATCATAGAGAGAGAAGGTGCTGTGAGATGCTATGAAAAGGTTAAAAACCTTTTCAAAAATGCCAAACAGTAGACCACAGAAGCACGAAGTGCAGACGGTAGGAAGGGTGTACGTCCGGTTAAAGTTTGCCTCTTTACAGGATGAAGGAGACTCCAACTCCCGTCAAAGTCTGCCTATAAGGAGGATGAAGGACGTACTCGTATCCTCGTAGCTATGTTGCGTTTCTACACAAGATAACAAAAGAACAAAAAGAAGTTGAAATTGCTATGATTCTATTTAAATTTGTATATAAAATTGTAAATCTTTTCATTGTAAATATTGTAAATAGTTCCTGGCGACAATGAGTCGGGCTGGTGACCCGATGATACCCTCCAGGGACTGAGTAGTTTGTCAGGGATCAAACGCGAGCTGGGGTAGCCAACCCCCGGGGAGTGCCCCACAAACACGCTCGGTCTCTGGGTAGTACTCTTGCCGTTTGATACGGCAAGGGGGGGACTGGGAAACCAAAATAATAACATGTCTTTTTTACTTGTGTTTCTTTTGTTTTTGCCCATAGAATCCCTTTAGACAAAACCACAATGGGTGCCACATCCACATCCTAGATGCAGATGCATAAATATCTTTTTTTCCAAAGTTTAAGAATATGTTTAAAAACGTAGTCAATAGAATTTGTCATTTTACATGAAATAAAAAGGAAAAAGGAAAAAAAAGAAAACTGATTTTTTTCGGGTGTGGGGCTCGAACCACCGCCCTCCGAAAATAGTAATTATTTTCATAATAATTTAATAAATCAACCTGTATAAAAAGAAAAAAGATAATATTGGCGGCCTGCACTGGCAATGGAGAACTTCTTGACGCTCAAGGGGTAAACATTGACGTTCTACGCCACAGAGGAGGAGGAGGAACTGACCAGCCCAAGCCAGACGGGCGGGACATAGAATTGCTGGAAGTGAATCGAAGCGCGCCGAACCACTCGACCACCAGCGCAGGCCAACAAAAATGATGCAAATTTAACTACTGTATAGGACAATTGGAACATTTTTGTCATTCTTTGATGCGGTAAACGTTTTGAAAGTGTCTAAAACACTTCCTTTCACTTAGTTTATCGCGAAAATAGATCTTTTAGCTATAAACTAAGTAAAAGGAAGTGTTTTAGACACTTTTGAAACTTTGACCAAAGGCAAAATAGACTTAGTCAATAGGCCTCAAATTTCTCAACACGATAAAAAGGAAATAGAAAAAAAAAGGCACCATTTAGTAGCCAACTTGTCAGGCAACAGCCACACAGAAAAGCTTCAGTCTTGGTTATTTCTTCACAGAGTTATAGCTGCTCAAAGACAGAGACCCTAAGCAAAAATGTAAGGAGAGCGCATAAATAAAAAATTCATAAAAAAATCAGGATATTGTGTTTTGGAAAACTGAGTAGTCAAACGTGATCTTCTATCAAAGGAGAGCATCATGGGACTCTTTCCAGGCCATTCCACATTAATCCCGCAGATGTAAGAAAAAGCGCACTGTAAGAGAAGCGCACTGTAAGCAAAGCGCACCCTACAGTAAGGAAAGCGCACCCTACAGTAAGGAAAGCGCAGCCTACAGTAAGGAAAGCGCAGCCTACAGTAAGGAAAGCGCACCAACTGTAAGCAAAGCGCACCAAATTTGTAAGGAAAGCGTACCATGAATATGGCCCTAACCCTAACCCCTAAACCCTAACCCCTAACCCCTAACCCCACTTTTGGAGTAACTCTTGGCAAATGACTGGCAATCATCTTCAAAAATATTGTAGACAACTTTGAAAAAAAAAAGACATTCACCCCCAAAACAAAAGTTGGGAAAAGTTGTGGGGTGAATTGTTGAAAATAAACATTCTAGGCAGCCTAGACAGGGTGAATTTTCACGATTCTTTATTCCCACAGGAATAGTTTAGGGGTGGACATCACTATTTCTTCAGCTCTGCAGAGGTCCTTGTCCCATCACTAATTTTCCATGGGGTGAATAAACAACAACATTCACCCCAACTGAACTTGACTTGTCTTTTCTTCTTTATAGAACAGGAATGGAGCAAGCTTTACTAGCTCTTCCTTTTCTGTGCACATCAGAAACCTTTTCTACAAACTGACGGGAACGATGGTCTCTGTACACATGATTCGAAGTTCCTTTGTGACCTGGGCTTATGGAACAGGGTAAGTCAAGAATATTTTACTTCTTTATTTACAGATACTATTCACCCACTGATGCCTGCATTAATCTGGCCACGACCAATCCTTAATTCCCTAGCATTTTTTGGGCTCTCCAAATTTGTGCAAAATATTTGGACGATTATTTGAACATCGGGAAAAATACAAAATTTTTAACATTTGGAGAACTGTATTAATTCTTTATCTCCTATAACAATTAATTTTCTTGAGTTTATGTACTGAATGGTTTTCGAATTATTTTTTAATTGCGTGATGGTGACAGAGGACATTATGAAATTGAGCACAACAGAATTTCCATTCTTTTACTATAGTGGGTAATGTTTGAGAAAACACCACAGAATAAAGGCGAAAGACACGTGCGGAAACCATTGTAATAACTGTGGGTTAGGTCTTCACATGGTATGGCTAGAACAGGAGTCAATGGCTTAAGGGAAAGTCCATTTATGTCCCCTCTCTGACAGCCAAATAGCTTGAACCGAGTAGACCCTCCAACAAGGAAAGGAGCATGATGTCAGCTACAGCAGATTCAAACTATATACCACTTGAAGAAATTGTACTTGCGAGTGCTGAAATTACTATTGCAAATAATGCTCTAGCTAGAGAATTTCATCAGGAAAAATGTCAAGACAAAATACAGTATCAATAATAAGACAGACAGATGACAAAGTGTTTGTTTCAACAGTTCTCGCAACAAACATATCCAGAAGGCAAGTTACAACATTGAGACTATTTTTTAATGCGGTGTTTTTGTTTTTGTTAGCGATACTACGGATGCTCTCAAAGCATCACTGGCTGCTACCTTGCGCCATTCCAGGGACCAAGCCGAGAAAACATACGACAGACGAACGGCCAACGAAAGGAAAGAATGCGCTGTTCGTGTAGCCAGAGAATATGCCCAGGACATAGTTTCCAATCCAGCCATGACAGAGAGCACACACACCAACACTGTTTCTGAGCAGCCACCAGAGACCAACATAAAGGTGGCCCAGTTTGTAGCATTACTTGAAGGCAGCACACTGAGGAGCCCCAAAATTCTGATTGGCCAAGTACATTCCTTTTTGGACAATGCTAAGGTATCCCTGCTGTGGTATAAAGCCCACAAGAACAACTACAAACTTGAAATAGATGGAGAACAATGGATCAAAGATGTTAATTGTTGTTTACCTGTCAGAATGACACCTGTCAAGAATAAGCCAGGAATTTATCATTTAAATGACAGCTTGCGATCCATTCACAAATCCTTTACTAGTGAATGAACACTGACATCTAGTTTAAACTTTAAAGGGGCTCTGTCACGGTATTTACTTAGACCATCAACAAAATTACCTTTCAATTGAGGGAGACCTGAAAATAATGCTTTACAAAGATAGAAATAGGCCAGAGTTATATATAATAGTACGCCATAAAGGAGCAAGGATGGTTAAGAATGGATAAGATTGACACGGGTTACAAACAAGGCAAGTGAACAAAAAAAAATTAGGCTAAACTTTTCAAAGCCTTTAACCGTGACTTAGCTCCTTTAAAATGTCATTGCTTCAAGGTCACAGTTCAATATAATTTTGTTGTTTGTAGTGATGGTCAACAGAGCATAACCGATACAGCAATAACTCGCGTGCTGCCAGAAATTTGCCATTTTACTAAGCCAAAATACGAGAACCTACTTTTTCAAGAAATGAAGGCTTTGCTTATGCACACAGGTTACTGTACTTCCCAATCGTTTATGCTTTGTTCATAATATTTACATTTGGCTTAACTGGAAAGTCTTATGATAGTTGATCATGTCAGTGTGCCTGAGGCCCTATCAACTGTCCATTTCTCATAACAATTAAAAACATGTAGTTTTTAGTCCCTTGATCGATTAGCTGCGAAAGCGAGTGTGCGGATCAACCAGCAAATTCTCTTCACGTAGACAGATATATTTTCATTGCTGATTGCTAACACATGCTTGCAATTTTCTCACTGTTTTTGTCTAACAATATCTTGCATTTGCCAAAACTGAAAAGTGTTATGAGAGCTGAATATGTCTTTGGGCCTCAGGTCTGATCAACTGTTGATTTCTCGTAAACATTGACAACAGTTTTTAGTGTTTTGAGCCATTAGCCATGAAAATTTAATGCTAACACGTGCTTGAAATTTTCATCAGCCGCGAAAGCCAGTGTGCGGATCAACCAGCAAATTCTCTTCACGTAGACAAATACATTTTCATTGCTGATTGCTAACACATGCTTGCAATTTTCTCACTGTTTTTGGCTAACAAAATCTTGCATTTGCCAAAACTGAAAAGTGTTATGAGAGCTGAATATGTCTTGGGGCCTCAGGTCTGATCAACTGTTGATTTCTCGTAAACATTGACAACAGTTTTTAGTGTTTTGAGCCATTAGCCATGAAAATTTAATGCTAACACGTGCTTGAAATTTTCATCAGCCGCGAAAGCCAGTGTGCGGATCAACCAGCAAATTCTCTTCACGTAGACAAATATATTTTCATTGCTGATTGCTAACACATGCTTGCAATTTTCTCACTGTTTTTGGCTAACAATATCTTGCATTTGCCAAAACTGAAAAGTGTTATGAGAGCTGAATATGTCTTTGGACCTGAGGTCTGATCAACTGTTGATTTCTCGTAAACGTTCACAACATATAGTTGTTTTAGTGTGTTAACTCACGATTAGCATAAATCAATCAGCAAATTATCTTTGTGCAGACAAAAACATGGTGGGATTGTTGATAAGTCATGTGATTGCAATATTTTTGACTGAATTTAGCTTAGTACATTTTTCATCTGGGGTGTATTTGTCAGGCGAAGTCAGGTGGTAAACGGGGCGATGCTGCATGTTACTGTTACTGAACCATTCAAGGTGACAACTGATTATGTGATCAACTGTCCATTTCTCGTAACATTGACAAGGTATTTTTTAGTGTGTTAACTCATGATTAGCATAAAAAGATAGCACATGCTTGCAATTTTCTCACTGTTTTTGGCTAACAATCTCTTGCATTTGCCAAAACTGAAAAGTGTTATGAGAGCTGAATGTCTTTGCACCCGAGGTCTGATCAACTGTTGATTTCTCGTAAACGTTCACAACATACAGTTTTTTTAGTGTGTTAACTCATGATTAGCATAAATCAATCGGCAAATTTTCTTTGTGCAGACAAAAACATGGTGGGATCGTTGATAAGTCATGTGATTGCAATATTTTTGACTGAATTTAGCTTAGTACAATATTTTTCATCTGGGGTGTATTTGTCGGGCGAAGTCAGGTGGTAAGCGGGGCGATGCTGCATGTTACTGTTACTGAACCATCTTTTATATCTGGGGGGGGTTGGTCTGTCGGGCGAAGTCAAGTTACTGTTACTGAACCAATCAAGGTCACAACGTTTTAAGTCATGATTAGCATGAAGTGTTTTGAAAATCACTTGCAGCAATGTTTGTATAAGAACATCTCAAGAAACGATTAGGTGTTCCTCATATTTGTAACTCTTAGAATTTGTTGTTGACTTAATAAAATATTTTTTTGACTTGAAAATCATTCTTGCAGTCTGGAATCTGTCTCATTTAAGCCACTTTCGACATATCATTACTCATGGCTTGGAGGGTTCCAGGTATACATTGTATACATTGTCTCTATTGATTTCCAAAAGAGTATTGCATACAACACCACCGAGTTTGTCCTGAAAACCTCGGGACCATGTTGTAACATTGATATATCAAACCTCTCGGGCATATTAAGGGGGGGCTCAGCTCAGTTAAAACTTAATAAAGGGGTGGTCTATCTCGAGAATCATATGTGCGGAAGGCTCCTAGCTTAGCCATGGTGAAAGACTGCTTAAAGAAATTTCATTTAAGAGTGTTGTTGCCATAGCAGCCAATCACGAGCAAATAACTGCCCACTTCCAGTTTAATTCGGAAGGCTTCTGCAGACAGGGAAAACATTGCTTAAGGTGATTCCCTTGAAATTGTCTTACTATCAAACTTATTTTGAAACTTGGCATAATTAACATTCATGATATGAACATTAAAAACATACATTAAAAAAATGGCGTTGTGTTAAAAATTTGAATCACCTTCATACATAAATGTCTTGGTTACTTGAAAGACACAAAATTTTATTTCAAATATGTTCTTTATTTGACTGTACTTAGCAAGTACCTGAAAAAAGTCAGGGGTCACACTACTTGGCTTACCTTGAGGGAAATCTCTTATGTTTTGTACATGCACGCGCTAATGACGCAAAAACTGTTTGCAGTAGGGATGCGCAATGCAATACTAAGGAATTACCTTAACATTTTTCCTGTAGTTTTCCTACCTACCCAAGAACAATATCCATAATTGGAACAGTTCTCAAACCATTCCGAGTCTCTTCGCTTAGTATGTAAAAAGTTTCCTTGTTGACATTTATTTGGTCACGTGACTTGAACATGCAATCCAATTACATTGGGTAAGTAGCAAGACTAAGCAATGAAATGTTGATAAAATACTGTTCCTGTCTGCACAGGCCTTACTGGAAGTGGCCTGTTACTTAGTCACACGGTTGATTGCAAGGGAAACAGCACTATTAATTGAAGTTACTTTTGGTGGCCTTTCACAATGGCCAATTTAGAAGCCTTCCACACGTATGGTTCTCGAGATGAACCACCCCTTTAAGTTTTACACTAAATAACAACTACTCTTTAATGTACCCGAGATGGCCTATTGGCACATGCGCCAATTTCCTTTTGAGTAACAAGCCCCAAGCCAACATTATCCCACAGCCCATTGCAGAAACGTGAGAGGACTGGGACTAGTTTCTTTTTCTTGATTATTTCAACTTAAATATTACTGAATTAACAGCTACCCAGCCTAATTTTAAGAGTTTTCAGCAGAAAATTTTCCAGATGGGAGCCTTGCAGAATTTGAAACACATACAAACCCTCTTCACACCAATCTAAAGTTCATTTCAGGCGACAGGTTTCTTTTACAGGTCACATTCCACAGGTCACAGTCACAGGTCTCGAGAATTGTGCACCCAAACAAAATATGTTTTTACTGAAGATATACTTTAGGGCTAGCCTCGTTCTATTTCGGGCAAATATTGAGTGACCTGTAATTGTGACCTGTGGAATGTGACCTGCAAAAAATAACTGCCGAATTTCAGGTGATAATTGAAGAACTACTGCCATTTTGCCAATTTTCCTCCTTTAAAAACTTCTTAGTAGACTCAAATTTAGTTGATCTTTCATTTGAATATCATAGTTTTTCAAACAAACGGAAAACAACCTTACTCTTCCCCAGTCCTGTCAAGTTTTTGCAGTCTTCCTTTCATAATTTCATTTTCCAGGCCATGAAATTCCTGGATTTAGGCCCACAAATAAA
>OZ026598.1:26711696-26747121 GCA_964020085.1 Micromussa lordhowensis
AATCCAGTGTTGAAATCTAGCATATCGAACTAAAGGTTGAGTCGGCAGTGTTTCCGAACAGAAGTGAATAATTTGTGTGAATAATACAGTCGAATCCAGTGTTCAAAACACAAATCGGATCTGTTTTGCCACAGAATTAAACGAGTCGTGTTCATCCATCAAACTAGCGTGTTCACTTTCACTTTGACTTTGCCCATCATGTTGAACTGAAAGTTCGACCGAGCAGTGATACATTCCAATACTCTTGATATTCAGGGATTGCGTGACGAACGTTACCGGCCGGTAAACGCGTTATAATTTTCTCTCGGTAATGTTTGCAACAGAAGAGAACCAAACATCCGTTATGCTGTATTAATAAACCCCTTATTATAGCACAAATTATTCGCTCGTTGGCACTCTATCGATAGGTATACATAGTTAATGTAATTAGTATGATATTTTATGATGGCAAATAGATAAACTGAACTAGATTTGTGGTCACTTTCTTACTGTAGACAACCGTCGCTATGGCTGCTGCTATGTTTCTATCGGGCCACCATAATGATAATAATAATAACAATAATAATAATCATAATAATAATAATAATAATAAATTAAAAGCTTTTTCAGAAAAAAATGTCTTCAAATGCACTTTTTTTAACAGTCAATGTTTGTACAGTTTCAAAGGTTATTGCATTCCATACTGTTGTTCCAGCATGGGAGAAGATACTGTGACTGAAACTCGAACATTCTTTGGAAATAACAAGGTAGAGAGACGTGCCTAGATTAATCTTCGCCTAACCCAACTTACCCAATTCCAAACAGCCTCAGATGACGTCACATTAAGTGGCTCACGTTCCAGCCACATTTAACCTGTAAAATGATGAAACTGAGAGAACAAAAACTCCATGAAACCCACACAGTCCCAACTGGGCTCAACATAAACTTTTCCTTTCTTCCCGAGCCAAAAATACCTTGTCACGTACGGCCACTTGTGCTGTCGTCAAATCCAATCAGGCACATACTGAGTGTATGTGACACACACAGCTATAAATGAGCAACGTTGCACTCGAAATTCAGTTTCCAGCGACTTCCGAGTCAGATACACGTTTGGCACAATATACTTCAATATGAGCAAGGCACAGAAGAAAGATCTAACCACGTATCTACACCCACAAAGTTCTTCAACCAGGTGAGTTTGATTTCCACATACGTGAACGATAAGGCCTGGGCAAAATATCCAACCGATAAATCGCCCAATCCCCTCTTCCAGTATGGAAAGGCCTGGGCCGGGTTGTTCAAAGCCTGATTAAGCTAACCCAGGATTAGCGAGAATTTTGATTTCAAATTTGCAACTTTTTGCTGGGGTTTTATCCTTATATTGTTTGCCCTTCAGTTTTGAGTTTGAACAATCTCAAACTACACAAAACATAAGCAGCGAAAAACATTTTTATAGAAGAAAAATTAATACTTCGGTTAACTTTTAATCCTGGGTTAGCGTTAATCGGCTTTCGAACAACCCGTCCTGGTTGCAAAGTACAATGATCAAGCGGGAGAACCGACTATATTCTGTTACTGATGTCTTGCGCTGTTTATTCAAATAATCATCTATTTCATATCTTAGGCCTGGTTTTAACGTCACATTTTACATGCGCCGAATAAAATACTAATTTTAGTTGACTCGAATGAATGCGTCGCATTGTTTTGCCGAAAAAAGTTACTGAGCGCGAGCAACGCGTTTTAAACTCCCATATTCGGGCCAACAAATTACTTAACATCATTTCAATTTCATTCGGCACATGTCAAATGTGGCGTTTAAATCAAGTACCGAACTTTGGTCGAATCTTCGACTGACTCCCACGGAATTGAAATATGTCGCATTAAATTGATTCAGACGTCGCATTTTACATGCACTTAACTTGGCAATTTGATTCGGCGCATGTAAAATGCGACATTTAAACCGGGCTTTACGTGCGTAATTTAAATTTTTCCAGGCCGGAGAGTCGAGAAATTCATGGAAAAGCAATATAAGTTCTATGCAATAAGAGTTTAACAACACAAGGGAAAGAAAAAAGAAACTTTCTGGTGAAATAAACAGCTACCCAGGTTTAAATCCAATCAAAGCTATGACAACAAAATTGCACTCTAATACGAATTAAAACCCAGGGTTAGGGGGAGAGGGTCTTACCATCAATCTAGCACATTTATTGTCCAAGTATTACTCGTATTCATGCTATGTCTTAGCACTTCTTTCACCCACTTTGAGATTATGGCACGTAATTAATTTCAATTTCAAAACAAGTTGGAATTAATAATTTTCTGATCCACCGCCCTGATGGCACTAGTTCACAGACCCGTTCATCTTCTGATTTATTTCCTGTCTTGGGTGTGTAATTAGTTACTTCATCCTTTCATAGTTCGCAAGATGGCACTGTCGTGCAGCCTGCCCCACACGTAAGCGAGGAGGGAAATGGCTCCCAGACCAGGTGAATTGCTAGTAATCCATGATCTCAACGCAAATATTTCGTTCACGTTTCAAGCAGTCCAAAATATCCCTGCTCAACGCACACATGCATGTTTTAGGTATCCCTGCTCAATGCACACATGCATGTTTTAGGTTGTTTTGTAACTTTGGGAGGGGGAGGAAAAGGGGGGGGGGGAGCATTTTTGGGCGTGCTTGGAGAGAAACACTTTTTCTCAAAGCGTTAGAATTTATGGAAATTATGTTTGTTTTGCTTTTTTCATCGGTTTGTCTTTTTTCCCGCTTCCTTTATTTCCAACTGATTTTATAGTTTGCGTGTGTAATTAGTCTTTTTCATCCTTCTTTCATAGTACGGCAAATGAAAATGTAGCTCAGCCTTCAGGCACGCAACCAAGCACAGGAGGAAACGCCGACCAGCCCAGGTGAATTGCTACTAATCAATTGCAAGGCCGCTTTTCTTCCCTTCGAAATTTTGTTTGTTTTTTTGCTATATATGCCTGTGTAATTATTTCCTCCTCTCTTTGATCGTTCGAAAAATGACTCGCATGTTAGCGCCGAAGGGAAAATACCAGCCAATTGCTAGCAGCGACTTAAGAGGCCACAACAAATGACAATTTTCTTTTCTTTTTTAATCATGTCTGGCTGTGTCATTAATAAACTCGTCACTTCTTCAACAGCTCGCAGAGTGAGCCGGTCGAGACTGAAGCAACCATTCAAGGCAGGGCAGCTGTAGGTTAGTATACTTCTGTGATAAAACCAAAGCTTTCCTGAGCTAGAAAACACGAGCCTTCTGTAATGTGACATATTTTTGTTTTCGAGACAACAATAAAATATTTTTTATTAACTCACACTTACGACAAGTTACAGAGGATCGTCATGTACATCACAGGTTACTTAAAGAGAATAACTAGGAAATTTATTTAATTAATTGGAGCCTAGAGGCCAAAGAAACCATAAGGTTTTCGAGTTGACCTCTAGTAACTATTTACAGTTAATTTTAATAAAAAAATAAGGAGCAACAAGAGGAAAGAGACCAGACCCAGTTAATAATACGTATATTTGATAATATTAATTTAAAATGCTTTTACGCAACTCCCAAGTGGATTGTTTAAACAGTAGATATTGTTTTACTTCTTTGGCAAAGGAGAATGCACTAAGATCTGTCAAGTAAGAAGGGATATCATGCCAGAGGTCAATCGCCCTATAGGAAAACATTTGTTTCCCAGTGTTGGTTCGAATATATGGTTTGCAGAAATTTTGATTTGATGCGTACCTTGTGTTGTATGTGTGTCGGCTCTTGGCATATTGAAATAAGTTATCAAACACCTTTGGTAAGAACCCTTTATGCCACATATGCGTATAGACCCAGAATGGAAGAATCTTTATTTAACAAGCTTCCCTTTTCAAACGTTTAACTATTATTTGGTTTCTTCAAATTTTCGTCGCAGTAACAGTGGACCAGGAAGCCGCCAAATATAGCAGCTGCTTTGTAAAGGATTTTATTCACTCGTTGTTTGAGTCAAAAGCCCTCACTCGCTCGTACCTCGCTCGTTCGGGTTTTTGACACAAATAACTCGTGAATAAAACCCCGTACGCCGCACTTTCTATGACGTAAACTATACCTATGTATTTATCTCAGTCTTAATTGAATTTTTAGTCACATATGTATAGTTAAATGGTTTATTAATCTAATTAACTTATTGTTACGCGCATGTGGTGAAATTCAGTTACATTCTGCTAGAAGGCTGGAGGAGGACCTAGAAGAAGATGAAGATTGCGGCGACGAAGAGGAGCAATGCGACAGCCAGGGGTTTCATTGGCGAGTGGACGCGTTGCACCAGGCTTCGGGAACAGATTTTGTGGCTCCCTATTTCCCGCTTGCCCTGGCGGTATCTAGCGAGTCCCCCCTCCAATTCAACTTTGACTTGCGGCTACTGGACCATCTGCGCTTGCCATGCGAACTGGTGGCTAGGACAGAAATGGCCATGCTGCCCTCTGAAGAGGCCACCAGCCAAGGAAGTTAGGTTCAATACCAGCGAGGAAGCAGTCACCTACTGCCAAGAACGTCTGCGCCAGGGCTGGTTGCTCGACTCGGCTGCTGAGCGAGATCCGCGGAAAAGACCCAGGCTGTCACACCCCGAACTGCAGAAAGAGACGCTGTTTAAACAGCAAGGCAGGAGCCTGGAAAAAGCGCTGGCCAGCGGCATTCCCGAACTGGATTTGGCCTTAGACCAAGTGCGGCTGGACAGGTGAGCCCAATATTTAAAAAAATACTAGCTTCGCCTCAATTCAATACATTTAAGGCTGTTTTGCTCTATCTTCCAATTTATTATTGTTTTTATATTCCTCCTACTATACTTTACTGGCTGCCTGCCCCTTTTAACTTTTTAGTTATTTCAGGCAGTCAGACTCCCTATATCTATCTCTATCTATTTGAATAATTTATCTGTATGTAAGTAAGTTTATGGGGCAAATAAAATTGTTGTTGTTGACACGCTAAAAAACTCAACAGTCAGCTCAACCATGATAAACAAGCAAAAAGAACCGAGGTTTCGCATTGGGCCTGTTTTTAGATAAGATTTTCACAAGAGTTAGTAATGGCGAACCATTAATCAGCAAAGTTAACAAAAGCAAAATTAACTGATTTTTAGTCACAGTAGCACTTCAACTAGCAAGCAGAATTTGGTAGAATGCTATTGAGCTCCGAAGATGCCTACCTAACCTTAGTTGCGGCTGCGTGATGGGCACAAGTACTAGTATTTGCTTCTACTATTTACTTTTTGCTTCTTGCCTGCAAAACCAACCCAAGGTTTTTTCCCTCGGCAGGTTTGAGAATGTGACGACACTCACAGCCCCACCATGGTCACCAGCCAGTGTGCAATTCACGCATGGCTTTCCGCAACGTCTGATCCAACATAATTCCTACGGCCAAAGCCAGCAACCTGGCCATCCATCTCATGTCTGTGTTGGATGTGGCCTCTCTAATTGGCCGACAGTCCATCACTAGAGCGGGTCTCAGCTCAGGCCGTCTGCTCAACCTCCGGTGAGTTCAACGTGAATCTTTCTCTTCTGCGACATTAATGGTCACGCTAACCATCTTTGTCGGTTTCTTGTTTCCCAGTTACGCCGCTGTGCGGTACCATAACTCCGACAGTTATCTCCCAGACTACCTGGTCCGCGGAACGCTAGATTTCGGCCTCAATTTCCTGACTTTCCAAGCTGTGGAAGCCGACACGCTGGACAAACTGGCCAGCTGCCTCACGCGACCCTGGACTGCTTCCTCCGAGAGGCAAGGAGAAGAGAGCGAAGAGGAAGAAGGAGAAGAATTTGGGGCCACCGCTGTTGCCCTTTTGGCCGATCTGCTCAGAAGCATCGGTCACAGGTCTCTGCCGGAAGAACCGGCAGAGTTGAATGCGGCCACGGAACAGCGAGACAGGGCCCTTAGCAGGATCTTGTCCAACTATGCTTCGACGTCGGAGGCACAGGAGACAGAGGCACACGTGCAGGAAACGCCACCGGTCGCTAACACGCAGGGCTCTGAAAGCCAGGCCGCCACTAGACGCAAACGGAAGCGGGAAAGGTGCATCGTCGGCCGCCAGTCATCCGACCAAGAAAGCCAAGCCCAAGACGCCAGAGACAGTCGCCACGGATGAAGGTGAGACTCGCTCGGGCTGCTTTCAAACAAACAAACAAACAAACACATAAGCAAACAGACAAACACGGAAATACTTTATGTTATCGAGGGTGAAGTACGTTAGTACCCCGGGTAACTCGGCCCAGTTCAGACGCCGAACTTTTCATGTACTTTATTCAAGGTGTTAGGTTGGGCTCATGAAAAGTTCGGCGTCTGAACTGGGCCTAAGAGAACGGCCCACCACCAAACAAAACAAAAAGATAGACAAGGAAGGTTAAACAAGTCTTAAAAACCACCTCTATTACGCCCACTGCTTTCATGTACTAGCTATATCCACGTTTTCTGCAGATTGATTGTACATGCACTTTTTTCATTTCATTGTCAACAAGTTCAACTCTCTCTCGCGTCCCCAATTATTACTCCATGCTAAACACGCTCAATAAAGCTGTTACGATCATTTTAAAATCTGTGGCTACATCGCTCATAAGGTAAATGGCCTGCCTTCTCTCCGTTCCTTTCAGACTCTGCCACTTCAGAGGAGCTCAAGGCTGCCGCTACCACTGTGCTTACAAGGACACAAGACTTCCAGCTTGACACCTGTCCAGTCCGCGGACTGAGGAAGGACGTGTTCCCGGAGGGGGAGGCCAAGAGGAAGTTGTTGACGTTTCTGGGCAAAAATCAACCCGTTGATCCGCAGGTGCGTTTATTCAGCTGTGGTCAATCACACATACATAAACCTCATCACAGCGTCAGAAATATCGAAGCATACCTCATGCAGTACCAACACTGTATAATGGTCCATAGGCAAAAAGTTGTTCAAAAACTCGCGCAGTTAGTTCTCATTGATTAGCTCAGATAATGGTAACACTGACGATCACGTTTGTCCCGACTAGGTGGTGGAAAGCAAAGCTGGCAGCGCGGTATGGACGAATCCCGGCAACCTCTCCAAACACGCTGTACTGGCCGCCGCCGAGAGGACAGAGGAAGTTCAGCGTCTTTTGCGCGACCTGTTCGCCAAACTGCGCCACCATTGTGTCTGCCAGGAACGCAACTGCTCCCTTTGTTCTAATGCGCAAACTCTGTCCGGAGATCCGGCGCCCGCCTGCCAGAGTCCAGTGAGATGCCAAGCCTGCCTTGCATTTGAGGCCCAGCCAACAGAGCTCTATGGCAGATGCCTCGACAGCAAAAACGAACGCCTGAATCTGTTGCTGTGTTGTTGCGCGGCTATTGGCATGATCTGCCAACTGTCCAAGGCACCCAGTACCATGTCGGCTGACGCAAGCCAGAAACACGAGCTGGAGGTACGCAACCTGCTCCACGCTTTGGTCAAATGCGGCGAGAATCGACTCAACTGCATGCGCAACATCGGTGAATTGGCCGAGCTGACGCCGCGTCTCCTGTGCGTCCAGCTAAGGAGCGGCCATTCCCAGTTCTGGAATTCCCTTCACACTGTTGCCAAGGTGGTGAACAAGCAACCCACGCTGGAAGCCAAATTGGCGGCTCTGATAGCGGTTAGAAAGTTGGTCCCTGCCGGCAACCACTGGTCCTTCTATCTCACCTCCAGGGATGAAAATATACTGACAGAGATGGACATCCTGCAGCGGTGGACAGCGGCCCTCTCCCAGTCGGCGTCACAGGCATAGAGTTAACACGTTGAACTGCAACTTTCTCTCTTTGTCGCTTTAGCAGCTCAGTGTCCAGCCTAGAGAAACAGTCTAGAAAAAGTCTAGAATGAAAAAAACAAACCAAAAAAAAACACGGTCAACGCGACGTAGAGTCTATCTCGTTTTGGCCTTATGGGCTACCCTTGTTGTTGTTTTTTGGCTAGAAAAGAGGTCTTATGGATCTCATTATGGCCCGTTGGTCGGCTCGTTGACAAAATTTGGCACGTAGTTTGTAGTTTTCTCAAAATAAAGGCACGCCTTGTTGGTGGCACAACAATTGCGCACTACAGTTCAAGCTAGTTTAAAGTAAATCGAGGTGACCACCGGTCTGTTTTGGTATAGGTCAATGACTGCAACGATAAGAAAACTGAAACTAGGATTAAAAACAAGGAAAAAAAGAAAAAGAAGGAAAAGAGGTGTAAAGTAGATCGAGGTGACCAGTAGTCCACTGTATTTTTGTTTTTTTCATGACGGTCATTTTCACTCTGGACGGACGGAAAGCATTGAATTGTGTGATTGAAGTTTATTTGTATCTCGCCACCCACACTATCTAAGCAAGAGTAATGCATGTGGATCTTCTCTTGAAATCAATAAAAGAGCAAAACGTGTCACGGCCTTTGGTGTTTTTCCGAAGTTTCCCTAGTCCAAACTCTCTATTTCAAAGTCAACGACATCCTTCCTTGGCACAAAACACACTCACCTCACATTTAGGTACCACGTAGCCGACTTTTGTAGTTGTCATTTCCTTAAATTTTCTAGAGCCACAAAGACAAATATAGCATTACATGTCCGTACATTCTCTGAATGTTGATGAAAGCATCACTCGTAAAACATAAGAGTTAGCGTGAAGAAATTGGATACAGTCTTCAGTACAATCTTCTTCCCGCACCATTTTTTGTTTGGGCAAAAAGCATTGTAATGGGCACAGGCATTTTCTATCAGCGACCATTCAGAAAAACTAAAAATGCACAAAATAATGCTGCGATCGTGAAAAAAAAATGCAAACACTTTCTACTATACCGGTAGCCGATTATTTGCTACGAAGAGTCCACCAAGAAACACGCGGTAGACATCAAGTGCTGTATAAAAGTAGCACGCAGAATTAGCAACTAGGACATCAGCGAAACCTTTAGCTGCAAATACAGACACTCGGAAAACACTTGTACAAAAACTACACGGAAGGAATTACTTAAAAGGAATATTTGTAAGAAAATAGTTGGCGCGCCCGTTGCTCTATTAATATTAGAGAGGTTAATTCAACTTTTGCCGCCTGTTTTTCTATTCTTTTTATGTTATCCTTAAATAAATCATACGAAAGTAGAAAAGTGTCTCTTACTATTCACTGCAAATTCAAATATTTTGATTCTGCTGTACAAAGAGCTGAAGACAGAGGGCAAAGGTTTCATTTTTGCCGTTTGCCTCTCTATTATCGGGCATACGCGAAAGCTTACAACTCGGAGAATAATGCGTGAAACACGGAAAAGATATGTCCAGATGACAGGAAAAACTTTCTAAGAAACCATTACCCGTTTATTTGCTAGCAAGAGTTCACTTACATGCTGTTAGAAGACAATGCGTAAAAGAATCAATTAGAATCAATTGCTTGTTATAACGGAAATGGTTCGCACGCGCGCGCAACTCTACGTGCATACGCGAAAAACAAAAGTGACTTAAACTGGGAGACAATGCTCAGATCACAGAAAAAAAACTACCAAAATGCAGAAAAAGACTTTATACTACAGCATTAGCCGATCATAGAAAGCACACACACAAAAAAAAATTAAATGAAGAACATTGCAGGCAAATGAGAATTGAGTTGGCAATAGATCCAAGCCAGCAGATTCACAACCGCAAAATACCTCTGTCTGGAAATCTTTTTTTTTGCAAACATTTACATATTGTTTTTTAACACAGTTAAAGTAATTACTTCAAAGTGAAAGCTTCGTGTGTTAGAGCAGAATCTCTCGCGAAACAAACCCGGAATTTTTCAATGTCCGGACAACTTGTCAGTTGCGATTTTCCTGGCCGGTACAATGTCAGTCCGGTTTTTACAACAATTTAAGTTCAAAGTACACGTCTTGCCTCAAATCAACAATATCAACCAAAAGGAGAGTAATTTTATTACGGTCAAATTAGACCGTTTCAAGAAAAGAATAACCTGCCAATCGGCCCGGGCACAAACAAATGTCGAGTCTACCGTTTCGTCACGCCGCAGAAATTAAATCGATATAGATGGATTTAGTTGCTTCCTCACCCTATGGGAATGAATGTGGCTAGTTAATGACACCCCTGAAGGGGTTTCTCTGGAACTTTTCTGTCCTCGCATCCCTTCTCCATGGGGTGAGCAAACAATGACACTCACCCCAAGTATTAAAACTTGGGTTGTCTTTTCTTCTCTGCAGAGCAGAAAGGGAGCAGGTCAAAAGGAACGAAACTAATCGGTCCCTTGCTGATTTCAATTTCTGCGTTATAGTAAGATAATTGCTTCGAAGTAAAAGCTTTGTGTGTTACAGCAGAATCTCTCGCAAACAAACCCGGAGTTTTTCAATGTCCGGACAACTTGTCAGTTACTATTTTCCTGGCTGGCACAATGTCAGTCCGGTTGTTACAACAATTTAAGTTCAAAGTAAACGCCTTGCCTCGAATCAACAATAACAACCAAAAGGAGAGTAATTTTATTACGGTCAAATTAGACCATTTCAAGAAAAGAATAACCGGCCAATCGGCCCGGGCACAAACAGATGTCGAGTTCACCGTTTTGTCAAGCCGCAGAAATTAAAACGATATAGATGGATTTAGTTGCTTCTTCACCCTATGGGAATGAATGTGGCTAGTTAATTGGACCCCTGAAGGGGTTTTTCTGGAACTTTTCTGTCCTAGCATCCCTTCTCCATTGGGTGAGCAAACAACGACACTCACCCCAAGTATTAAAATTTGGGTATTATAGCTAGCAGAATCAAACACAGAAATTTCACATTCGCACCAATACTTCCTAGCAATATATTCCATAACAATAAACAATTATTGCATGAGGTTTTTGGTAGGCTTGGGATGAACATCACAGAAATCGAATCGAATGATTGTTTTACTATGCATTGAACGAAATGAAAAAAAAATGGAAGTCATGCTTTTACTTCTTCCGGCAAGCATCACGAAACGCGCGAAGAAGAGATGATTTTCCATAGACAACATGATAAACCCTCACCTTGATTGCCCCTGACGTGACATGATTTCGATAATTCCCTTTACGCTTTCGGCCAATCACAAAACAGTCAGAGAGTTCAATGTATAATAATCTCACCTAAAACAGGAATCTCGGTGTAATGTCAATGATCCTCGAACTAATTAGGTACCCCAACCCCTGCAATGACATTTTCTTTCTCGCGTTGCCCTAAATAACGCTCCCCTTAGCCTCTTTCTGCGGCTAACTATGGCCAACAAACCCCAAACTCGCCTCCAACTCATCTATATTGCCACATCTTGAATCCACTCGCCTCGGTCGGCCATAACTAAGGTGGTGTATCATAAATGAGGTGGTCTACCAGCCGCTGGTTAACTTTAATACCGCCGGCTTGCTTAGAATCACGGCCAGAATTTCCACAACTTCGGACCGCATTTTAAGGCCTTTTAATTATATGCACGAACTCAAAACTGACTCCAGGGCGATCTCAGTTTACTCTACAAGGATTCACACAGTTTTTTAATCTCATCCCTTCAAAGACAGCCCGGATATAAGCCTGCAAAGTTGGGTTCTCACGCTTTTCCCCAGTCCTACTCGCTCACGGGTCCCAGGCTACCCTCCCCCGGGGCCATCAATGAGTGAATGGCGCCTTGTACATATACACAGCGCGTGCGAGCTGTCACATTTCAAACATCAATTGCGTTGTAGAAAATATATAGTCACAGCTTTTGCAACATCGGTTCACTTCGCCCCTTTGCAGCTTAAACATGCAGGGTCTCCTCGCTTACCACTTTTCTTCCTCCGAAGAATCGAGTTCAGACGAATCCCAAACGCCAGAATCATTTCAGCTCCGAGCTTCATCCAAGAAACTCTGTACAAGCCACGAACGAATCGCCCTTCAGCCTGAGCGAACAACCCCTTCCCCTTCAAGCAATCTGCAGCTCCAAGAACAACACCCAGCGAAAGACGAACCGCAGCAGCAAGAAACACAAGAACTAGAAGACTTCGCAGAAAAATTCCACGAACAAGAGGAAGAATTACTTGTAGAACAAGAACAAAGCAGCCATTTGCAAGGAGAACCACGAGACGACTCCGGTCTTCCGCCCGCCGGAAAAGTCCGACAGAAAACATACGACCTGGACCAGAAAGAACTGTCCCTAGAAATGGCAACATTCCTGCAGGAGGTGAAAAGGTTTTTTACTCGTGAAGTTAACTTGCAGAGACAAGCGAAACCACTAGGCTGCATCTACATTCCAGAAAGCACACGAAAGAATATTGTCTGAGTTATTTCGCAAGTTCGGAGAGAATTCTTTTCGCGGTTTTATTATTGTTGTCTCTATTAATCTGCTAACTTCGTCCTTTTCATGCCTTCAGGTTTTTTGGGAATCTTAAAGAATCGCCAAGTCCAATTACAGCCTAACGTGTTTTTGCGTGGAGTTCTGCTCGAAGATTATCTGGACTATCTCAAGGTAACGCGACGAATGTCGAATCTTTTTTGCTTTGCCTATCCATGCTCCTAGTTTCCAAATTCATTTGTAAACTTTAAGACTGTTCAATGAAGGCAACTCTGTTCAAAAACATCGCATTGTTTGCTGAATTTGTATTTCAGATGTAGATGTGTGTCAGGGAATATATCAAGTTATGTTATGTACCAATTCATCTCCTGGACTGCAGAATTTGTTATTCGTGAAACTGCTTGGTTCAAATTTTAACAAATGAATGATAATGACTTCCATAGATCATGCAGGTGACACACTTACAGACATATTTTTCTCCTGTTTAGTATATTCTTTTTATTATTCCCAGCTATTTTTGTATTTAAGTACTTGTTTTATAATTCTCAAGGTGTTTTATCCTGGCTACGGTTCTTATATTTTTAAAAAAATTACAATGCTAACAAAACCTATATTCGTGACCGACAAAATTTCTAAATAGTGATATTCACCACTTGTTGTTATTGTTATTGACTTTTCGCTGCTATGTCATGAATGTTGTGTCTGAAAGCAACCGAATAAGTAATGTAACATTTCTTTATAATTTTACAGGATCACAGGGAATTATCAGCAGCAACCATCTCAAATCACTGCTCTTCGCTCTTGTACCCAGCAAAATTCCTTCACTGGGAGAGCGCTCCAGAGTACCTTGACATTCCCGTCATCAAACAGCTCAGAACTCAGGCCACACTTTTCCAGAGGCAAGGTGATTTGGAACGTCCCCAGACCAAAGAAGAGCTGAAAGCCCTTAACCGTTGGCTTGACTGGTAAGCTGGAGTATTATTATTTTATTGCGTTGCAATCCGTCTTAAGTTTCAATATGTCACCTCTCATGCAGAGCTTATTAAATTCAGTTCTAAATTGTAAGTAGTAGTCATATTGGGAGAGGGTCTTGGTTCGCGAAGAACAAGACATGCACTCGCATAAAAACGGTCACCCCTTAGCTAACGTCTTCGCGTGAGAGGTGAATATGGCAGTTGGTGCCGAGGTTCAAACCACTAGGCAGTGAATGTACCTTTTTTAAGCCTGCCTGCCTGGCTGTTGAAACTACAATACTGACCATAAAGCAGTAACCCGCAATAAAGAAGCAAGCTGATTCTATCGGAAATGTTTCACAACCAGATGTAACAGGACGAAAGACTTGTAACGCAAGTCTCACAACTCTATCGCAGTACCGCAGACATCACATTCAGGCACAACTTTCAAACTTTGATCTCCCACAAGTGCTAAAAAAGAGGTGTCCAGTTTTCCATTCATGAACATTTTTATGCCTACTGACATATTAATTGGCCTACAACATTTTCCCACTTGACTGATTTCCGTTGAAGAAATGGGATAAAATGGCACCCACCGTTGCAGACATTACATCAAAAACAATCTCAATATTGAGTGCACTAGTACTTATTCAAAATTTGTGTGAATATCCAGGGTTTTTGATACGACCTGCTTCAAATATCTGTTTGGAGGACACAAGATGCTTTTTAGATGATGATCACAGAAAAATATTCAAAGGAAATGCAGAAATATATGCTGAATGTAATGAGAGAGATGTGTTTTAAGTGACACTACATTACATCTATGGTCTTGTAGTGTAATGCCTTGGCTTTTAAGAACTATTTTGAACTGTTGCTTAAGTTCATCAAGTGTATTGTCCGCGACATGATGTCCAGAACAATGTTTTGCTGCCATCATTCGGAAAGATTTCTTTTTACCAAAGTGTTTCTCTTGGATATCTAGCTGTGTGGCAAAAATGTTTTTAAATGTTTTCCTCCGCATCGAAAATTATTTTTGCTATAAAATTATCTACTTTAAAAAAAAGTTCAGAGTGAAGTTTATATCACCCATGTATCAACTCTAAACAGGTACTTTTTCTGATAGAAGTCTTTCAACTCCTTACTTTGGGGACCCCCCTGAATAAGACAGAGAGCTGGCATTTATTTCTCTGTGAACTTCGACTTGTCAACAACATAGAACAGGGTATAATTACACAAGCAACCTCTTTTTAAAAATCTGCATTTCCTCACACGTGGTTTTTCAACTGACCAGCTTGCTCTTTGACCTGTTAAAAGTCTCTTGCCTTATCTTCCCCTGGGGCTTACACAATTTGTGTGTCTGGCTTTAATACAACCTTTAATATAAGTAACACTGAGATTGCTTGTTATTTATTTTTATTCGCTCATTTCTTTCTTTATTTAATTCCGGTGTTTGTATCATCAATAGGTAATAATGATATTTTTATTTCATCGATATGTGACAAGTTGGATTTTTAAGTGAATTTGATTACTGGACTTGGATTAATAGGAGGTCCTATTTCAGGGTTCTCATTAATTTCCCGCTACTTTAAATTTACAGCCGTCTACTTTTTGGTTATAAGATTGCTATGAACAATGACACAACGTGAAATAGATGTAAATCGGTCTCTAAAAAAAAAATAGCAGCTGAAATAAACATCAGCTTGAATGCATTTCAACCACTTTCTGAAAGATTGAAACAAATTCAACACGATATACACGAACAGTGACAAAAGGAGTTTATATTTTTTTTTCCTGCTTTGAATGGCCTTAATCTTATACAAAACCTTTACTTTAAATGGAATCCTGCCCTTTTGGGGTTGTACTGAACCCACTATTTGGATTCGCTGAATAGCTAAAATTCAAAGAAATAAAAGATTTTCAGTACAATTTATTGTCAAGTCTTGTTTAAAACTATTTTTTATTACAAAACGGCTGGCCAAAATGCAAGAAACAGCATACCTGACCTTCCAGATTTTGGAAATTTTGTGGGGTGGCATGACCCCAGACTCCCCTGTCGATGGCACTTGCTTCTCCCATCGCCTACTTTTATAGTTGTTTCATCTACTCCAAAACTTATTGAAAACCCTGTAATTTTAAGAACACCTTAGCCATTTTCACAGCTTGGGTCTCATGGACCTACCATATCTTTCAGCGAGAGCCCCATCTTTTGCATGACACGTGTGACGCTGCGGTTGCTCTAACTGGTGTTAATATGATTCAACCATTTTCAGGGATCAGATTGTCAATGCTTGCAGTGCACAGAGGGATTATTTTGACATGGCTGTCAACAAGAGAGACAAAGCACGGGAGTGTTGTGACCTTGTGATTCTGGCCATGTACGTCTTCATTCCTCCCGGACGCGGTGTGGAGGTTCGTACTCTGGAGATACAAAGAAACTGGCAGCAATTTCATCCTAATCAAGTCAAAGACAGGAATGCCCTCCTGGTACAAGATTCGCATGAGGTGACACTTTACCTCAACAAATACAAAACTGCCAAGTTCTTTGGCCGTCCGGAGCTGAATTTGAAGGCAAGACGAAGCAATATTGATCATTGGAACAGACTCTGTCTCTAACTGTATTTTTGGGCAATGTCAAGGGTGTGGGGAATTTGGTCCTTGGTACTTAGTTTTTTTGTTGGGGTGTGACAACATATGCAACACCAATGTTCATGGGGTGGGGTAGTACTTGCTTATTAAAGGTGAAGGATTAACTTTGCCAAGATCTTTATTATACTTTGTAATGCAAATAAACTAATCTATAAACTGACGACAGGCTGACCATGAACTGCTAGACTTTGTCAACAATCACCGCCCAAAGTTGGTAGGGAAGGAAAGTGATGACATCTTGCTTCTGGTAAGGACATTTTCTTGTCAAGGTGAAATTCAGTTACTCATTGCAATTCCATTTTGGGTGATTAGCAGAACAAATTCACCCCAAATTACAGCCACACACCCCAGAATATGGCATCAAAGTGTAACCCTAACCCTAACCCTAACCCTAACCCCCTTTTGTTTTGCCACGGATACCGCTTTGGTGGAAATCAGTTTTAATATATTAGGTATACTCCCAAAACAGCATAGGCTATACTAGGAGTTCGGCAAAAAAAATAAATAAATAAATACACAAATAAAGATATTAGCGGCAAAATATTTACTTCCTACAGATAATTAATGCAAGCCTAAAACTGATGGAGACGTCTAGTCAGACGAAGGTAAGCGTGGAAAATCTATTATTAAAGATGCTTGCGCGGAAATTTTCTAACTTTGATTTTTTTCTGAAAATTTTACCATTGACAGATGATGAGATAGTGATGTGAGAAATGTAAAAAAGGGGGGTCATCGACTTCGTTTTGGAGAGAACATGCCCGTAAGAACACTCGGGCTTTGTTAGCGAAGTAGGCCACAGTGGCTGCAAGTCCCAAAATATTGCAGTTAGAACTTTGAAGGGAAATGTTCTCTCCCAGATATGATTTAAATGGACCTATTAAGCGAATTTAGACAACTGGCAAGGTTCCCCAAAGAACAAGTTCGGATTTAGCATTTCACGCGCTTTGCAGGCGCATGGTCGCAGGGGACAGAAATCGCACTTTTTTTACCTTCCCACGTTGCTTTTTTGTTCATTTTGGACACTTTGGAGATAATTGTAAATAAAATCTGTTCCTAAAAAGAAAAGTAGGGGTCACCGAACGTCCGAGATCGTTAAATCTAAACAGTTCATTTTAGTACTTAGCGCGCACGCTCGATGCATGACGTCTCATAAAACAATTAGCGCGAACGTCCTTAAATGGTAACATTGTTGGCCGGACACACAGAGGAGGCGTGTTGACTGGACACCACTAAGCACGCCTCACAAAAATATGCACTGTTGGAAAACTATAAATAGTAAAATTGGGCTGCATAGTTTTAAGGGGAAACAAAATCGTCTTTTTCTACAGGATATGAAAGTATTTGCAGCAGAATGATTTGTAATAGAAAAAATACAGAAGACTAAGGAGCTATGAAAAAGGTGGGTCTTACTTTTACAAGTATGTTGCAGAAGCTCTAGCCTTAATTAGTTTGTAACATATTGGTAAAACAATCAATAAGAACGCCCGGCCATGAAAGCAGGAAGGGTAACATGGGTACCTTCCATCATCAACCGCATTTCAAAGTTTCGCATTGACATCAATGGACTACTAGCAACTGATAGGTTCTGGACTTTTTTCGCTCATTACAGCTACTGTTATACTCATAAGCCAGCAGCATTCCGGCACTTTCCACGTAAGGAAACAAAACCAATTTGAATGCTTGACGCTGGTATGGAATTGGTTTACGGAATTAAGATTTTTCCACTGGTTTGACCACACTTCTTCAGGTAAACTTCAAAAATCAAGACTTGGTTTTACTGCCAATGTGCCATGCAAGTCACTGGACGCTTGGGGTAAGATTAATGCAGATTTTGCTGTTTTTTAACTATTATTCAGCAGAATTTGCAAATTAAGTCATAGCACGAGGCACACCCAAACTTAACACCACAATAATGAATACACATTCAATGTGATCTACAAGTCAAGGACATCACGAGCTTGTTGGTCATTGCAAGAACTAATTACGGACGTCAGTTAACTCCCGGTTTCACGCTTCAATTAACTTGCGTTCGCAACCTTGCTGGGTTTTTTTCCTTCCAAGGTTTTAGAAGCGGGGTAACCTAGAAACATAATGTCTTCTTTCTTGTGTAGCTTGTTAGTCTGTGAAAATTTCCGAAGCATTATCTCTGCAATTGCAAAATCATAATATTAAATTCACTTTTGATCCCCCTATCACCAGACTCGCTAAAATCATCGATGATACTCGCGAAATCAGCGCAGCTTGAGATGTTGGTGAAGCGGTTCATTGCACAAAAATTAGTAATTATAAGTTAGGGTGGTTAATTAAAATGATTTTTTCCACACAGGAGGAAGAAGGTACAAAAAGGACTAATGAAGCCGTATTAGATTTTCGCGCGTAAAATGTATTGCTACAGAGAATGTTCGTCAGTTTCGTTTTCAGCTAATTCACTTCATTATAAACATTTACGTCTTCATTTTTCTTAGGTGGTCAACTTAAAACAAAAACACCTTCTTCACTACGACAGCATGTCGAACAACGAAGAAACGTCCAGCAGCAGAGAAGTATTTTTTGATTGTATGAGGTGAATCAATAGTTAAACATCATAACAAAAAAACGCCATCATAGAGGCTGATACAAGGTTTAACAGAAAATCAATATCTTTGTTTTCATCGAACCACAGGAAAATTATGAAGGCAAATGGTATGGAGGTTTCCTTATGGAAAAGCATCAGGCCGCAAACACCACAGCAACGAGACGCAAGAAGTCGTGGAGTGTATGTAATTAAGGTGGGCTCGTGGCTTTGCACTTTAATAACCGTTAACAACGGTATGCTTTCACCATTATAGACATGTTATTTACTAAGTGCGATGGGCCGTACTGGAAGAATATCGGCCCGAGGTCTTAGGTGCAGCGATATCCTTACAGAAAAGACTGAGGGCTAACAAAGCGACTTGATTGGTTGATTTTTGTTATTGTTACTGGCCATGTGACTGCCTGAATCGAGTAATGCAGTATATTAAATGTGTTTCCAGGTTGCTGAATCTGTCATAGAAGGAAAAGAGCCTCAGTTTTCACAGGTACAGAATGGCAGAGAAATGTTTTAACTTTTTCTGAAAATTATTACTTAACACGAGCCTTATTGGGAATTTCCAAACACATCAGCCACAGGCTACAGTTACTGTAACAATGCGATGTTAACTTAATTTAACCCTATTTGAAAACAGCTTCTTTTAGCCGACAGGTGATTTAACAATGCTCGTGTCAAGTACAACTTTACCTTCCGCTATGTCATCTTTTCAACCTATATGGAAAAGCCCACTGTGAACTACCTCATTATTGGCAATGAGGAATAGCCTGCACGTTATTGAAACAATCTAGAAATCAGTCTACAGCACTTCTAACCACCTGAATATGTTTTGTTTCTTGAAAATTCAGGAAGAAGTCAAGAATGGTCGTTTAAATATAGCCATGAATCTGTTGAAGACTTCACGCTGACCGAGACTCTCCTTTCGGGGCTCTGAAGACCCAAACCAAATTGTTTGTCAATTGCATTTCTATATTATTTTAAATGTGTATTTTCGTAAAGAAGAAAAGGAAATAATGTGTTTTGACTAAATAAAACTGCTCTTACTACTTCCCCTGGTATCTCGTTAGACACAAGTGTCATCGACTTCTTTTATCATGCAGTGTTAAGTGTAATCAGAAAATTAAAAGAAAAATTAAAACCGCATCGAGATCTTAAAAGGTGACGTACCTTTCAGCGAGTGAAGTCTTGTCCGGTCAAGCGGGTTTTTATTGAAGTTGCCTTCTGTGTTGCCCATGGCAAGCTCCTCCTTTGTGAAGAACTGCTTCAGCAACCTGATAGCACATCTGTCGCGTTCTGATTCAGCATCCAGGGCCTAGCGCACTCTGTGGACCTTTCTCGGTGTGACGCAGCTCCTAATAAGTTCGTCTGTTATCACACCAGTTACATGAACGGGACTGTTGGAAACAGGATACTCAGACACATGTCTAGTAGCTGGACTGCTGGATGCATGATGCTCTGACAATTGTGGAATGACTGGACTGCAGGTTGTACTGAAAGACTCGCTTAATGTGCAGAGTGCATTGGCATCTATCGTAGATATATCTGTAAGGGTCTCCTCCATCATCTCAACAGCGGGTAACGTACTGTCATTGAACTATAGGGAACGAAAAAGAAAAGAGAAGTAAGTAAAAGAGGCTGAAACATATATTTCTTTACAACAGGATTTTCTACTTTCTCTATTCTAATTATAAACACTATAAAGAAAACAGTTTCAATGCATAACACAGCATTATATAACAAAACTGAACAATTGTGTTCAATTGATGCAAAAACACGTTTTGGCTTAAAAAGATAACAATTAGCGAGTAATAGCCCTGTATTTAAATATGTTAAAATTTCTTGTTAAAACTCGAACTCAAGAAAATGAAAACCCAGAAGTACATCCACTTTATGAGACAATGATCTTACTCAAGTAAGCTAGCATTACTATTATTGTTATTATAACAAACTAATAAGTTGAAACTATTTCTAATAAGCAATGCTTACATTTATAAGAGGAGTCAGATCTGAGTTGACCGGTACTGCTTCAAGGCGATCCAGACGCTCCCCGATTCTTTCTAGTGCCGCAGTCATTTTATTCTGCATCAACGCAATTGTCTCTTCTACCTTTTCCACAGCCTGCAAGAACAAAGGGCAGAATTCAATTTGTATAGGTAATCATACGGTTTTGAGTTCAATTTGAAATTAATTTGCACGAGTGTGTTTTTCAAAAAGCTTTTTGAAAAACTCACAAGTGCAAATTAATTCCAAATTGAACGAGAAAAACCGCATGATTACTTATTAATAATATAAACATGAAAAAATTTACGTGGAGGATATTTTGAACTTTACGAACTCTGAACTCCCTTCTCGCGCGTGCTTAATCTCAGGTGATTTTAATACCCCATTGCAGAAACGTGAGGGCACTGGGGCGAGTTTCTTATATTGATTACATTGAAAATCTAAACATTAAAACTGAAATTTTAATGAATGAAAAGCTACCCGACCAAGTTTAATCAATCTGGACTTACGAACTCGAAAGTTGAAAAAACTCGAATGTTTAATTGCAAAATTGAATATCAAAAATTGTAAACTTGATTTGGGGAGAACTACACCCTCACCTTGAATAACCTTTTGTCCCTTTCTTGCAGTTCCCTCTTCAGTAGGCTAAGTTCGTCAGATTGTTGCAGTGTCGGCGAAGTCTGGGTAGCCACGTTGATCGCGAGCGTTTTGGCACCTGGAGTTTGTGTGGCGACGCTGTCATTCCTTTTTGTCGGAGTGTTCGTGGTCAGGCTCTCAACATCGGCAGTCTTGGGTTTCTTTGCGACACGATTAACACCTGGAGTTTGTGTGGCGACGCCGTCATTCCTTTTTGTCGGAGTGTTCGTGGTCAGGCTCTCGACATCGGCAGTCTTGGGTTTCTTTGCGGCACGATTAACACTCCAAATCGCCTCTCGTTTCTGCTGTTCCGCCAAGAATAAAGCATATGGGTCTGTGACAGGCGCATTCACCTCTGTCTGGGTTGGCATTTGACTAACAGGATTCTGCTGGTTGTTCTGCTGGGAATGTTTGTTCACAATTGTTTGTCCTGCGTAAATAAAAGAACATGGCATTAGAACTGCCCAAAAGAAAGGGAATGTGCCTCTAAGGCCCGGTTCATACGTCGCATTTCTGCCGTGCCGAATTCAACTCAATTAAGTGCGGCAGAAATGCGACAGCTGATTCATGCGTCAAATTTCTGCCGAATTTAATGTTGAATTGAATTCAACACGGCAGAAATGCGAAGTATGAACCGGTATCGCACTTCTTCTGTCGGATAATGCGACAAGACCAATCGAACATGCGGCAGAAATGCAGCACTGATTCAGACGTCGAATTTCTGTCGAATTTAATTCGTTGAATTGAATTCCACATGGCAGAAATGCGACGTTTGAACTGGGCCTCAGTTAATTGATCAAAGTAAGCGCTGACTTTTAAGAGTATTTACCTTTCTTTGATTTCCTGGATTCCCATTTTTCGCATACTTCGGCGTCATACCATCGCGAACCGAACTTCATTCTGACAGCGTCTCCAGGTTCGAGAGCAGATAGTTCTTTTCCGTTTCCGTCATTTTTATTCAGTTTCAACTCTTTTCTTTTAGGCCAGTGCGGTCGGTCTCTCCATTGGCAATTAGTTTTCCAAATCACTTTAACTTTGTCATTAAGAGACATGTTTTTTGATGATCAACTGATAAAGTGTTTGTAGTGACTGTTGAATTGAATTGGTTATGAGTTCGTAGTATATGAAGCCATCGGACCTCTGAGGGAACAGATGCAAAAATTTTTTTTCTACTCTATGTAGGATCGAAATGCACCAATCAACAAGAACTAGCGCGCGTCTAGAATATTAATGAGTTACCAATCAGTACATTTGAGCACTAACAGTTGTAACAGTAGGAGAGTCTTCTAGAAGAAATGACTTAATGGATAAATAAAAAACAACACATTTTACAACAAAATAAGATATCAACAAGAAAAGAGCGCGATCTTGTGTTTCGTTAAGAGAAAATAATTTAATGATATGAAAACTTTATTACCGGGTCATGATTATCACTGAGATGTAGGAAGATCGCAGGATCTGAAACGCCTGCTATTGCTGTTACTTTTAACCTGAAACCTAGCACGTGTTTCAAAACGGATTTACCAGCTGTTAATTACCATTGACATGTAAGCATATATCCGTGTGCAGTTACGGAAGGGAAACTTGGCCAATGTGGTTTTGACGCGCATTATGAAAAAGTGTGAAAAGCTTGCTTGTCTTCAAAATTTAAGTAAGTTTGTAGTGTTAGTAATGATGCATAAAGCATGCCTTTTTCGCAGCGCCAGACGCTTATTTTGCTTGTATAACTGGCAGTTTTGTTTATAGTGACCGTGCATACAAACGGCGAGCTGAAAACAAAACCGCCAGCTTCGCGAGCTAACAGTAATTAAAATGGGAATATCAAAATGACTTTCTTATACCTTGTATATACGTTTTATTACAAGTATTCGAAAGATCACGCTTACAAACAAACTTTGAAAAAAACGCTCAAACGAGTTGTCCTATACTATTTACAAAAATATTTATGTCACTGTCCATTATATAGTCTATGGCGCAGGAGCCACAAGATCTTCTGTTCCACTTTTACAATATTGCCGGATTTCATGAAATAAGTACCTTTTCCTCTCATCGCTCAAACCTTCTGGCTTAATTTGACTCGGAAGAATGCCTTGTTGTGGTAAATTCGAAGGATCTTTCAGCAACATGAAAGACTGTTCAACTGAGAAGCTGTTCTCTTTGAAAAAGACCTTTCCTGGTTCGCCCTTGGAAAAACGGAAGTGATGATATTTCTTAATATTTGGTATTTTTTTAAAATATTGTCCAAGAAGTAATGTCCAGTCATAAACTGGTACGATGACTCTGTTGTCGTGAGTTCCGACCAACTGGGCTTTGTTCACTCCAGTCGTGCTTGATGCCTCAACCATCCCTGCAAATTCGTAAAGTGAGGAAACAAAGTTTACTTTGTAACACTTTTTGATTATCCCAAAGCAGCGATCAGGTGCAAACTTTGTGTGACCAGCAATAAGGAAAGAGTAACTGATATGTTTATGCAGTTCTGTTATTATTCTCCAAGCAAGGTACCATAAGAAAGTGTTGTTTTTGTTTTGTCCCGAGCAATTGTCTGCGTGAAGGTGAGCGTGCGTTTCTCCCAGCCCGTGGTTTTCAAAGTAATGGTGCACATAACTAATAGTTGAATTTGCGCCTTTTCCCACGTTTGAGGCCTCGTCAATTAAGTAGTTGACCTGTCTAGGTATGGCTTCGCAGATCATTCCAAAAATACCACACTTCCTTGGCGTCTTGAAATAAATAGGTCCTGGCTGCATCGGATTGCTGGGAATGTGCACTTGTTGCGCGTAATCAAACGAATAATGCATTGTCCCACGGAATGAACATGGTTCGTGTGGTGCACTCACGTCAGTAGTGTCTTCGATTCCCTTAAAATTGATCTCTGCCTCCTTGCATGCCTCCTTATACACATTTCTTTCAGCCTGCGCCAGGTCTAAACATTCTTGCTGTTTTCGGACGCATTCTGATTTTTCGTGAACAGGAAAATTCGCAGATCGAAGCAGCTTGGTTGTATTTTGCTGGCAAGTCTCGCATAAATCAGTCATTGGTTTTGCGACCACAACACTTGGATGGAATTGTTCCCAAAGTTCAACAAACTTCGGATAGCTCACGGCCTGCTTTCCGGTAGCTTTGCAAGAGGCTTCAAAGCTGCGCCAAACACTCATCTTTGTCTCGTGTGAAGGCAAGAGCTTAATGTCTTCGTCTTTATACCCCGGAATCCTCCCAGGAAGTGATACCGCGTGGTCCTCTACATAGTTTGAAAGGAAAGCATTGACATCTTCAACCACAGTGTGAGAAAGAGTGTTCGGGGGAAGCCGCTTTGTGTTTCCATGGGTTCTAGATGAAAGGCCGTTGCTCTCGTAATGTTCCTTCAGCCGGCGAAAGCGGGAGTAGCTTAAACCATAGAGTGTAAGAAACATTTCTCGACAAATCGGCTTTGACTGGAAGAGGAAATTGCAGCGCGGACTTCTGCTCCTTTTCTCTCCGATATTTTCGAAACGGGTTACAGCTTGTATGTTTGCCAAAATGACCAGGTCGAGTTCTTTGGTGGACAGTTCTAGGCAGTTGTTTAAATTTGCCATGACTTCTTCTTCCGTAAACTGCAATGAGCAAGGGCCATCCTTCGGACCACGTGAGCATTTGCAACCACTTTCAAGAAATTTCTTTACGCTGTCAACTATTCCATCCGCATTTGCGTTTACTGTATATTCCATAGCATGTTCTTCTCTCTCCATTTTCGATGTTCTAGTGACTGCTTGTCGAATGATTGTAAGGATTTGAGCCTTCAAGCAAAGGTTACCATAACAACGCATCACGTGGACTGTCCTGTTACGAATAGTGAGTTTGCGTGCTTTCGCTTGCTTTCGCTCGCTTTCGCTAAGAATAACATCCTATTCTTTTATTTTTTTTTCATAAAAAAACAATAGACGCGGTAACCAGAATTACCGACTTTTATCCTATAACTTGAAGATTCGTACGCTCAACTGCAATTTATTCGACATGATAGTTATCTTTGTGAAAATGTGTAAACTGAGATCGTGTGAAGTGTCCAACAGAAGGAATGGTTTACTGGTGCCTCCAGGTAAATAATAAGAAACCTATTCGCTTACATGTTGCTATTAATAGTTTGTTACAGACGTATGTAAATGCTTGTGTGTTTAAGTGCTCGAATGTAGCCTGAACGACAAACTCATGAAAGTGTGAGAAAACGTATGTGTTGCAGGTTTTAACCGAGTACAGATTGAGCGATAATCTAACGAGTGTAGAGCGATAACCTAGCGATTATAATTTCAAAGGACATAAAACAGAATAATCAAAAGAACTTCACTCATTAAACGTCCTAGAATGCAAATCTAACGACTTTGCCGAACGATTTGAACGTCCTGGAACGAAATTTCGAACGACTTTTTCTAACGCTTTTAACGACATTGACTAACACCTTTAACTCATTCCGTACGCGCCGCACAATCTACCGGTCTGTACCGACCGGTAACGCAATCTGGCCTAGAAAATTGGCGTTACTTCCGATTCTCACCAAATTTGGACAGTGGCATGATGAGATAATTAGCCAATCACAGGCCATTTTTTAGCTCTTTTCGTCATATCCCCCCCTCGGGAGAGCTTTGTCAAGTTAGCAAATTAGTATGCAAGCAACCGTAATGGCTGTTGCCGTCGTGGAAATGTTTATTTGCGCAAAATTTGGGACTAAAACCTCTGGAGATGGAAATAAGGACATTGTTAAGGATACAGAAAGTCATCTTGGACCAGTTACTGGCTTTTAAGGCTGAAGAAAGCTTGTTTAGAGTTGTACGTGACGACGACCGCGTGGTAAGCGAATTGAATAAATTATCGGCACTGTCGTGTTTTTCATTTCGTCCTTTTTTGTAGCCTGCCGAGGTCATTTTTTCGTCTTAATCTCTTAAGGGAAGTTCGAAAAAGATTTCTTCATTCAATTTTAAGCTCTCAGACTAAAATTCTGGAACTTTCTGACCGAAACGTCATTCAAGTTATGGTCGTGTTTTTCGGTTGCTATGGGTAACAGTCGCTTCCTGTCGAATTCAAGTGAGGTTATAAATAAAATTCTAATTAATTCTGGTTTTGTTCGATTTCGCAGAAATTTTAACACAATGAAGCTGGATTGTTAAGGAATAGATTTTAATACTGCCGATGTGTGATAGCTGTTGACGCTAAAGAGATATATTGCTTTGAAGTCAGGGTTTTGAAGAGATTTTTTTGCAAAGCCCGGGTTCAGCGTGGCGTTGTAATCCGAGATTTTTGTTTATCGTCAAAGAAAAAATATCCGAAAAAGGTCCTTTCTTCGATGAATCAAACAAATATAAATTTATATATGTTCCGCAAGGAATTTTTAGTAAAAAAAACATTTATTTGTGATGAGCAGTGTTTTTTAATTTTTTCCCACGAAAGTCTCTGCCGGGAATGAGTTAACCGAGTACAGATTGAGCGATAATCTAACGAGTGTAGAGCGATAACCTAGCGATTATAATTTCAAAGGACATAAAACAGAATAATCAAAAGAACTTCACTCATTAAACGTCCTAGAATGCAAATCTAACGACTTTGCCGAACGATTTGAACGTCCTGGAACGAAATTTCGAACGACTTTTTCTAACGCTTTTAACGACATTGACTAACACCTTTAACGGTTTCTCTAATGCTTCTAACGGCAAGGCAAATTTTTCTAACGGTTTTACTAACGGCTTGAACGCTTTTCCAAGCCGTTTTAACGCTTAGTTAACGGGTTCTTAACGCTTTAAGCCGTTAAACGGTAAACCGTTAGTGTACGTTTTCCTGGAGAAGGTCACAAATGTTATCATTTTGTAAAGCGATTGGCTATTGATTGAGGGTAAAATGAAGGTTTTGCTTTAGGCTCCGAAAATATATGATACACGTTAGGCTGCACGCAGGCCGCCTGCTGCCTCGCGATAACAGTTCGGACGTTCATACAGAACAATGAGCCATTTTCCTAACATTGTCACGCAGTATCATGTAGTAACAATGCATACTTTCCTGAAATTCGATACAGTTATCATGACCTTATCTGAAGGTTACTCCTTCTGTAATACAGTTGTCATATATATTTCGAGAAATAGGCTTTCATATTTTTTCCCTCTACAAAGAACCATCAGTACTGAAGCAATCTGGATCTTCCATGAGTAGATTGCGGGGCAAAAAGCAAGACAAACCACTCGGTAGGAAATTAAACCCAAACCCAAATGTAGCGCGGGAAATATTACTTGAAACTTTTCATAAATCCTTGCCATTTACTCGAATGTAAAAAGGGCAGTTGTTGAGTCCTTTGAAACACTACCACTGAGGATGAAGAGGTTGGGAATGGGGATCAACAAAGGCTACATGGGTTAGCCATGAACGCATATGGAAGACTCGCACGCCGGAGATGACAAGGAAAGTAAGGTAAGATATATATATAGGAAATCTGTCTTTTGATTTTTCCGTAGCACAGTGCTCAATACATTAAAGTAGAGCGTAGTACATATACTGAAAAAAGAAAAAAACTACACTTTTATCCCTACAAGCCTGTTTCATGATCGCTCACTCATCAGGGGATTTTATAAATATATATATATTTTTTTTAATTTTCCACATAAACCAAACAAAGTTAAGCCATAGGCTAAATGTACTGCGGGAGCCTTGCCTTGCAATGTTTCATCTTGATCTTCCAGTAATCAATTATTATCTTTCTTGGTGTAAGACCAGCGTGAACTCGTGTCGCATGATTGATACTTGCAACCAAGGGAATTGAGCGGCGATAATTTGCCGTGTTGACCGCGAGGCTTGCGGCGCGTGAAGCAATACGCTTTTATACTTGCTTTCACGCGAGCGCGAGCCACTCTTTTGCAAGTAACAAAGCATTTGCTGGATAAATATAGACCACTGCTAAAACTCATCAGCAAGGATACTTCGGAGCCTAAATTTTTCAAGTTTTAGGCACTTGTCTCTTGGGAGGATCTGCGAAAAAGTGAACAGATTTCCCCTTGTATGCCATAGGTTTTTCTCTTTATTTAAGGATGCCTTGCCGCCGGTCGTGAAACCGACGAAAAAATTTTTAACAACTCATACGAGCAGATTGTTCACGACGGCGCCTTAAGGATCGAAGACGGAGGCGAAACACTGGCTGTCATCGTGGAACGAGCTCCGGCCGAGCGGTTCTTAACAATTTTGACACCGGACAAAATAACCTGGGCACGAAAACAGATTTCAAAACAAAGCAAAGCAAAGAGCAAAAACGTTATCCGGGTTTGCGATGAAACGTTCGTGTTTTTTAAACTTCAAAGTACTTACTTTTTTGAACGATGGAAAGACAACTTGAGCAGATTTACCATTAGCGGGAACCACAATTGAAAAAACTTGCCAAACCCATTCGCTGTTGTGCGGGATATTCCGGCCGTCTAAGGTAAGCCAATCACCACATGTCATTTTTTGATATAAACAAGCAGTACCGACAAGACACAAATATTTGTTTTGTCCAAGTTTATAACTTCGCTTTGTTAGCCACGGACAGCTCAGAAAGAATTTTGTACCAATTTTACCAAGCTGTTCTAATTACTTATCGATTGTGCGGGGAAGGAACACATTGCCACAGAAAACATTGGCGAGACTGAGTAAATTAATAACTTATAAACGCTTGAAAAGTGTGCATTTACGTTGCTTTAAGTTTGTAAGTGAAACACTGTTAAATGGTTTGTGACAAGGGAAGCTAATTGAGTGATACGAATTGCCTTGAAGCCAAAGTGCAAAGTGTTCGTACATTATTCAATGATTGGCCAAGATGCGGGATATCCCAATAAATTAAGTGAATATCACATATCTTTGTCACGATTATTGGCGGAATAATCCCGCACGGAAAACTTCAATCAGAATGATTTATATTGATTGGATTGCAAGCGGAATATCCCGCTAGTTCCAAGGTGATGAACGAAACTTGTCAGCCCATTTGAAAGATCACAAAAGGGAAATGTTGCAATTCCGTGATCTTCCTGCTGTTCACGAAAAGCGCACGTGGTGACTGCTTTCTCTTCAAGGGCGATTAATTAATGTTCAAATTCAATGTTTCAAACTGAAAACATAATTACTTAATCTGATTGGTTCACTTGTAGAATATCTCGCAAATTTAGACCGTATTTTCATTTTCCATTTTTAAATGGTCGTTTCCATTTTTAAATGGAATAGTGTTCTAGATATTCCAGTGAACCTTCAACAAGGGATAATTAAAGATCTCTGTCATATTATTATTAAAGTAGTGTGAACTTGTGAGCATCGTGCAAATTATAAAGACTAACGACCAGATTTTCTGCAAATAAACAAGGAACTTACAGAAAAGAAAGTGTGAATCTAAAGCAGGGGCACACAAAATTATTGGTTGAATTATTGCTTGGCTAAGTGGAGTAAAGTTGCCAAGGCGATGGTAACAATAAGTCACGGTAAAGGCATACTAACTTGTGAGAGATACGAAAAAATCGATGCGCAATATTTTACATCTTTTATTGACCAACATTTTGACACCATGTTTGAACGATCTGAATCGACTATGTTTGCAAGACGGGGATCCCTCACAAAACAGCAAATCAGCCAGTGATGCTATGGCCTCACTCCAGGGAATCTACATCCATGCTTGAAACTTGAACTTGCGGCTTATCGTTTTCATTGTTTAGAAACCATAGTTGATTAACTTATTATCCGTTGAATATTCCGCATGTGAAGAAATGGATTCTCCACCGAAGCACGTATTCATCATATTCAATTCAGTGAAAAATTGGGAAATCAATTCTTGTGCGAAGTTTGGCAAGTCAGCAATACATGAGCAATTAAATTTTGGTTGTTTTTGATACGATGTAACCCTTTTATGTTTTTTGCAGCTTGAATCCTGTTCTAGATGCCGAGATTGCGACACCATACGGCCATAGTTTTTGTGGCTTCTGCGTGGAGCAATTCAAAGCTAATGGCAAAACTGCTTGTGAAAAGTGCAAGCAGCCAGTTACTGCTTACATAAAAAACTGGTTTGCGAATGACATAATTGCCATGGTGGATGGCAAATGCTCTTGGTGCCGAGAGAAGTTAAAACTCGCCACTGCCAAACAACATGTGCGACAGTGTCAATTACTCGAGAAGCCATGCAATCTGTGCCACCATCCGTTCAAGCAACAGGACCTACCGCAGCATGTCCAAGAATGCCTGTTCAGAGACATAGTATGCGCCTGTGGTGCCCAAATCAAGTAAAAAGACCACTAAAACTATGTCGCTACCACATGTGCCTTCAAGGAAGAGCATGTCCCTTGAATTGTGGGGCTATAGTTAAAAGGTCAGTAAAGATGTAATCATATTCTAAAATTCAAAATTACCATTGTGTGGTTCCAGAAAATATCCATACCCCCACGGATTGTCAATGGAAATTCCTAGGGGGTGGGGGGGGGGGTGTTTAAAAGGTAGAAATTTCCAAGGGGTATGGGGGGTTGGGCACGTGAAATATTTCCAGGAGGCCTAAACGTTGCAAATCGTACTACACAAACTTACGGTAAGTATTTTGATTTCCAGCGCCCCAAAACTTTTAAATAGGCTCCCCTTTTAAAAAGAACTTGAAGATGTTTGCTTCAAATGTCTTTTTCTTTGCTAAGAATTCACTTTCATCGTTTGGTCGATGGATAATCCCTTCATTTCCGCGCTTTCCGCATGCGAGATAAATCAAGATGGCTGACCTTAGCAAATTGGTTCCCAGACCGCTTTGTTCTCATCTCCACCGGAAATAATCATAATTTAACACCGGAAGTCAAGTTTACATCCTGCCTGCTCTTTCTTTTTCTACTCTTTCTTTTCAATTTTCTGTTTGTTTATAAAAAGATGAGTAATTGCTTTTACAGGGGTAAAATACCATGTCTTACAAGTTTTACTAACGTTTATCTTAATTTAAGTGGATCTTCATTTGATCTAGAAAGTTTAACAAACAAAATAATAGAAAGAGCGAGGATTAAAATTATGAAAGAAAAAATGTTCAGCTTATTTTATTAAGAAAACCTTTTGTAGGATAAATACTTTTTTGTTTCTCCGAGTGGAAATATGCGTGAGAAAAAACGATCTGGTAAATTAGTGGGAAATTACAAGACTCACTGAGAGCGACGAGTCTTTTTTTATGGCTTGAACGGAACCTTTTAATCAAAACAGACAATTTTAAATTTTAAAAAAACAAAACCTTAGCATACATAATTTGCAGAATATCTGGCCATTTTTAATATGCATCTTCAATTATGCTGCTCCCGCAGATTATGAATAATTCTCCACTTTGGGGGTGTGAGACTGTGGGAGCAGTAGTTTTAGAATAAATCATAGACCCGGGGAGTGCGGGGCAGGGAAGGTTAAATCATTTTCTCCGCCACTACGCTAAAGTGGCGGGGTATTCTGCAATTTTCAAACCTTAGAAAGTTTTAAGTTCGGTTGATAGTGTAATTAACGACGCACTGCTTATGATTTATGTTCAGAAATCAGAGGAATCGCTGTCGCTGTCGGCCGGCTGGCTTTCATCTCTCAGTTGAAGCAATTTTTTCCTAGTGTTTAACGCTTTCCTTAGGGCATCTTGAGCTCTACAAAGTTCTACCATCAGAAGATCTAAGTCGTTCTCAATCTCATCTGTTGTGGCGGTGGCCAGTTTCCGGTCAGACTAGTTTGTGCTCTCCAGATATTTCTGCCTTTTGGTTGTTAATTTCTTTTGGGTTTCTTTTACAGCGGAAACGGCTGCATCAAGACGTGCTGTGTTTTTCTCAACTGTGCTCTTTGACATCTGAATTTTTTAGTGCACTTCCTGTACATTGTGTGGTGATTTCCATGTTGATTTCTTTAAGTTCTTCTTTCAAAATTTCAGTTTTCTTTAGCGACCAAGCGACATTGACTGCGCCTTGAATCTCTCCAGGCTTGAAGTTTTGTTAGAGCGTTGCTACTGCAGAGTTCTTCTGCCTTGTCATTCACTCGCTAAATATCTTCACCTTTCGCGCTCTAGCTGCTGAGAAAGGTGAAGGAGTAGGTTTCTGTGTTGTTGCTCTTGGAGCGCACAGGTCAAAAAGTGTTGACTCATTGCCCTTTAAATTTGACGTTTCGTCTTGAAGCAAATGGACTGCAAAATTATCTTCCTTTTGCACGCACTGGGTTAACATTAAAGCTGCCTCTTGCTTGACGCCAATGACGATGCGTTGGTTTTTTAGTAATCTATTGAACTTGTATTGTGGTGGTAATATGTCACTGACCTGCTCGTCTAAAGTGTAGCGGCAAAACACTTCCAGGGTAACTTCAAAATTCTTGATTACCACAGAACACAAAATGCTCTCCTTGACGTAAACAAGGAGATCAGACATATTTGAGCTTTTTGACGATGCGTGCACAGCACTTGTGAGGTCTTATGAGTCACTGGTAAATTTAAATTAACTTAGCATATCCGTCCTGGACAGTTTTAATTGAATGTAGGTTGTTTCGCCCCTATTGCCTTGTCGCCCCATGGGGCGCCACAAGGTGATCGGGCGACACAACCTATCGCCTTTTAATTGACTAGCTAAAAGTTGTCAAAAAGACGTCAAAATCTAATCAAATACTTTCTCGAGTTGCATCGGCGTCATGCGTAGCAGTGACATAATCATTTCAAAGCATAAAATGCTTACTCAGTTCCAAAAAAATGTATTGTAGGGAAAATAAAAACACCTTTTAAATGGGGTAAACTGAATAATGTTTTTTTCGATTTTGCAGTCTGAACATAGAGATTATCACTTTGGTAGCATGTCTTAATGTGCGTTTTTTTGTCAGATTTCGTCACCTTTTGTCGGTAACGTGACGTATTGTATTATCAAATAAAGGTGTAACATGCAAATATCATGTTTGCAAGCCCATTACTTCGCGTACAGAATGACAACCCTGTATAGCAAGTGTCAGTAAAGCATGGCGCATCGAGATCTGCGACGTTTGAAAGCTGCGAGCAGCGATTTTCGCTCATTCTGCAGGGCATGCGAGCAAATGGAAGAACGGTGGGGTCAAAATCATGCTTGGAGAGTTGCTGATGATGACTTAATACACTTTGGATATGAACATGTGGATGAAGTCTCCCGGCGAATAATCGCAGCAAATTCTCGTTGGATGTCTCTGGTACCAATAGCGACTACCGGTGATGGCAATTGCTTGTTTATTTCGGCTAGTCTGTTGGTTTGTCAGGCAGGAACCTTGGCCCTTGAACTCCGACTACGAACTTGTCTCGAACTTGCTAAGAACAGGCAGTTCTACCGAAATCACCCTGTGTTAGTAAATGCCAGAATTCCCTACCGTGGAAAAGATGGCCCTGGTGTTATGTCAGTGGAAATAATAGGTATACAACGGAGCAGAGTAGAAGGATCTTTGGAAGATAATATTAAAGACATTAATCAAGAGATTTTAACTTGCAGTAACAGAACTCGAAAAGCTGAACTTTTGGCAACAGCTGATACTGGAAGAGAATTACAGAAGAGCATTCTTATGGAAACCTCCATGGCAGCTGCAATTTTTAAGAAAACAAAGGCATCCATACTGAATGAAGATGAAAAAGCATATTTTTCCCCGGTTTACACATGAGGAGGCTAGTGGAAAAGGGGGATAAGTGACGATTTTGGCTTTTTTTTAATTTTTTGCTCCAAATAAGCTGAATTTTTGCATGTGACATTTATTTCAGTTGAAAAACATTGCTAGTTGTATTTTTTTTTCGCTGCGTTTCTCTTCGTTTTCGAGAAATAACCTTTGCAAATAACAAAAATAATAATAATAGCAAACAAGGCACGCAGGTTGCCTTTAGGAGTTTATTTGTTGAACAGGAAACAGGCAGACTGTTTATAGTGTATGAAGTCAAAATCAAATCCTACAGCATTTAGAGCGAAAGTCTGGGAACAGGTCGTTTACATGGGTTATTGTGACGTGAAACAACACGTGAATCGATCGAGCGTCAAACGAAATACCATCGAAGAAAAAAGAGATGTGATGCATTAGAGCTCTGTCAACTGATATCTTTAGCATTGTTTTAAAGTACCTTGTATAGCTGCTGCCTGGTGGTTGAGAGGCATCATAAAGCCTTGATAAACCCGTAAGTCATCAACACGTTTTAAAGAAGCAAAATGTGTTCTGTAACTTCGAACGCAACTGCCGATTAAAATCGAGTTGTCGGCGTTTGAAGTCAGGTCGATCCAGGCAGCGAAGTCCAAAAGCAGTTCTTGCCCAAGAAAAAAAGCCCTCTCGTGAGTTGAGGCCCATTTGCCAAGCGTTGCTAGCGTCCAAGTTTGGAAAGCGAGGACTGGTTTTAGACTTATAAAATTTGTCTTGTATCCGAGCGCCATGTTTCCCGCGCACGAGGTGTAAATAAAGAGCCTTCCCGGCAATGCATTGTGATCGCGTTGACCGGACGTTTCTCGGACTGGGAACTAGTGTGATGAATCATCTGAGGAGGCTAGTGGAAAAGGGGGATAAGTGACGATTTTGGCTTTTTTTTAATTTTTTGCTCCAAATAAGCTGAATTTTTGCATGTGACATTTATTTCAGTTGAAAAACATTGCTAGTTGTATTTTTTTTTCGCTGCGTTTCTCTTCGTTTTCGAGAAATAACCTTTGCAAATAACAAAAATAATAATAATAGCAAACAAGGCACGCAGGTTGCCTTTAGGAGTTTATTTGTTGAACAGGAAACAGGCAGACTGTTTATAGTGTATGAAGTCAAAATCAAATCCTACAGCATTTAGAGCGAAAGTCTGGGAACAGGTCGTTTACATGGGTTATTGTGACGTGAAACAACACGTGAATCGATCGAGCGTCAAACGAAATACCATCGAAGAAAAAAGAGATGTGATGCATTAGAGCTCTGTCAACTGATATCTTTAGCATTGTTTTAAAGTACCTTGTATAGCTGCTGCCTGGTGGTTGAGAGGCATCATAAAGCCTTGATAAACCCGTAAGTCATCAACACGTTTTAAAGAAGCAAAATGTGTTCTGTAACTTCGAACGCAACTGCCGATTAAAATCGAGTTGTCGGCGTTTGAAGTCAGGTCGATCCAGGCAGCGAAGTCCAAAAGCAGTTCTTGCCCAAGAAAAAAAGCCCTCTCGTGAGTTGAGGCCCATTTGCCAAGCGTTGCTAGCGTCCAAGTTTGGAAAGCGAGGACTGGTTTTAGACTTATAAAATTTGTCTTGTATCCGAGCGCCATGTTTCCCGCGCACGAGGTGTAAATAAAGAGCCTTCCCGGCAATGCATTGTGATCGCGTTGACCGGACGTTTCTCGGACTGGGAACTAGTGTGATGAATCATCAGAAAAAATCGTCACTTATCCCCCTTTTCCACTAGCCTCCTCAGATGATTCATCACACTAGTTCCCAGTCCGAG
>OZ026598.1:26747321-26779821 GCA_964020085.1 Micromussa lordhowensis
AAATGTCACATGCAAAAATTCAGCTTATTTGGAGCAAAAAATTAAAAAAAAGCCAAAATCGTCACTTATCCCCCTTTTCCACTAGCCTCCTCACATATGAACAATTATCTAAGAAATTAAACATTGTTCAAATATACATTGATCAGAAAGCTCACTTAGTAGAAGGACACGGACATAAACAAGGTTGTCGAGATCATCAGCACAAGGTTAAACCAGCTAAATGACAGTGTTGTATTAAAAGCGTAGTATCCATCAAAGGAACGCAGTTCACAAGCAGTGTAAGCAAGCATCGTGCCACTTTAAATAGCGACTTGAAAAAATTTAAACAGATTAGGTTTGAGTCACAAACTGCACGGAGTGACATGACTCCAGATCAACAACACTCATGTACAACGACAGGCAAAACAACTAAAGCAAGACACGATCAAAACAATTGCCGAAGGGAGAGGAAGAAAACTAAAATGTGAAGAGTTCCCTGAATTAGCCAGATACATCGAGTTTGCCTTCGGAGAGTGAGACAGACTACTGCGAGGAGGAGGTGGCCTGCAAGCTGATCCAAGGCTGCTAGATGCGACTTATTAATAATAATGATAATGATAATGATAATGATAATAGCAGACAATGCTACAGTTATGCGTGACGTAAAGGAAATGCTTAACTCTGTTAAACCTGAATTTAATATCTCTACTTCGTGTTTGTATACTTACACCAAAAACTATCAGAAAGGAACGCTGCAGGCCAAGCAACATCACCATGGGAGAGACGTGAACGCCAATGTTTCCCTGCATAAAGCACCGAACACTTCTGAGCAGGTACACCCAATTAACTCTCACTGGACTACCTCTCATGTGAATTACCTTGTGGATTCGGCGTCAGAAAATGCTAATGGGTATTTTCTTGATTCAAAAGACGCAAAATGTATTGTCTGCGCAGATATTGCACCGGTGCTGAAACCTGGCAGAACTTGGAGAAATTTTGAAACTCCCGATCATTCTTTTGACCAGTCAAGGATCAATGCAGTGACACCAATGACACATCTTTTTATAGACATAAAAAAGGACCTTCAACAAAACGACACAACCCTTCTGACTCCAAAGACAGATGTAGACATAAATGTCACAAGAACAGGCAAAGCCGTAACGCTAATTAACCTCTCATTTACGGAACCTGAAACCGTGTTTCGTGTGAGTAGTATATATACCATAAATAGTGACACTTTTATGTTAATGAGTTATAAAATTTGCATATGAGACTTGTAAATTCGGCGGTTCAGCGTGCGGTGGTTATTTTCTTGGAGGTGTGTTGAACGTGATATCCAGGTTCGTCATGAAGGGATATTGTTTTAAGTGTAGGGCTAAGCAAGATATGAGGAATGTTAGAGAAGTTTATACTAGAAATGGTAGAAGATTAGCGAGAGGAAGTTGTGGCTCATGTGGTACCGGTGTGAGTAGGTTTATGAAGGCAGGATTTTGATTTTGCTAATTGCTATGTCTTGTGTCTTGTATTTAGATGCTAGGATTGGAGACTCCTATGTATGGTGATCAGAGATTGCTCTGTAAAAGTCAAGCACGTTCTGAATTTCAAGGTATTATTGATAAACGATTGTTGTTGTTGCAAAAATATAAGATGCCGTCTCACACATTGGAAGAGGTTCGAGCTATGGCTAACGCTAAAAAAGATGTGAGTTTGAGGCGAGAAGTTTTTCCAGATGAACTATATACTGCTGAAGAATGTGGAAACATCATGTTGGAAAGAGAAGAATCTCTACGACAGAAAAAAGGTCAAGAAATAGATTTTAGAGAAGAAGTGCGTTATGGTCTACATTCGAGGGAATTGACGGATCTTCTAAGCAGCAAGCATTTTGAGCAAGGCCTTGCTTTTCTTAGATATGAGGATGCATGGTTTGCTGATTTTAAATTGGCCTGTGCTGCACACTTGTCAACAATGACTCCTAACAATCTTGATTATTTTTCAATGTGTCAGGTTGTGGATGCAGAGCGTTTTGGCGAGGTTAAGAACATTGTTTATGCCGCAAATGAGACTTATTTCCGAGAATTAATTGAAAATTTGCATTACGAGGCATGGTTGAAGCATCAAAGTGACCCTAGAAGTCGGGAGTATCGCAGTCTCTTCTCTCATATTTCTTATATTGGACAGGATATTAAGGTATATTAATGGAATCTGTCCAAGTAAAAGTTTTGTTTGGTTTTCATAAAGAAGATTTGATTAACGGTGCAACTTTGGAGGATTGTTATAAAGATCTAAACAAGATCGAGTATGAAGAGGCATTGTCTTTGTATGCTGATTTACCTTTGATGTGGAAAGAACTTGTTAGACCTTGTTTTTTTTCTTTGGATTCTCAAGCTCGTCAAGATTTTTTGAATTTTGTAGATTTTGTGACTGGTGATGAAGGGAAAAATTGGAAAGAAAAATTTTTTTCCTTGTTATGTAGAATTCAAAAGCGTGTTCAATGTTTGTTTGATATAACTGTTTTGTTAAATGAAGCATCTGTAGATTCGTCTAGATTCAATTTAGAACGTTTTAATTGCATTTTTAATTCTATGAAAAGAGCGTTGTTGCGTGATGAGTGGGTTGTATTTGCTTGTCATAATTTTTTTCTTTGTGATGTGCTTCATAGATTTTCAGACATTTCAGACAAAAGTTATGTAGATATGTCAAATCGCATGTTTGAGGTTTTGGGGTGCAGTTTCCGGGCTTCAGATATTTATAATTTGAAAGATTTTATGCTTGAAGAGTTTTTTATTAAGTTAGGTTTTCTATCTCCAACTGTAGTGCGTTTTTTAAAAGATAATTTGTCTAGGGGCATTGTTTACGAAGATTTAGGTGAAATTAAGAAAGGTTTAGCAACTTTTAATCCTACGGTGTATTGTTTTTCTTGCGACATATGCCAGTGTTGTGTTATACCTGTAATGAATTTGTCGTTCGAGTTAGATACGGATTAAAGCTGTGAACAATAAGTTTTTGTCATTGTAAATAGTTATATATATTAACATAAATGGCGGTTATTTTATTCAATAAATTTGTTGTGAATTTGCATTTTTGTAGTGTGCTTTTATTTTTATTATGGAGGGAGAAGACGAGGACGAAGAGCGTATTTTGTTAGAAACTGCTCGATTAGATTTTATTTCTGATCGTCTTGATGAAGATTACAGTGTGTCAGAAGCAGAAGATTTAGCTGCCGAGTATTTTGATGACTGTGAATCAATTACTTGCTCAGAACCAGTTGTTGAAGTCGACGATCCAGATCTAGATGCGTTACATCAATTTGGGGGTGCAAGAATTCCCGCGCCTGTAACAGTTTCTCTAGAAGAGGAAGGCGATGTAGATTTGAGGGCTCAGTGGCATGAATATTCTCCTAGATTTAACGCTAGAGCCTTGCACATGCGTTTTGTTCCTTCAGATTCTTTGAGAGATGAAGAACTAGAACGTTTTCAAAGTTTGGATCGAGCAATAAGAGGTGTTTATGATTTTCTTAAAGATTCCGAAGATATTCATGACGAAGATTATTTGCAAGTTCATGTTAGTTCCAGTAAACTGTCTGGCGGTGATTTGGTGGCCCCGATCGTGCCCGCTGCAGAAGCTAGTCCTGACATTTTGGTTTCCGAGATTCAAAAGGTAATTCAGTCAAATCAAGAAGTAGCTGTGGATGACGGATCTTTTACAATGACTGTGCAACATGTTCGAATGCCTCGAGGAGCGGGTTATGAAGATCAGAGGCAAAAATGTCTGAGTACTTTTACAACTGTGACCCAAGATATTCTGAAGAAGTGTAGATCCTTGACTGAGATTCCAAGAGACTTACACCCTTTTTGCGGTGTGGCTTGTTTAGTCATAGGTAAATTACTTGTAGAAAAAAAAATTAATGTTGGTAGACGTTTTGCTAGAAGAAAGCGTGCTTTGCGAAGGCAATGTCGCATTTTGTGTAGGAGAGCAGGAATACCTTGTTCTATGGGGGTTAGTCTTGCAGGAATAGAAGCTATTTGCCAATTAGACGAGTTTTCTGATTTTTATGTTACAGTTTTTAGTACTAGGACTCATTTGACTCCAATAGCTAAGTTTAACAGGGAAGCTGAGGGAGGTCACATTCAGATTTTGTTAGATCACACGAATCATTTTACTTTGATTAGTAAGATTAATGCTTTCTTGGGTAAATCAGGGGTTTACTGTCCAGATTGTGAGCGTTTTTTTACTGGTGTTCAAACGAAACATCAGTGTGATCGTAAATTGTGTAAACAGTGTAAGACAAATTGTGGGTCTACAAAGAAAGATTTTGTGTGTACGGGTATGATTCATTGCACTGCCTGTGGGCGATATTTTTTTGGCCAAAATTGTTTTGATGCGCATCAGGTGAGGGGGCTTTCTCCTAATTTTTCTCGTAAGACTATTGTTTGCCAAAGTTTTGTAGCTTGTCCTCGTTGCAATAGAGATCTGAAAGCTAAAGATGGTGTTTCTACGGGAAAGAACGCGTATGAGCAAAATTCGGATCACGAGTGTTTTCGTCATAAATGTCGAAATTGTTATCAAATCGTGGACATGTCCACTCACGAGTGCTACATTCGACCGATCAATCCCACTAAGGGCAAAGCAAAAGAAAGGTATGTTGATGCCAGAGGAGAATTGTGGTTTTTCGATATGGAGACTACTGTGGAAGAAGATTCTGATGGTAAGAAGTTCTTTGAAGTCAATTTGATTTGTCTGATGCACGAGAGTGGTTTGCCTTTTGTATGTTTTGGAGGAGAAGATGCGTTGAAAGATTTTTGTGTCTATTGTGTTTCGGGAGAAGATTCTCTCATGCATCGCCAGATTCCTCAGAGATTGTTTGCCCACAACATGGCTCGTTTTGACGGTAAGTTTGTTATTCAGATGCTTACAGACTATTGTCATACTTCACCTCAAATAGTGTTTGACGGATTAGATCCTATAATGATCAGGATCCACAATCTTTTTTTTTGCGATTCGTTTAGGTATGTTTCTACTTCGTTAGATCAGTTTGGTAAACAATTTGGTCTTGAGGTGAGTAAAGGGTTTTTTCCACACGAGTTCAATCTGAAGTGTAACTATGATTATGAAGGTGATTTACCTTCTTCTGACATGTACGGCACGAAATTCATGACAGATAAGAAGTATCAAGATTTCATGAAGTGGTGGAAAGAAGAAGATGCTGCCATTCGAAGTGGTTCTAAACCTAAGTGGAATTTTTTAGACGAGATAATATCTTATTGTAAACAAGATGTGGAAGTCTTGCGTAAGGCGTGGTTAGCTTATGAGAAGAGTGCTTTTGAGTTGACAGGTTTCTACCCAGGAGTGGCTAACTACACTTTAGCCAAATTGGCGAATTTGGCATGGAAGAAGGATTTGGAAACTATGCATGTTCCTCTATTGAGAAGAGATGGTTACGTTCATCATGATCAGCAATCTCGGGTGGCTTTCGACTGGTTGACGTGGTTAGACCTTTTTTATTTTGCTGGAGAGTTGCAATATTCAGGTAAGGATGGTAGAGGTGAAAAGAGAATCATTTTGGACAGGGTTTGGAAGGTAGATGGTTATCATCAGCCTACCAAAACTGTTTTCGAGTTTGCCGGATGTGCTTTTCATGGTTGTAACACATGTACTCATCCTCATATGAGAAGTGTGTTTTGCAATGCCACAAACAGAGATCTTAGATCTCAATTCCAAAATCGGATAGGTAAGCTGATTTCGAATGGTTATCAAGTTGAAGTCATGTGGGAGTGCGAATGGTCGAAATTGTGTAAAGATCCCCAAGTTGTGGAACAGTTGCAAGAGATTTCTGGTTTTAGAGAGCTTCCGAAGCCTTTGAATCCTAGAGACGCTTTGTTTGGGGGAAGAACAGAGGTCTTTGCCATGGATTTTGATAGAGAAAGACAGCCTGGACATGTTCTTGATGTGGATGATGTCATATCTTTGTATCCCTCTCGAAACAAGTATGGCGATTACCCTATCGGACATCCCAAAGTTTTTTTTGGAAATTCTCAGCGATTTGATTTTTCTCTTGATGCTTATCAAGGTATTATGTCTTGTTCTATTCTACCTCCTAGGGGTCTTTATTTGCCTGTTTTGCCCTGCAGGATTGATGTAGCCAAAAATGTGCACAAATTAATGTTTGTTTTGTGTGCTAAATGCGCCGCCGAGTTTGAACAGGGAAAGTGTTGTCATGTTGACGAAGAAAGAGTTTTGCATGGAACGTGGGACACCATCGAAGTCTATGCTGCAATGCGTAGAGGTTACAAATTATTAGCAATTTCGTGTGTTTGGCATTTTGAGAATGTTAGGAACGGTCTCTTTGCTAATTATGTGGATAAATTTTTCAAAGTCAAAGCTGAAGCAAGCGGTTATCCTGCTGGTTGCGACACCGAAGCACAGAAAGCGGATTACGTGAGAAGAGTTAGAGAAAGAGAAGGAGTAGAATTGGATCCAGCCAATATCTGCAAGAATCCAGGAGCTCGAGCTGTGGCTAAAGGAGCGTTGAATTCTCTTTGGGGTAAGTTTGCCCAGAACCCTAATCGAACTTGGGCAGAAGTCACGCATTCTGCCGCAAAGTTTTTTCAGATGATTGCGGACCCTACGAAACAAAATAAATCGTTTTATTTTTTGAATTCCGAAACTGTTCTTTTGAGGGCAAGAAAAGATTCTAAGTATGTAGGTCAAGATACCAATGGTTGTGTAATTCACGCGATTCGAACGACTGCTCTTGCGCGTCTTTTTCTTCTAGAACAGTTGGAACGTCTTGGTCGAAAGGTTTTCTATTGCGACACGGATTCTGCTTATTATCTTTTGGCGGACGGGGAAGGTACTCCTTTAGAACGTGGCGAGTTTTTGGGACAAATGTCTAGGGAGTTAGAACCCAGAGAAAGTATTACACGTTTTGTTGCTTTAGGACCAAAAAACTACGGCTATGAGGTGTTCGATTGGGATAGGGAGGAAAAGTCAAAGGTGGTTTGCAAAATCAGGGGTTTGACTGCCAATAGGGCAACTGCCAGAGTTGTTAATTTTTCTAAGATGCGCAGCATGGTAGAAGTTTGCAGGCGAGAAAAAACTTTTGTGGATAGTTGCGAGGAACCTATCACTAGGTTTTCAATCACAAGGGGTAGAAATTGTTTTTCATTGCATCCAGAGATTCAACAAAAACGTTATGGCATAGTTAACGACAAAAGGGTTGTGGATTGGGAGGATGTGAATCTCAGAACTTATCCTTATGGTTACTAGTTTAGTTTTTAACAAAATTGTACCGGAAGTTGTATATAATTTATTATGTTAATTGTAGATGAAATCATTAGACTATGTAATCACTTTTGGGGGACAATAAAATACATTTTGGCGTGTTTGTCCATAAGTTCAAGATGTCTTTTGAGATGTTGATACTTAATCAAAAAGCACAGCTTAATCTTTTGAAAGATTTGGGTCTTTGGCGCAAGTATCGAGTTATTAAAGATGCAAGTAGTCTTGGATCACGAGAGTTCGAAGAAGAGTTGGCAAGTTTTATCGAAAATTTTACGCCGGAATATGCTCATAAATTGGCTTTGAAGAGTGATGATGATGATGATCGGAAAGAAAACGTCGATAGACGGTTAGTGGCTGATTACGACACCAGCTATCGCATGCAGGAGTACTGTTTTTGTATTCATATGCATTTGTGCTTTGCCAAAGGAAGATTGGTTTGGAAAACTTTTGGAGAATACGTGAAGCATACTAGTTGCAGATCAATTATACCATGTCATACAATAGCTCGAGAAATCATCTCAGAGGCTTTGGAGGCCCTGGCGTAAAAGATTTTGTTGACTGTAAATCGAAAGTATTTCCTGATTATGTTTATTATCAACCTAGACCTAGCGTGATTGCGGGTGTTTGTCGACTGGTTAATGAGTTGTGTCGTTTTTATAAGAAGAAGTTTCAAGAGTGGTTTTATTCTTTATTTGTAAAAGCGCAAGAACCTTTAGATTTTAGTGAGGATTTTTTGACACTGTGTATTGATTGAACATTGGGAAAAATATGGCCGAAGTTGTTGGCACAATGGCCGCAGTTGGAACTACTGTCAAGATGGTTAATCAGTTGACTAAAAAGAAAGGACTCCTTACTCGTCTGAGTAGATGCTGTTTTGGAAGTTGTTGTTGCTCAAAGAGAAAGAAAAGACAAGGCAAAAATAAACGAGGAATTGAAGAGCCAGATGGTGACAACAATTATGTAAATAAGACAAACACGTTAAAATTTGTATGTTGTAGTACTAGTTATGCGGAACCGGGTACTAGTTTATCTTTCGATTACCACAATACATATAGACAGAGTAAGAATTCGCGAGAGGAGACAGTTAGTACTTGGGTGTAAAGATGTCAAAAGGCAAGATTGTAGACGTTAAAGATGTTTTGAAAACAGCATTTACGGATATCGAGAATAGTCCTGTGGCTTTCCAGAATAGTAAACGAGTTCAAAGGTATGTGGAACAAGAATTGGGTATAAAACTTACTCTTAGACAAGTACAAGATTATGAAAGAAGATATGTACGTCCCAATCAGATAAACAGAGATGTGAGAGGGGGCCATAAGCCTAGTTTGCCTTATAGTTCTACAGGGTTAGATGTCGTTTGGCAGATGGACTTGGTAGATCTTCATAAGAAGAATAGAAGTCCTAATGCTCCTGCTTTTTTGTTGACAAAAATAGATGTTTTTTCTAGACAAGTAGATGCAGAACCTGTGTTGAATAAAAGTGCATTTAAAGTTGTTGAAGCATTTGATTCGATCTGTAAGAGAAATGGAAGATGGCCTGCAAAATTACAGACAGACGAGGGAAAAGAATTTTTAAATTCTATTTTCAAAGGTTATTGCAAGCGTTTTAAAATTCATCACTACGTGGTCAATTCGGAAAAGAAGGCTGCAGTTATTGAAAGATTCAACAGAGACTTGCAAAAAACACTTACTCGATATCGACAACATTCTTCAAAGACGCCATTTAAATCTTTGGTGAGAGCTGCTGTTAAAAACATCAATAATTTGCCTCATTCTGCCCATAATTTAAAACCTTCTTCTATCACTCCGAGGATAGGAGCTTGGATGAGCAAATTGATTTTAAGTAAAGAAGACGAATTAGCAAAGCAAAATCGACAATTTCAAAAAAAATTCAAATTTAAAAAGGGAGATCACGTCAGGACGGTGCAAACCAAGACACCTTTCTCTAAAGCTTACAGAGGCACTTACACTCCTGAAGTTTTTGAGATTGTGGAAAGATTACGGCGTAAACCACATTATCACATCAATTTGTATAAATTGAAAGATTTGACAGGAGAACCCATTTCGGGAGTTTATTACGAGTACGAGCTTCAAAGAGTTTTTTTGACAAAAGAAAAAGTTGTCGAGAGAATTGTCAAGAAAAACAAAAAAGGAAAATTGGTGAAGTTATTGGATTATCCTGATTCGTACAGAGAATGGCGTTAAACCCTAAGAGTTATCAACATTTTAATTCAGATGACGACTTTTACGTGCAGTGTATCTCTAACGATCCTCTGAGCGAACGTATGGACGATGAAGATTCAATACGCACTTATTGGAGGAATCGTCTACCTTTACCTCTTGATTTTAATAAGAGCGCTTGGGAAGTGGGAGTTGCTCAAGTAATGATGAGGAATAGATTGAAGTCCGAAGTCACGTTGGCAATACAAGAAGTAGAAGATGATAACACCCATTTTAAACAGATTGGTTTGGGAATTCACGATGCCACTTCTACTTTTGTACAAGTGGTAGACGAAATTGCAAACGAGAATGTGTTGGCATCTCCAGACTTCACTAATCAACGCATTTATTTTTATTTTGTTTGGCATCCGCGAGTGCCAGGATGCATGTTTTACAGAGAAGGTAACTTTAACGAATGGTATGGTCCAGGTAACAATACTGTGGAACATTTTTTAATGTACTTTCAAACAAATTCTAGAACGTTGTTAGGTACTCGTATGCCTTTAATGGATAGAGATCAAGTTATTTCCAATCCAAATCTTAGAGATACCATTTTGAGCCAGATCGATTCTCAATATACCCCCAATAATACTGTGCAATTCGATTGGACAGTCAGCTTAACTGATAATGGCACTTATTTGAATGTTTATAAAAATGGTGCTCATTATTATTGGGATGTTCGTTTAGGAATCATAATGCCCAAGTATCTGGCCACTGTATTACAATTGGAGACTCCGCAAAAATTTGAAAGTAATTGGGAATCTTTCAGTCAAGCATACGGCGGGAGTTCTCAAAATCTACAGTTTTGGGAACAAGTTAGAGATGGGGTCACGTACACTCATTTTAACATCGGTTTAGACATTAAATCCACTTGGAAGATACATAATGCATCTACCGTCATAGGCAAGGTAGCCACTCCTTTGTTAAAACAAGTTTATTGGGAAAATCCTAATCTTGTCGTGGAATTTTCGGATAAGGTCAATCTTTACATTGTCTTCAAGGAAGATTTCAACTCAGCAGACGATTCGGATAATTCTGCTCAAACAGTCGTACTATTGGAAAAAAAGTACGATCTACCTCTTAGCGAGTATCCTAATACTCTGAAAGAGGCTGGCATAGTGTTGCAAGAATCCCAATTTCAGATCTTGAATTGCGAGTTAGCTGGATTAAAGATGGCTCCGAGAGAGATCATGTCGGGTATGCAAAACGATAAACAAGAAATGATAATTAGTGGCATACCCATAGAGCCTGGTAAGGTGCTTGTAAATTATGAACCTTTACGACAAAACATCATATATCGAAAGGTCGTTCCTCAACAATGTACGGACATCGTGGTTTCTCTGAAGAACATTGACGGGTTTCGACCGGCTTTTTACGTTGGCTTTTCTTCTGTACTTCTGCATTTTCGTAAAGTTCAAAGATGGCTACATTCGACGCAATGAAATACATCAGACCGAACTATCTTCTTTTTGAAGGTGTGACAAATGAGAAAGGTAGACTAAATCTGAACTTCGAACCAAAACAACTCAACTATGGGGCTCAACATAATTTAGCAGTTCAACAAGTCACGATTGACACTGATTCCATATACAATGTCGATGAGAATCAAGAAGAATTCATTTTAATCGATACTCACGGTACTTGGTCTCACCTTTTTTTGTCAAGATGCAAAATTGTCTATGTCAAAGATTTGATCAATTTTATGATGGATGCTAACGTGCCAATAAGTTACGATGGAAATGGTAATTTACAAATAGATTTGAATTATGGAACAATGACAATGTCTGCAAGAATTGCCAGATTACTGGGCTTAGTAAATATCAAAGGAGATATATCTTCTCTCATACAGAAGATGAACGAGGATGCTGCCACAATTTATTTTGAGAGCGGTACAGGACGTGTGGGATTAAGTGCTACAGGCAAGGTTCAGATGTTGCCCGTCAAATTGATGGTTAATTTGGAAAAGAACATATGGAACGAAGTTTCAGATAAGTCTTTTCAGAGTGTTTTTATTTACAGCGATTTAGTGGAAAGACAATTTGTAGGAAGTCAGACGGTGCAGATTTTGTCTAATATACCTTTTGATGAGACTAAAAGATTGTTAAACTACCAATTTTCTAATCTCCAGTGGAGAAATGTTGTTAAGAGTAACACTTCTACTGCAAGTATACAATTAGCCGATAGTGTAGGTAGGTTTTTGAAAAATGTAAAATGTACAGTTCTTGTTAAGGTGATGCGTAAATACCTGTTTTGACGTAGGTCGTAAAAAATAAAAATGATCTTTATAAGATGTGTTCAATTTTATTTTGTCATTTTTTTATTAGTTCTCAAACTTTAAAGGTGATAATGGGTAAATGGTCTCATTTAGCTCGGCCCCAGAAAGGTTCTGGTATTTTTGAAGGAACAAATCCTAATCAAGAAGGGGGTATAATTCCTTTCTTAGGAATAAATCCTAATCAATTAGGAGGAGTGCAAACGAGGAGACAATTTGCATCTACATCTGCTGCGGCTGCAGATTCAAGTTCGGAAGACGAAGGTGTAGAATTAGCTTCTCCTGCTACTTCTACCACCCCTCGAAGAAGGCCTCCTCCTCCTAAAAAAGGTAAATTTCTAAACAAACCGGGCAATCATATGGGCAGAGTTTTAGATCTATTAGGAATGTCCACTACCAGGTCAGACGGTAAAGTCAATCGAAGACACAAGTATACAGGGTGGCAATTGCACGGAGAGTTTGCTGGAAATAGAAGGCCTGGAAGGCTTCCGCAGTTATTAAGAGAAGCCTTCATATGGGCTATGTTACATCACAAAGCAGGTAAAAAACATCTCATGATCGAAGGAGGTACTCCTAGAATGATCGATAAGTTCGTCGTAATCGAGGATGGATTAGATGAACAAGGGTTATACGGTAAAATAAATAGAGGTCAACGAGGTTCTGGAAAACAGAAAGGCGGTGTTCTCTTTACACTTCCTGCAGCAACTCTAGCATCTGGAGCAGCATTAGCCAAACTTGCAGGTACAAGTTTACTCACTGGTGGTTTAGGGACTTTGGCAGGCAAAGCAATAGAAAAAATATTTTAAAAAAATGATGAATAGGAACTTTTCAAGAAGAAGACAACTTGGAGGTTTCATTGGTAATTTGGTTAGAAAGAATACTTCTAAAGCGGTGGGTACTGCAGTTGATCAAGGAGTGACAAGTCTTGCTTCTAATAAAGGTCGAATATCGAATGTTGCTAGTGGAATCATTGACGATGTTCTGGGCAATGCTATAACAAGTCTGAATAAGAGACAAGGAAATATAGTGGATATGGGAAATGGCATGGTAGATGGTTTACTTGTAGGAACTTTGAACAATGTTCAAAATAGAAAAGACAACATACAGAGTGCTACTAGAGCGGCTTCGGATGCTCTCATAACTGGAGCATTGTTAGGCAGTAAAGATGCATTTTTACGACCTATTAATATAGGTAAAGCAGCGGTGATGGATAAAATTCAAGGATTAAAAAGACTAGGTAAAAAACAAAAAGGTGGTTCAAAAATTGACAAAACTATCCACAATGTTGTCAACGGCATGGCTTATGCAGCTGCAATTGGAGAGAATGCTTTTAAATTAGCAAAGGACATAAGAAATCTACGTAAAAAACAAGTAGGATATGGTAAAAATAATTCTGTTTACACCCTAATGAAAAAATCCAGATTGACGAAACAAAAAGGCAGAGGCATTTCTTATTCAGACATACCTGCTAACGTGCAAAACTTTCAACATCTATCTAAAGACGTGAGAAATACAGTTTCTCAGATTATACAAAGAGGTTACGTCGCCTGAGAGATTACAACTAAAAATGAAAGGCATAACTAAACAACAGGCGCTTGCTCTAATAAACAGACATGGTAAAACTAGTCCTGCACAATTGATGAAAATTTTAGAATCTGCAGGAGGAGTGCAGCGAGGAAGAGGAGTGATGAGCGTTCTTGGTAGTGCAATAGGAAGTAAAGCAGGAAAAAAATTGACATCTAGTGTGGGAAGTGCAATAGTTAATGCAGGAGCTGCTCATCTGGCTAAAAATGCTGAAAATGCTATAATCAAAAATGTAGCTGGAGCTTTTGTGGGTAAAAAAAAGAATAAGAAGAAGAATAAGAAGAAGAAGAAGAAGAAGAGTAGTAGTAAAAAAGAAAAAGAAAAAGAAGTAGAAAAAGCATTAGCTAAAACAATTATAGCGAATGCTGCCACCTCATCTGGTGAACGAAAAAAGAAACAAAAAGGATATGGACAGAAAGGAGGTGCTTTTCCATTGGCCGCTTTAGCTATACCCGCTTTGTTAGGATTAGGTAGTCAACTTTTGAAATGACCCTCATGCTGAAGGCGTGCTGTAAAATAGATTTTTTAACCGTTGTAATAATTTTTTGACATTTGTGTATTTTTAATGGTAAAATGTACAATAAAGTGTTTGAAAAGATTTGACGAGTGTATTTCTGATCTTAGAAGGACACGATAGAGAACGTTTTTTTGATGGGTAAATTTAAATTTGCAAATCCCCAAGATTATGTGGGGCATGCCTTACAGATGGAAGAGATTCGTAAAAAAAAAATAAAAGATTTAGAAGAAGCTGTTGAAGAAAAAAAAAAAAAACAGGTTAAAGAAAACGAACGTCCTTCGAAAAAAAGAAAACCAATCGACACTGGAGAAAAGAAAAACTCAAAAAAGAACAAAACTACTGCTACTTCTTCAAACTTTTCCTACGACGAATCAGATATTATAAAAGCAATCAAACTCTTACGACAAGAAGAAGAAGATGAAGAAGAAGAAGAAGAAGAAGAAGAAGAAGCTGAAGAAGATGAAAATGAAGAAGAGTGTGTTGATGAAAATGATGATTATGGTTTTTTGAGAAGTGGCAAAGAAGATAATCGACTTATACGCCAGTTGCAGATGGCTCAATTACAAAACATGCGAAATATCATGCGAGAAGAAAACCAAGAAGAACAAAGGAAGAAAGATAAAAAAGACGCTGCAGTAAACATGCGTTTAGTGAAAGAAACACAAGAAAAAGAAATCATCAGAAGTTTACAACAGCAGCAAAAAGAATTACTAGAAAAAATGGCTTTTCTGACAGAGGGCGTAAAAGAAAAACAAGACAGCGGGCAAAAGCAGTCCAAGAAGAACTCCGGTAAGACTAACAACGCTGAAGAAAAATTAGAAAAGTATTTAAAGTCTCTGGAGAAAAAAGTAGGAAAAAAGAATAAGAAATAATTTTCAAAATGGCCACGGAAGCTCTTCCTATCGATTCTATAGAAAAAGAAGGTCTTGTTAAATTATCGGACAAAAAACTTTTAGAAACTTTTGAAAATCTATATCACCGCAAAGTGTTTCCTGAACAGCCTTTCAATGCTGAATCGAGGACTGCCATTTTTGAGATACCTTTCATGCCGAAAAAAGTATGGAATCCTGGAGAAGCGTTATTTTACTTAAAAATGCGTATTGTTAGAGGAGACAATGGAAATCCTTATGCCGATCCCGAACAAGCTGTATCTTATGCTGCTGCTGTACCTCCAGATGGAGACGATGCAGGAGCTAATGAAGTGCCAGGAACAAATCATGCAAGGTTCAAATCTTTTTTTTCTGGAGCTCTTATTAAAAAAATTAGAGTGGTACCTAATGGAGCCAGTGACATAGAGTACATGTCAGAAAACAGTAAACCTGTGGAAGAACTTTTCAGTTATCTTTTTCAATATGACTGGAAAGAAAAGAAACATGCAGAATTGTTTTGGAACCGAGGTCTCAGTAGACATCTTATGATGGGCGGTGAGGATAGGATGTTTTTGGGAGTCGATACAGCATCCTACGATCCAAAAGACCCAATACACGTAGATTCTAGAGCTCTAGAAAAAATGGCTCGAAGGGAGGACGGTCACATGTACATTTTACCGGTAAGTGGTAATTTTTTCAGTACAGGAACAGAATTACCTGGAGATACTGCCCTAAGAATTGAAGTTGATTTTGCAAACGACGAGACCGTTTGTTACGCTCACAGAGCCTCTCACGGAGGTCTAGGCTGGGATGATCAACTAGCTCCGGATCCCGTATATCGGTTTATTCCTGAACAATGCTTCTTGTACATAAGGTACAGAGATTTGGAATCCGAAAAACAAAAGACCTTGGATAATTATTTCTTCCAAGCTGAAAATCTAGATATCGACGCTGCTCCCGATTTCAAAGTGGTAAATTCTGTGGCAATTCAACAGGAACATAGAGCTCAAGGATTCGACATAACCAAATTCCCAGCAGCTGAGAATAGGGTTGGAGAGAAATTACTTTTTGGATTTGTCAAAGCTACAGATCTGAGAAATGGCACTAGAAATGACCCGATATGTGCTTTTCAGCCCTTTCAGATAAGCGATGTGCAAATTTATGTGGACGAAAAACAGCTATTTGATCAACCCCAACCCTGGCAGCCTGACAACTCTACAAGAAGATTCATGTTCAGCACTCTGATGGATGCGGTGGCTTCGGAAAAAGACAGCGAAAACAGGGTCTACGGTCCTTGCGGCAATAGCATCCTTGGTTTGGAAGATAACTATTGGTTCATGTATCTCAACATCTCAGCCAATCAAGCCAGTACGTTAGACTACGCATCAAGAAACTTCACAGGAGGACTCAAAGTCAGAGTTAACTTCATAGAAGGAACAGACCCAGCAGCTAACCCGGATTTAACCTGTATACTAGCTTTTCCCGACAGAAAGAAATTCAAATGGCTTCAACCTTCAAGTAACACTTGGCAAGGAAAGACGTCCTACGGAGAGGGATTGAAGACAATTCAACACGTGTCAAACAGCAGGTGGTTTGGATCCAAACTTTTGAACTGAGGAAAAAAAAACAACAACAAAAGTATGCACGATACTTTCCAATTACAGAAAATAGGCAGAAAAGATGAAGACTTTCAAAAAGCTAATTTTTTGGGCGTGTATGCAGCAGATCAGATACCTAAAAAGTTACCTCCTAATGCTTGTTTCATAGTAAACACGGATCCTATAAGTAAAAGTGGTACCCATTGGTTGGCATTCTACAAGAAAGGAGATTTAAAAATTTTTTTTGACAGTTACGGACAATCTCTTTCTAAATACAAAGAAGTACAAAAACATTCTATAGCAGGTTGGAAGAGAAGAGATATGGATCTTCAACAATTTAACTCTGATGTATGCGGAGACTATTGTTTAATCTTTCTAAAAAGTGTAGCAACAAATGAAGGTGATTTAGATTTTTTCTACAAAATGTTTGATGCAGAAGATAGAGAAGGTAACGATGAATTAGTTTTCAGCATGGCGCACAGCTATTATCCTAACATTTTGAATGAGACACCTCACGATGTAGATTTAGACGGCGTTTACGACCGTCCAAGAAACGTGAAATGTCAAGGTTGTAAAAGTAGAAAATAAAATTTTAATCTTGCTTTATAAAGAGTTTGCAGTATTCATTGACTGTCTTCGATATGGCCAAAGTGGAATTTCCTCGTTTCAATCATCCTTCTAATATAGCCATCTACGGTCCCTCCAAGTCGGGAAAGACTTATTTTGTGAAAGATCTAATACTCAACAGAGATGCAGTATTTAAGATGCAAGAAGAAGGAAAAAGATTCAAAAAAATATTTTATTTTTATGGATCTGTCTTCCAACCCATATTTCAAAGCATTCAAGAAGAACTAGGAGAGATGATAGTGTTCAACAAAGGATTTCCAAAACAACCCTTTGAAAATATTATTCTACCCGAAAATAGACCTGCAATGGTAATATTCGACGATCTAGAAACAGAAATACAAGATAACGAATCAGCTCAAAACTTAATCACTAGAGGATCTCATCACATGGATTTGACTGTTGTGATGATAATGCAGAGCATATATCCCAGAGGTAAAAATTCGGCAAACATGTTCAGCAATTTCGACGTTTCTATCTACTTTCATTACAGCGGTGAAGATCATCGTCTATTGTTACGTTTTCGAGCTTTTTTTCACGATAAAAAAAGTGGAGACGATCTGTTGAATCAATACAAAGAATGGACGTCTAAGAAAGGAGGTTATATGGTGATAGATAAACATTCAGATTTAGAAGACAAAAACCTTTTTCAAATAAGAACAGGAATATTTCCTAGCGATCTATTGCAAAATAGAAGTAGATGTTTAAAAATGCACGATCAATTTAAACGTAAATTTCATCACACCAAAAGATTACAGCATGGTAAACAAGACGTGAGCAGCTTTAAGAAACAGTACGAATCTGCCAGACCAGACCTCGACTTACTTCACCAGTTTCACAACGAAGATATTTATGTGGAAAGTGAAGACGGTAAGACAATTTACGTGGAACGAAACCCGCGAGTGAGAAAACAGTACTTGTACAACTCATAGAATCGATTACGAACTATGCCTAAAGGTCAAGAAAGATTTTGGAATCATTACGACGTGATTAAAACTTTTGCACGAGAAGGAGGTAGTTTAAGAAGTGAAGCAATATTAGCAATTGCAGATTTGTTGTACAATCACAAGAGAGATACTGTGGTGGCTTTTAAAATACAATCAGTACCAGGAGTAAAAAATTTTTGTAAGAAAAAAAGTAGTTTGAAGAAACGTAAACATTTATTCGAAGAAAACAATAAGTTAATTCAACAATTAACACTCCATTTATTACAAGACAAACTAGCTGGTGATTCCGACTACAATTCTTCAGATACAGACACGAATTCCGATACAGAAGAATAGAATGGATTTTGACAGCGAAGAAGAAGACAACGTTGTACTCAATCAAACAAAGACATTTTCGGAATGTATTCTGATAACTCCGGAAAATCTGGAACAACTGAAGACATCTGCATTGGAACAAAAAGGTGGCGGCAAGTTTAACGACACTTCTCATCACAGCCGTTCACACAAATTCAACATCGAAGATTTTGGTGCAGATTCTAATGAAAAAGTGGAAATAATTTTACAGAAATACGCTATAGCCGGTGGAGATCCTGAAGTCTTGTACAATTTCAAGAAAATGAGACACTTGCAAGACTTGTTAAAGACATTTTATGCTGGTAAAACGCAACTTCCAGAAAATAACACTGTTCAACAAATCGTACAGACGATAAGAAACATTCGCAAAAAATACGGTACTCAATTCACTAGATTATTGGGCGTCGACACAAGCAATACGAAAAATACGGCTGCAAGACCCTCTGTCACTACTGCCACTCAAAATTCGCCAGCGCCTTCGCCAAAACAGTCGCCAGCTCCTTCTGTAATTTCAGGATCATCTGACCAAGAATTTGAATTCGATGCAAAAAAAAGCGTTTCAGAGTTGTTGAAAGATAAAGAATTTGACGTTGATAAATGGTTTAAAAACTTAGACACCAGCAATGACGAAGATAGTGACGATTCTTGGGACTTTGACCCAAAAAAGCAATCCGGAAAAGGTACAAAGAGAACCGCAAAACGCAAAAAACAAACAAAAAGAAAATTTAAATCAAAAAGACCTTGGGTGTTGGTTTACTAAAATAGACACCTATCAATCAAAGATACTTTTACGCGGGAAAAACTTTATAAATACCTTACATATGTAGCTCTAACTCACATGGCACAATTTCTTGATAACGAAAGTGGTATAGGTGTTGAAGAGAAATCTAAAGTCGACAGTGTCCTAGAGAGAGATACAATAATAGAAAGATTAGTACGCAAAGAATCCAAAACAGCTAAACGAAGAAATTTGTTGTACCAACTACAAAGACCTAATACTTTCGAAAAGTATTTAAAACAACTATCAAAATTGTATCCGGAAGATCCACACAGTCCATCTGTGAAAATGAGTTTGTCAAAAGCCGCAGCACAAGTTACGTCCCTTCAAATGGTCAAAGGCCCAAGCAAGAAGAAGAAGAGAGACCCTCCTAAAAGTGACGAGTTCGTGGAAAGTAGTAGTGAGAACGAAGATGAATCTCCTCCCCCCGCCAAAAGAGCTCAACTCACATGCATCAAAGATGACGAAGACGAAGATGTGGAAGAAGTCACTCCTAAAAATCCGACAAAAGACCATTTGCCGAACGAGAATGAAGAAAACAATGAAGAAAGCCAAGAAGAAGAAGAAGATGAAGAAGATGAAGAAGATGAAAATGGTGGAGATGGTGATGCAGACGAAGACAACCCAAATGAAGATTCTCTCTTATACGGCACTTCTGACGAATCTGGTGACGAACAAGAGATTCTAAACAAGTTGGAAAAGAAAAAGGTGAAGATCCCCTGTGGAATATGTGGCAGTGAACTGTCCTACGGAATGAAGAAGAACAACAAAGAACCATACCTGTCCTGTCCCAACTATGAAGATTGTAAGACCTCCTGGATGGAGTACAAACGTGCACTGAATTTCCACATCTTTGCCCCTACAGTGCTGAAGACCGTCTACAGGAAGCCATTCGTGAAAGGGCGTCCCCGTTGCGAATGCAACGAAATAATGCAGTACGTCTGGATGGGAGAAAACGTGGAAGATGGTTACAAAGAAATTCTGTCAAACCGCATTTTCTTGACCTGCGCTGTGAAGAAAAAAGACGGAACTCCCTGCAACAAAGTCTTGTTTGCTGAAAAAAATTTCAACAAACAACAAGATGATCAAATGGTCCGTTATTACAACCAAAACAAATTGGAAAAAGTACGTGCCCAAGCAATCGCAGCTCAAGATATAAAGATCGTGTGGACCGAAGCCAAGCGTAACAAAAAATTGAATGCTGGTCTTTACAAAAAAATGCAGAATCAACGCACCGCTCTTCTTGCTCGTCTGAACCAAGAAAAGAAGTCGAAGCAGCAGAAGAAGACTCCTAACAGCAAGAAATGAACAATTTTTTTGAACATTTTTCTGTTGTACGTCATTAGGACAAAAGATGTTGAAAACATCAAAGCAAGTATGCACAAGTCGCTTAGTTTGTAATAGAATTCTTTTTAAAGTGCATTAAAAAATTTTGTTAACAAAAATGGCTTATTCATTGTCTGATTAGACATAAAAGAGGGGGGTTTTAAACATTTTGAAAACAAAAATTACCTCATGCTTCAATAAACTTCAAGGTATTTTTTCCGTTTCATCAAAATATAATATGCAAATATAAAAAACACTTTGAGAGGACCTCATGCTTCAATGAACTTTTTAAAATCATTTTCGTTCCACCAGATTCGAATATAATTAAAAAAAATACTCAAACTTTCCAACTCTCAATTTTAAAAACTTCTTTCTTTCTTTGAAAATGACATAGCTTAAATCAAACTCTCCAACTCTCTGAAAAATGACATAGCTTAAATCTTTAAATTAAGATATTTTTTTCGTACCTTCTGAAAGCATGAATTGCGTGTCTAGAATTAATGGTTCTCATTATCATTTAAATTGAAATTTTAATCACCTTGTTTTTCCGACCACATTTAGATCTTAAAATTAATCACACATAAGGTCGTGAGAAAATGACCTCTGAAAGCATGAATTGCGTGTCTAGAATTAATGGTTCTCATTATCATTTAAATTGAAATTTTAATCACCTTGTTTTTCCGACCACATTTAGATCTTAAAATTAATCACACATAAGGTCGTGAGAAAATGACCTTCATCTATTATATCTAAAAGTTCTAGAAAAAATAAGGTCGTGAGAAAACGACCTTATAAGATTTTTCACAAAAGCCTTTTTGAAAAGGAAAACAACATCCGGCCACATGTAATTTGCCATAAATGAGCGTTTTCTCGAAGCCCATTTTCATTAGCAGAAACTCTTTCGCGGGAAAATCAGGTGAGCGACTTTAAAATCTCTTTAAAAATGGCCCAACTACAATCTCGTAATCATTTTTTCCACCTCAATTCTTTCAGAGCAGACAGGTTGAAAGGGCGTTATACGGGGCTTTTGACAGGGTTCCCCTACAATTTTCAAAAAATTACTAAAAAACCTCTTGTGATAGAGGGAGACGAGCGTCAACTGCTAGACGAAAACGCGATGCCCGAATATCAAGTCTTATATTCTGAAATGCATACTCACAATCTCCTCTCAAAAAAATTAATATTGCCATTGAGAGGCTACAATGTTCAACTGGGGCACTACATTTTGAAGAATTGGGAACAATTTCAAGTTATATTTCCTTGCGACCCTTTAAACGATTGTCCTGATTTTAAACACATTGTGGCATGTTATTACTTGGGATATTTTCATGGGGAGGAAGGAATAGGTGTATTTCTACACCCTGCTTATGTGTTGGCAGAAAAAAATATCCTAGAAACCCACTTCAAAAAAGAAGTACAAAAGGGAGTTTCAAATTTAATAAAACAATTTATTCTAACCAAGGTACCCGATCCAACACAATTGAGAGAGTTGGGAAGAGACGACCTCCCTCAACATTTTTTATTCCAATTCCGCGACTTCCCTGAAGTCAGCAGCCAAAGAATAGATAGTGGGGGTGGAAAATTTTATGATGGTTTGGGATTAGATCGTAACTTTTTGTGGGGAATATGTCATCATTTGTTATATACAGGAGCTATCGACATTGTGTTGAAAAATGAAGATCAAAAATTACTAGAAACACCCAACATCAGTAATTTTCACAATTTCATCTTCATCGCCAAAGAAGGACGTAAAATGATCCCCCATTCAATAGACAATCTGAATGAGTTTGCAATGCAATTCGTGGACGTAGCCGTCAGGGAACAAAAAACAATAAATCATTTATCGCCCTTGTACACCTGTGGAAAGAGTTTTCTGTGTTGCCAATGCGGTACTACAGTAATCAGAGACAGAGCCACATTTGTAAATCCCAGAAGCATTGGAGATGTAGAGACACTCATGTCAGACCCCAGAGAGCCAATCTGCGAACCATGTTTATACAAAGGTAGGCTTTTTTATTTTATTTAAAAATACATGCTAAAGCATTTAAAAATTCTAGTTGTTGCCAATCTGGATTTTTATAATCCAAATGGTAACAGTTAGACTTTTTATCTGTTTAAAAAATTCTCGATAGATTAAAGTCATTATTTATTTTGTTATCTTCCTTTTGATCTTTTTAAAATATCATATGGGAACGATTACAATTCAAATATCGGACTATTCATCAAAAGGATCATTATATTATGTTTTTTCGTTAAGTGATAATGTCAAATTTAATATTAGATATTTTCATTAACGAAAACTACATTTTGTAAACTATGCGTATTCATATATATTTACAAAATATAGATTATATGACATGCAGAATGGAAATATGTCTTCTTTAGAAATGCATCATTTCATTCTGTAGATTATATTTTCTAATTATGACCTAAAAGATGTTATACATTGCGATGAATAAACGCAATTGAAAGATAAACTTGACTTTAACAGTCAAGTTTGCTTTTCTTTTTGCGATTAAACATCTCACTTAGAAGTACATTAAAAACTTAAATTTGAAAATAAGCTTACTAGAGATGTGTAAAGCATTGAGATGTCATCATTTATTTTTAAAAATATGATGCTTTCTCGATGTCTTAAACATCTTTACATTAAAGTTTACATTTTCAATTTATATTAAAGCCTACTATTTTATTTAGTCTACAGAGGGAAAGGAAACGAACAAGTTTCTCAACAAAAGACTGAAGAACTGCACGAAGAAATCAGCAGAATCCGAGGAGTAATCAAGATGTCCGAATGTACCCCTAACTTACTTGTGATGGGGGAAGTAAATTCTTGCATACAAGAAGTTTTCAAAATGTGTACCGAAAAACAAAATCATGTAAAAGCGATTTTTGACAAAGAATACGACTATCTGTCAAATGAAGAAAAAAAAAATCCGAAACCTAACTCGGGTCAAAGTTTCACTACTACCATTTGTCTCGATCTTTTAAAATCTGCCGAAAACATGGTAAATGTGCAAAATCTTTTCCGAGCAATAGAAAACAAGATTCAAATGAAAAAAGATCTTGAAAATTTAAGAGAACAACAACAACAAGAAAGCTCCAGATGGTCAGAACCAATCCCCCAAGCCCAAGAAGTCATGGAGACCTTCGTCGAAGAAGAACAAGAAGAACAAGAAGACGAAAACATGCAAATTCTGGCTAATCAAGCAGCCCTAATGAAAGAAAACAACTACTCTGACGATGAAAACTGACTTTATTACAAAAACAAAAACTCTTAGTACAACAGTTTAAAACTGTCTAAAAACTTTGTCTCTAGACAACTTAGAATTTAGACAATTCGCAAAAGAGACTTTTAGCCCCTCAAAATGAGCTGTTAACAAAGTTTTGAGACTAACTTTAGATTTTTTGTTAGCATTATAAACCTTACAATACTCTCTATAATTTTCAATAAAGAAAGCATGAATTACATTCCAGCAATGATTTCCCTCCTGACTTTTAACTAGATCCTTAGCTTGATCTACATTGACGTTTTCGTGAAAATCAAAAAAAGACGCACCAAGAATCTTCACACATTCATTCTTGTAAGCTTTTGCTTTCAACAAAGTGATTGGTACATCGGCAGCTTCAACTTGAACTTGAGATTGTTTACCTTTCTTACTCTTGGAAAGATTATCTTTATCGTTCTGACAAACAAACTTTGCATCAATAGAACGTTGCTTCGCAGTCAAGATCTCCACCATTTCAGAAACAGATATGTCCTCTTGCTTGTTAAGAACATTGACTATTCGACGAGTATTGTAAGAATCCAAAGGATGACCGTACAAGACAGGTAGCCCCACGGGAAATGGTAGCTCTTTCATGAAATTACCAAACAGACGCATGTTCTCAACATGTTCCTCCAAAGGTTTCAAAATTTTGGAATGAACAAAGTCATAAAATTTCAGTTTTGTCTTATAAAGAAAAGGCTGACCCAACCACCAATCACACGACTTGAAAGCCTTCTGTTCCAATTGTAAACACCATTCGAAAGTGTCTCTCTGATAACGAGTAGTTTGTCTCCACATCTGAGAATACTCGTCATAACCTCTATCTTTCCATTTAACTTTCTTCGCAACGTTTCCCGAAACGACCGAATCATCATCACCATCATCTACTTCTTCGCTCGAATCCTCATAATCTTCTACTATTTCAGTACTTGTACCTGGCAAAGTTGTCTGAACTAGACGTTGGGAACGCGTACGTTTCCGAGATTCGGGAGCGATGAACTGCGGTATTTCTGAACTTTCTTGAACCACTTCGACAACATCTTCGCTAGACACTTTAGGATCGTCAATAGCAGCCATAAGCGCACCAAAACGACCCAAAAAATTATCAGAAGAAGTGTCAGCAAGAATACAATCGAGATCTTCTGTAGAAATGGGAGCCAACTCAGCATACTGACTAACTTCAGGAGTAAAAGAGACTGCGTCCATTACCTTATATTAACTGAGTAAAAATGCCCGCCAACAATATGTAAAATTAAAAAAACAGAATCATTATGCATAACTAATTTTATTTTGACACCTACGTCTCGATTTTACAAAAGACCACTTACTAACGCCGCATAATTAACGAAAACCTGGAACAATCATCAACCATCCTTATCAAAACGCAGTTGACATAATGCACTACACACAATTCGCCATACGAATTGAAGCCTTGAGAATCAAAATTATCTACATAACTCGAAATCAAAGAAGTAACAAATGTGGAAGCATCATAACCAGTATTTGGCTTAATACAAAACATCAAATCCTTGTTAGGACTGTCATTATCTTCCTTTCTACAAAGTTCTATCATGAGCTTTCTCACAGTTCCTTCCGAATGCAAAAATTGCAAAAAAAAATCCCGATCACGTTGTCCCGATTCAGAACTCGAACTCCGCGGAAAGTGTAAACCTTGATATTCTCTTCCCACAGGTTGCATCAACAACGAATTGTCGCACAAAGTCAAATTCAAGTCTGCTTTCCAAGGCAAATGACCGTCATAACGCGGATGTTCAAAATCGAAAGATTCTGTGACCAGAGTCATCATTCTCTTCAATCAGCTTCTCAATGCTATCTATAGCTTTATCAAGTTCTGCTTTACCTCCAAACTGTTTTAGAGCGCAACAATCGGGGTGGTTCGTGTGCTTGTGTTTCAAGCCCGCCAAAAGCATTGGACAATCGTATTGGCCTCGACCTGATGCTGATTTTCCACGCAACAACACCCCATTCGTATAAAACGAAAGAAAAAAATCTGCATTTTTTTGGACTTTGTCCACCATATCTTGCACAATCTCCCCGAACAGATCCAACTGAGCTTTTTTGTCTTCTTTTGATTTCTTATCTATGGTGATGGCCAAAACTGTTTTACAAAGAGAGTTGTCTGCTTTATAACTAGCAATGGCACCATTCTCCAAAGACTGCATAAACTCCTTCTTACTGTATGACACGGGAACAAAAGCGCTTTCAGCATTCAAAGCATCTGAAACATGTATCATTTGACCATCTACAACTGCTTCAATGGTAGACCAATCTTTAACATAGACAGGATTATCATTCAACTTGTACCTTCCCTCAGGAATCTGAGTTACATCGATAACTCTACGATTATCTGCCATGTTAAAATCACAAAACACCCAGATTTCAAATGACATGTGGCTAAAAACATGTGGCTTTTATTAAAATCATTAACATATTGAACAATGACTAGACGAAATTCTGGCATCTTCAATTGAGTCCATTATCAATTGCGTTTCAGCAGGAAATTTCCTATTGTACTCTTGGACAAAACGTCTCTTACAATCTAGCACAAAATCGCCAAAAGGCATCTCGCCCAATTCATTGATATTACTACCTCTAACAAACAAATGACGCCGACATCCGGTACTTAAACCTTCGACAACAAAAGAAGATAATTGATATTCTATCTTAAAAACAGAAGGAAAAGCTATAAATAAAGACAATAAAACTTCATACAGATAAGAAGAAACCGTGAATTGATAATTAAATTCCTTGAACAAAAAAACATAACCATCACTTGCACTAGAAATTAAATTAAGAAGAAAAATAAAAACACTATAAAAAGTCAAACTAACAGACTGTCTTCCCAATGAAAATTCCTTATCTTTAAATTTACTTGGAAATGGCATGACTCTTTTCCTCAAAACATCTACATCCCCATCTTCAAAAACTAAATTAAAACTAGAACCAGTAGCTTCAAAAACAATACTGACAATAACAGGATAATATAAGTAGATGTTAAAAAATTCTAAAAATGGCTTTTGCATAAAAGCAATCCAAGCCTTCTCAAAATTAATCAAAGATTTTTTCGTTTCTTCTCTTAATTGAGACGATTCTAAACAAGTAAAGATATTCTTTCCTTCACAATGTAAAAAACCTCTCATATAATCACAAGTCTTTATGAGACATACTCTATGCCCAGACTTATTCTTAAAAATTACATAACTCAAAGAAACATCTTTTCTTAAATCATTGTTGAACCGTTCAAAAACAGAAGCAGCATTTGCTCCTTGAATAAGATTTAAAGCTTGTAAAATCTTAGAATAAACAAAACTTTCACAACGAACTCTAAAGCTCGCATCCAAATAAACAGAATTCATATGAGCAAGCAAATGAGCAACCTTAAAAATCACATCTAAACCCCCTTTAAACAATCTTCCTACACGTGCTCCCCCAACTGCTATTACAGCTTCACTACAATTAAAATGAAAACGAATTTCTAGTTCTTCTACTTTACTAGTTTTAACAGTTCTAAACGTCTTGAGACAAAGTCCTGCCAAAGAATCCTCAAAACTTCTTTCAACATAGCCGGTTCCATTTTCACGCAATCCAACGACATTCGCAAATTCAAAGATATTTCTTTTCCAAGTTCCTTTTGTAAATGTTTGAAAATTAAATTCATGTTCCTCACGTCTAACAAAAACATCTCCTTCATTGATCCACTCTGTTTCATCACTTTGTAAAGGTAACTGCTCCATTAACCACACTTCCACCCACGTCTGGAATCAAAGTATCAGAATTTTCCTGTAATTTGCTTCTGCATTTCATGATACGCTCCAACTTCTCCAACCTTGCAATCAAAATTGTGTTTTCCTTGCTTCTGAGAGTCTCATAACATTTGTTTTTGTGAGTTTCCTCTTTCAGATCACTCTTCAACTCTCTCAACCTTGCTTCACAATTTTCCATATCTTCTGATTGGTCCTGAGAACACCTGTCAATCTTCTTCAGCAACTCATCAAAACGTGACTGATTCTGTTCAAATAACTTCAACTTAGCAACCTGGGCCCCCTGAAACATGTTCACAGAACTTTTCAGCATGTCCACCAATTCCATCCACTGTTTCACACCTCGCAATTCAGACTCTAACTCTGTCATTCTTTCTTCCATGTCGGCAACTTCTCCAAGACGTTCAATTCTATCATTCCTGAAACTCTTCTTCAACTTTGCAAACTGACTTTTACTGGCCGATGTAGACTTTCGTTTTCGACTTTTTTCTTCCAAAGACCCTCCTTCATCGTCAGCTTGTTCCGCTTTTTCTTCTAGCTCATTTTCTTCAGGTACTGTATAAATCATTGTCTCAGAAGCAAAATCAGAAGTCACATGATTACGAGTAGCCAATTCCAAAACCTTGGTTGTCTGTCTCCTCTGCCCCCTTGAAGTATGATAAACAACGCATTTTTGATTAAACTCTGGATGAGCCTTCTGCACACCTCTTACAAATTCAATGAAATGATTTTCCTCAAAAGGAAAATCTTCATTGAAAATACTATGCCACAACTCATCCACCGCAGCCGCCACTTCATCTGTACCAAACCTTAACCACCAATCTCGAATATTATACATCAGCCATGGCATGTTTCGAAAACATCTTTCTTCCACCACTTCTGCAAAAACCTTTTCATAACCCTTATCAGGAATTAACTCGGTAACACTGCCAAACAAACTATGTTTGAAAACGTCAGGAAACTCAATGAGAAACCTGTAAGAAACAACGTCAGCCACCTCGCCATCCTCTACTTCCTGAGGCAATTGCCACACTTTCATACCAGAATCAACTAATCTTCTAAGCATCAAATTAGAATCTTCGGCCATGTTGACTACAACTAACAAACTCCCAATGATTGTCCGCACGCTAAACCGCCGAATTTACAAGTCTCATATGCAAATTTTATAACTCATTAACATAAAAGTGTCACTATTTATGGTATATATACTACTGTGTGTTTAATGAATTGTTCCTTTTATTGTGTATCCCTTCCCTAGAAAAGTTTTTTCGCAATGTGGAAACCAGAAAACTAAAGGAAATGATGGGATTCATTTTGGACAATGGTCCGTCAGAAGCCCCAAGTAACTTACTCGTTCAGATGCTGCTCGTTAGGCTGTTAAACTTTCTTGATCTGGATAAGGCAAATCAACGGTCATTCGCGGAATATTTGAGCAAAAGAAATTTTGTTGAGCGGTGGAAAATAAAGTTTTGTCTGATCATGGTCCCTTTTCATCCAAAATGATTCACGCAGTGGCAGCTCCAGGTACAGTGTAGTAAGGAACACATGGCTCAAGAAGTTGAGGACTGCATCGGGAAAGGCGTATTTAACAAAGAACCAATTGTTTGTTTGTTTTAGAGGGGTTGGAAGTGAAGAAAACTACATCTTTAGGGACGAGAACGAACTAAAATCTTTCGGTGCATTGTCTGAGGAAAGAAAACTCAAGGACAAAACATCGTATAAACCTGTTCAGTGTGAAAAGTTGACCTACTTGGAAAAGATTTGGTGTGTAAAAACAAACTTTCAAGGGATGTATGGTGAAGATTATAAAATGCTAACCTCTTCCAGAACAGCCTATAAAGACAGTTACAGTATCAGTCTGTTCAGAAAAGACGAGTGCTGGCAAGGAGCAATACCTCTGGAGCGTTTTGACCGACAACCACTCCCAGATTTTAAATTGTGGAAAAACGTTGCTGAACTTCATTACATGGGTTATGAAGAATGGAGGGACTTCCCTTCAGGTTCATAGGATGAAAGCCCTGGCCTTTTTTTTACCAGAAAAGATTCTGGAAATGTGTTTTAGAGTGCTGCCTAACCCATCACAAGCAGTCATGACTTCTGTCGCTTTTTTAGCTGGGTTTCTCGTGATGAAGCATTAGGTTACTTCAGCAGCCAACTCGAGAAACTACAAGATCAAAAGGAAGAAGACCTGCAACGGGAGACCTGGAAGCAGCACCCTTTGTACCAAGAGAGTAGAGAGACACTTGTAAAAATGTGCAGTGAGTCTGGCTTACTCACAACTGGAAAAAAACATGAGCTTGTACGATGCATGGCAGAAAACAACGCCTGTTATGAGGATCCAGTAACAAAACAGACAACAGATATAAAGAGACGTGGCGGCCTCATGGTTAGTGGGCCAGACTCTGGATTGAGCGGTTCGGATTTGATTGAGCCTTGGGCAGGAAACTTTACTATGGTGTCTCTATCCACCCGGGTGTAGAAATGGGTACCGGCGAATTTACTTTTGGGTGTGAACCTGCGATGGACTAGCATTCCACCTTAGCCGCATCACACCACGGAAACTGCGTAAGCTGTGGCAAAACTAGCCACTTGGCCAGTATGTAGACTTACCCTACCTTCTATATCGTGTTGCCCTTCTTCAGATTTTATATCAAGTGGTGTGTTTTGTCAAATTGGCGGGTGCTGAAGTTGGTAGGTGGGTTATAACCACTTATAAAGACACAGATACTAAAAGAGGACAAAAAGCAATGAAAGTAATTTTGTTTGCATACATCTCGACAGGTAGTGATTAACTTGAAGACAAAGAGTACCAGAGAAGTGGGGGTATTTCAGTGGAATTTACTGACTCGACCTCATGGATTACTATGTTCTCCAGAATTTCATAAGTTTGACAGGACGTGGCGTCTCCTGTCAGATGACAAGGCTGTTGCCTTGGAGTTTAGCCAAGGAGTCAAACCAATTTACATAGATTTGAGGTATAAATAATGTGATCTAAATCTGCAATATTGGCTGCACTTCTATCTATATGTTCTGTTGAACTAGAAAATCTGTGAATCTGATTGGATGTTTTTGTTTCTGTAGAGCTGATAGTTTCGTAACGGAAAATTGATGTTCTTAAAACAAAAAAGTACTTACATTTTTGCGTTTCGTTAACTGTTTTCTTTGGAATCTATGAAGAAGATTTTGGATAATCATTGATGTAATACATTGTTCCACTACAGCGATACTCACTGCTACGGCACCAAAATCTGCATCGTTGACGGAACGCGGATGACCTCGCCTAATTTTTTCGTATTTCCATTTTGATTTGAATGTCATCATTGGCAAAATTTAAATATCAAAAGACTTGTTTGTAAACAGTAAGCATTGCTTGAAACCAAGAAAAAAATGCAAGTAACCTAGTTGTGATAAACAAAAAACTGGCCAAGAAAACTGCTTGTTTACAAAAAAACACCATGGAAAACACTATCCATCAGGGTAATTCCACTTCTTAGCGTCTCTGAAGAGTATTGAGAGTGCAAAAATATCTGCGGTATGCAGTTTAGCAGATATTTGTTTTCTACACGTTCTTATACGGTTAATTAGGTGTATTATAGTATCTGTTTGCCCCTTGGTATTTTAGGGGTGTTAAGTAGTTTGCATGCGTATATATGTGTCTTGTTCATTCGTATTCATCCTTCAGGTCTGTGAACGCCTACAACCCACAGTTTAGTTTTAGTTGTCGCTATGCCCATCGAGCGGGAGCAACGATCTTCGGTTTCAACTGTTTCTGTTGACAACGACTCAGGTCCTGCAATCAGCCCTTCCGTTGCCGGGTAATTAAGGCTTCCGTTGCCGAGTCTATCGGTGCTTTAACCGATAACCTTACGCAGGTTATCGAAGATCGTCTGGGCGGTTTCGCCAAGCGGTTTTCCGAGGAGAATAGTTCCACCGTCGAGCAAGCCGTTAAAAAGGCCGTCGAGAGAGTTACACTTGTAAGAGGAAGGGAAACCAACAGCAGCTGGACCACGCCGTTCAAGTGCTGGACAAATTTGATGAAGCATCCGACACTTTGAAAGCAAAATCGTACGACAAAGTCAAGGCCGCCTTGGACTCAGGTACTGAGGTTGTTTCTAAGAGGATAAAGGTGATTAAAATGGCAGATAAGAGCGAATTTGGCTGGTCAACAGTCAATGAATACCTTTCGGATGAGCTGGCCTCAAACTCTGATGACGAGAAGAGGATGTACAGGGCAGAGAGACGAGCCGAAAGAAAAACCAAGGACAAGTGTCGTCGTTTCCGTCCCGTGGATCGAAAAGAATTGGCATCTTCTACTTCTACCACTTTTTCTTCTCGTTCAGGACCTTCCTATTCAGCGAGTGGTCAGCCTAATCGAAGGGTTTATAGCTCTTCACAGCGTTTGGGGCCTTGTTTTAAGATAAGTAGTTTTCTTTACTTTGCACGTTAGACTTGCTTTGTTTTCACCCTCGGATTTATGGTGTTACTCCCAGGCCGTATTCAATATTCTCCAGGATTTGTTGGCTTTTTTCGTTTCTTGTTTTTCTATTAACTTTTGGTAAGTGCAGAGTGCAAAAATATCTGCGGTACGCAGTTTAGCAGATATTTGTTTTCTGCACGTTCTTATACGGTTAATTAGGTGTATGTAGTATCCGTTTGCCCCTTGGTATTTTAGGGGTGTTAAGTAGTTTGCATGCGTATATATAAGTGTCTTGTTCATTCGTATTCATCCTTCAGGTCTGTGAACGCCTACAACCCACAGTTTAGTTTTGTTTTATTTTATGTTTTCGCCAGCTCTTTTCAGCTAATTAGGCTGTTTGATAATATTTTTTGTCTTTTTTAATTTTATAGTGCAAGGAGTTCGGCCACTTGAGTGCTTTTTGTTCGAAGTCGTCCGAGTCGGCCAATCCTCGCCGTGACTGACTAGATGAAGGGGAGGTCTCTCATTCTTCAGTTGAGTGTGATTTGCTTTCTATTGGTTTTTCAGAGGAATTTTGTTCCGCCAATGTGTGTGCAGGAGTTAAGGGCCGTTTAAAGTCCTCCGTTGGTTTTTGGGCGTCCGCTTTAGATGCTCCTCAGTTTACTCTCGATACCATTTCACACG
>OZ026598.1:26784821-26792321 GCA_964020085.1 Micromussa lordhowensis
GTGCGAATATTTGCACAATCAAGGTTTTCAATATCCCAAAGCTGCAATTTTGGTTGTTGTTTGTCCGTTAAGCGCTCTGATTGATTCACATATTCAAGAGCTTAAGGATCACGGCATACCTGCATGTTCGCTCACTGACCAGGACATTCTTGAAGACGACGTAGCTAAGCACTCGATTGTGTTTACGAGGCCTGAGCTGATAGTTCGCGAGGAAAAGTGGCGAAAGGTGTTACAAAGCAAGCCCTTTCAAGATCGTCTGTTTGGCCTCGTTACAGATGAGGCACACGTAGTTCCAAAATGGTATGTTAGATTAACATTTTTCCTCTTTTTCTAATCGAATATGCTGTATATAGATCTATGCTTATGATGACCCTAACCCCAAGGTTTTATTGTGGAGTTATTTTCGCTTGGGTATTATGAACTCTGTATCTTTTCAAAGATCTTGATCTTTTGTCATCCATTTACAATAAATACTTCACTTTTACATGAACCTACATGCATGCGAGCTTTAAAGTTAATTCAGTGCAAAAAACGTTTGGGTGAGAAGATCAAAAGAAGGCAGGTTATATTTTATTGAATCTGTGGTTTCTGTTTTTCAGGGGAAAAGGTAATGAAAGAGCCAAGAGAGCTGCGTTCAGAGAGTGTTTCTTCACGATTGGTGATGTTCGCTCTCTCCTACCTCAAGGAGCACCTGTTCTTGCCCTCACTGCTACAGCCACAGACGAAATTGTGAGGGACACTCTGAAAGGCTTGGCTATGAAACCCAGCACACATCACATTTCCTTAAGCCCAGATCGCCCAAACATTTACCTTTATAAGGTAAAGGTCAAGAAGGGCTTGTCACCTGCATTTGACTGGCTAATCAACACAATCAAAGAGATAGCTAATGATACACCCAGGACAATAATTTACTGCAAATCACAGAAAGACTGTGGTAAACTTTTTAAACATTTCAAGTATGAACTTGGTTCATTTGCATATTTTCCATATGGCTCTGAAGAAATTTCAAGAAACATGTTAATTGGCATGTATCATGCAAAGACTCTGCAGCGATTTAAAGAATGTGTATCAGAGTCTCTGTTTGTTGAAGAAGGAATTTGTCGTGTGGTGTTTGCTTCAACAGCGCTTGGAATGGGTGTCAACATTAGTGATGTTTGTTGTGTTTGTTGTTTGCCAGGATATTTGCGGATGATACTAATCTCTTTGCTTCAGCCTGCGACTTGAAAGACCTTGAAACGCTAATTAATTCTGAATTGGAGAAAGTTAAGGAATGGTGCGATGCCAACAAACTGTCTATTAACTTTAGTAAAACTAATTATATGATAATTAAATCTTCTAGGAAAGTTTCTGGAAATATGGAAGTAAAATTACATAGCATGGATGGATCGTGCCACATATTAAGAAAACAAGATCACATAAAATATCTAGGTGTTATGATAGATGAATCACTATCATGGAAATATCATATCTCCTATATTTGTTCTCGTGTTTCACGTAATATAGGTATTATTTCAAAACTAAGGCACTATCTATCTACTCATCAATTGAAACAAATTTATTATAACCTTATCTACCCTTATCTATCGTATGCCGTAATAGCTTGGGGAAGTGCTTATAAAACGCATTTGCAAAAGTTGCAAACTAAACAGAATACGGTTTTAAGATTAATGTTTTTTGCAACAACATTTGGGCCTTACACTGAAAGCGCTCTCCCTTTCTTAAACCTTCTAGACATTTTAACAGTAGATAATGTTTACCGCCTGCATGCTTTAAAATTTACGCATATGTGGCATAAAGGGTTCTTACCAAAGGTGTTTGATAACTTATTTCAATATGCCAAAAGCAGACACACATACAACACAAGGTACGCATCAAATCAAAACTTTTGCAAACCATATATTCGAACCAACACTGGGAAACAAATGTTTTCCTATAAGGCGATTGACCTCTGGCATGATATCCCTTCTTACTTGAAAGATCTCAGTACATATTCCTTTGCCAACGAAGTAAAACAATATCTACTGTTTCAACAATGCTCATAGGAGTTGCGTAAAAGCATTTTAAATCAATATTATCAAACGTATGCATTATTAACTGGGTCTAGTCTCTTTCTTCTTGTTGCTCCTAATCTTTTTTTTTTTATTTAAATTAACTGTAAATAGTTACTAGAGGTCAACTCGAAAACCTTACGGTTCCTTTGGCCTCTAGGCTCCGATTAATTAAATAAATTTCCTAATTATTCTCCTTAAGTAACCTGTGATGTACATAACGATCCTCTGTAACTTGTCTCAAGTGTGAGTGAATAAAATATTGTTGTTATTGTTGTTGTCAAGATTGAGGACTTTGTCCAAGAAATCGGAAGAGCTGGACGGGATGGAAAACCTGCAACTTCCATACTTGTTTACACTGGTATCCATTTAAAAAAGTGCAAGCTATTTATGAAGGACTATGCAAAGAGTGAGAAAATTTGCTTAAGGAAACTGTTGTAAGACAAATTTGGTGCCACTGCAAGCAAGGAAATTGATCTGCATGACTGCTGCTGCATTTGTCATGTGACTTGTTGCACTGAAGACAGTAAAGGGTGCAAAGTTGCTTTACCTTCCCTTACACAAGCTCAAGCAGGCACATCTTCAGTTACAAGTCAAAAGAAGAGAAATGTTGAGCCCTATCAAAAAACTGAATTACAGAAACTGCTTGAAGATTACAAAAAGGAGCTGGATATGAGATGTACCAGCTATGTATTGTCCTCAGAGTCAACAACTGGCTTTTCTTCCACATTAATCAAATCAGTTTTAAAGGGGAACTCCGGGGTAAAATTGATGTTAGTTTGTATTTTTGGCCTGTAATTTCTATTTCAATTTTTGATAACCATTACAAGTAACTCTTTGTTTTATCCATTATATGTTACCTGAAAGACGAGCAAAAAACGCGATTAGAATTCCGCCATCTTGGAAGAATACAAGCCGCGTTACGTTGGTCAGCAGTATGTTGTGACGTAATATCGTCAAAAGGTTTTTCGTGGGATCTTCAAGATAGTCACTTTTCGAATCTTTTAACTTTTAGAAGGCTTTCTCTCTTAGTATTTCGAAGAAAATGGTGAACTGCTGTGTCCCTGGCTGTACCAATTATTCAGCAAAGACAGAAGACGTAACCTACCACAGAATCCCATCGGACAAACAGCGAAGGAAAGTGTGGCTAGATAGAATATGACGCTCGAATATGCCTCAAGTGCAATACAGCTATGTTTGCAGTGAACACTTCTTGCCAAGCTGTTTTGAGATAATTCTTCGATCGCAGATCACTACTCAGAAGTGCAAACGCAGACTAAAGGAAGACGCTGTATCGTCCGAATTTAAGTATTCTCCAGAGGCCAAAAAGCCTCTACCTTCAAGCGAAAATCGCCAGGATCAACTAAGGCATCAGGAAGTTAGTGGTTTATTTTTTTTGTGTGTTGCCAAAAGCTTTTTTTCTCTAAGGTGCCTTCTCACAAGGCAATTACCCTGGGTTATTTGTCTGACTAAGTTTGGGTCCACGCTATGCACCGCAATGTTTTATTCATCGGGAGGATTTTCATTTTTCAGAATTTACATTTACTGTTTTTTTTTTTAATCTTGCTAAATAACACCGACAGATCTAAGCGTGTGTTAACAGTGACTTGTAATTTTAAGCTATACTATTTTGTTTTTCTAAATAAAGGCAACTGAGTTTCCTGCTTTTTTTAGTGTAGTGGAGTTCATTTACTAATAAACTTGAAAGAGACTATATATCCCTTGTGTTTGAAAGAAATGTTACTTGTTTTCTTCTTAGAACATGTAGTTCCATAATGAAGTGCTAAGGGCGAAAAATAGGGTTGTCTTAATACTATCTGTTGAGATAAGTTTGGTTTCATTTAAAACTGTAAATTTGATCAATTCTATTAGGCTGTTGCAGAACTATTACAGGCTGCCAAAAGCAATGAGAATACTTCACCTGATAAAATAATAAGCAATGAGGAATCCATCATTATTGAAAACATTTTGGAACCCTGTTCTGAAAGGCCATGGAAGTTTGATATTGGAATCCAGTGCTGCTTTGGACCCATTACCCTTAAAACTAAGTCAACCCAAACGGATTGTGTTAATGATGCACCACCTACTGCCAATGTCACAGAGGTGTCAAACCATGATGGCTCCCTCCCAATGCAAGCAGAAGAATGGAAAATTAAAAATGACCACACATATGCTATGCAGGCTCCCCCTCACGTCATTTCCCCTACATACGAGGATGACCACTTTAATGCTACATCCCCACCTCCACTGCATGAGGTAGAAGTTACAACCATTAATGACAATGTTGACGGTGCTAGTGATTACGAGAGTGGCAGTACTTATGGTGATGATGGTGGTAATGATGATGATGACGACCTGGACCCCAGTTGGCAATTACCTGATATTAAATTATTAACTGAGGATTACAATTTACCATCCGACGACGAATTTGAGGGGGACTCCAATGCTCAAGACTGTGGAAAAAAAATTATTGTTTTTGATTCGTGTCTTTCTAAATTGCTGAAGAGGTGCCCTGAGTGTGGAGATGTCATTGCACAATGTGAAAGGAAAACAAGTGGTAGCATGCTATCAGTCCAGCTTACATGCCACAGTGGTCATGTGATTAATTGGGATTCACAGCCAGTGGTCATAAGAAAACCCTTAGGAAACCTCTTGCTGGCAGCATCAATCCTCTTCACAGGTAATACCTTTACTGCCATCAATCGGCTTGCTTCTTGTCTGAACCTCCAGTTTTTCAGTGAAAGTGTTTTTTATGACACACACACAAAAGTACTTGTTCCCTGTCATAAATGATGCTTGGGAAGCTGAAAAACAGAGACAACTAGATATACTAACTGCTAAGGAAGTTGTAAACCTCGATGGGGATGCACGTTGCGACAGTCCAGGTCATTCTGCAAAATATGGAACTTACACCCTAATGGATGATGACACTGGTGATGTTGTGGCATTCAATGTAGTCCAAGTCTCTGAATGTACATCATCTAATGCAATGGAAAAAGAGGGCTTTTCTAGATGCATAGAACTGCTTACAAGCAATGATGTTACGATCAGCAGGATTGCAACAGACCGACATGTCACCATCAGCAGTTGTATGGCCAAGGATCACCCACATATCAAACACCAGTATGATGTCTGGCATCTTTCAAAGTGGGTAGTGAAAAAGCTCACAAACAAAGCAAAACAAAGGGGTTGTGAGGAACTGTCTCCCTGGATACAGTCCATCTCCAATCACCTGTGGTGGTCTGCTGCAACCTGTGATGGTAATGTGGATCTTTTACGTGAAAAATGGAAGTCAGTCTTAGATCACATTACTAACAAGCACAAGCGGTCAGGGAACACTCATTTCCACCAGTGTTGCCACAGGCACATTCCATCTTCTGAAGCTAAGAAGATCTGTTGGCTAAAGCCTGGCAGCCAAGCTCACTTAGCTTTAGAAGAAGTGGTGCTGAACACCAAACTTCTTAAGGATCTGGCTAAACTTACTGACTTTTGTCACACTGGCAGACTTGAAGTTTATCTCTCCATGATGCTTAAGTATTGCTCTAAACATGAGCATTTTTCTTACCCCGGAATGGTTGCTAGAACCCAGCTTGCCGCTCTCGACAACAACGCTAACACGGATCGCAGTCAAGCTCAGATACAATCAGGAGAACAGGCAGGCGAGGCACGCTACAAGTTGTGCTTTCCAAAGGCAAACAAGCGTTGGGTTGTCAAGCCAATAACTGAGAAAAAAATCCTACCACTACTTGTCTGTTCTGATGTCTGAAGTTATCAAGCGTTGTGAGGAAGGGAATGCAGCTGCCCAGCCTGTGCCTGTCCGTTTACCAAGGAACATTGCTTCAGAGCCTGCACCACCAAAGGCAGACTTAATACAACAACACCGATCAAGATTTAATAGATAAAAGTACCGTAGTATTAACAGCAAAGCTAACAGATGTAACTAACTGTTCACTTTTGAGACTGGTTAGGTCACCACTAAAAACTATTCTCGGTTCTGTCCTCGTGTACCGGTTCACAACAGCCGCTAGAAAGAACCAAACAATACACAACAGCTAACCAATGACTCCTAAACAAAGAAAGAAGAATGGTTATTCCCTTGTGAACCGGTACACCAGGTCAGAACCCTATTCTCTGGCCAGTTGAACTGGACTGAGAAAAGCTGCATTTGTCTAAGAGGTCTTGCCTCTGTTGGCAAGAAAAAGTATCAGTAAAATTGTTCAGAACCATTATACAAATCAAACCAAAAAATTGTAAAGCAAAACAAAATTTTCTTGAGCTACAAGACCCGAAGAACAACAACAATAACAACCAAAGATTGACAATCGAGTCGCAGGATTTAACACCCATACAAACAAAACAATAATCACTATGGATTGATATAACATCATAATTATTTTAGGATGTTCATGTAAATAGTTCAAACATACTTGGTCATTCATCAGCATACCTAAACCCTTCGAAAGTAAATTCTTCTTCTGGACCAGGTGGAGGATGGAAGCTACGAATACACATAACAGCACATGATGGCAAGACTACCCTTATTTCTTTGCCCAAAATCCCCCAACACCATCGAGCGAGTTGCCTGTAAGCAACATGTCTAAATAATTTATGTTCAGGCCCATCATAGGGATCTTTGTATTGCTGCTTGTACTGATACCAAGCAGTTTGTAGAACCCATCTGTTTATGCACACTGGATGAAACCCAGGGTGCTGAGTAATACATGCTGGCTGCTCTTGACATTCACCACTAGTAACTGCCTCAATAATTTTATTTTTTACTGCCTCGATTTCTTGGCAGCAAACACACGCTTCAGGTCGTTCCATGATCTGACAGTTCTCACACGCACACCTACATTATAGAAAACAGAAAATCAAATTGCTTAACATTGAAATGTTCTCAAAATGAATGCTACTTAGTCGATTTGCACAAAAAGCAGTCGTAATTTTCACAAAGAAGGTCTATATTTACTAGTTACATTTGCATTGAAATGGTGAAAATCAGTGCAGCTTGTATTAAAAGCTTGTATACATGTAATAATAATTCATACAAACATCACTGCAGTCGGAAAAATAAACGATTTCAATTTCCGTACATTCATTCGACAAGAGAAGCATGTTTTACATATAGCCCGAGCTGCTGGCTCCAAAGATTTTCTTCAGTTTACAGCAACACTTGTGTAGAAGGACAACTTGCTGCTAGTGAATACGCGAAACGAAGCTACTCGGAGAAAACAACACAAACTCGCTCGCTTGTCATATGCAGCATACGCAACACAATTTCAGACGAATCTTCTAAATTTCTTTGGGAAGAAAACCTCTTCAGCCATTTGTTAAATTATGTTAACTGAGTAACAGTTGACGTTAAATTGCACGTGGTAAGAACGCAACAGCGAAACAGCATAAAGAGGTGATGTTCAGTTTGTTCACAGTTCCTTGATACCAAAAAGAAAAC
>OZ026598.1:26794821-26804821 GCA_964020085.1 Micromussa lordhowensis
CCTAAAAGTGTGGCCACTTACAAATTATTCTCATTCTTTTGTGTAGATGTAATTCCAGTCAGAAGCCAAGTGAAGGCTTTTCTTAGCTTCTAATTGGATAATGTCTCTATGAGAAAATGAGAATAAATTAAAAGTGGTGACACTTGGGTTCATTACTTAAACTTTCTTCAATGAGAAACATTTCTTTTTCAAGACAAAAGACAATCCTGCCTACTTTTCTTCACGAGACTTTGCCAGTCACAGAGGCTCCATTTTGTGAAACTCTTTTTTGTGGTTTGTAAACCACCTGTTGAGAGAAGACAAATCTAGACCTTTGATTAAGCTATCTGGGAAGTTAGCAAACACATGGTATTCCCTTTCATCCTCAGGGCTAAATTCAAACATCTTTCCTCTTTGATGTAACTCATTGACAAGGAGTCTAAAGTCTGAGTCACGCTTCTTCATCTTGTGGTGGCCACTTGGTCTCTGCACTTTCAAATCGGTGTCCACAGAAGAAACTAATTCATCAACATGTCCAATGGCCTTGCTACAACGTCTGTCAGCATTTTCTGTGATGTTGACACCAAGATGATTGAAGAGTTCCTTTGTTAAACAAATCAAATGCTCCATTCTAATGTCCATTGAAATGTTGCATCCAGCCCCTCCTTTGTTGTCAGCATAGACATGACAGATGCTTGCAGCCGTAGAGTGGCAAGTGCATATTTGTTGTGACCATAAGCCTTATAAATCAACATGGCAAACTTCCAGCAACGGATAATTCGGTCTCCGTCACCCTCTTTCACTGCATCAAAGTTTCTTAACAACATGCCCATTGACAAAGGTAATGTAGCATAGTTGTACCTGTCATCTTTTGGCTTGTCTTTTGGCTCTGGTGTGTCATTTCCCTTTTCGACTTCTTCACTACTGTCAGCAAGGATTTCAGAATCATTTGAATGGTGTGTTTCTGGATGCATTCTGTTTTCATGGTTCTGTCTTGCCTTTGCATACTTGTACTGCTTCCCACAGATTCTACAATAATAAACTACTGGATCTCTTGGCCTATTTGCTTCTGTCATCTTCTGCCTGATCTGCTCATTATTCTGTTTGGTCATGACAAATTTGGTCAGCATGTTACTCATATGACTATGGAGCCAATCCTCCTCTTTTCTCTCGGAGCCGTTAAGATTTCTGGAGGGATGAAATCTCGAGCCTCTGCATCTAGATTGTCTAATCCAAAGTATGTCAATGTTGCAGCTGTAATAAGGGCATCCGTCTCAAGGTTGACATAGTCTTTGCAGTAGTTGAAATTATCAAGGATATTTGGAGTCTTCGCATTACAGTTGTTAATTATATTCATGTTGGCACACATTGTTCCAATGTCATTGGCAGATGAAACCTTGAAGAATACATCGTACAAGACCTGTCGATGCAATAGATTTTTATTTATTAATTATAATGTTTCATCTCACATGCAATGTTCTGTTCTAAAAATGTACCCTCTCATGAAAGGTTTGTCTTTTTGGTTTGGATCCCCCAATCCATTGGAAATTGCAGGTAAGCTTCATATTTTGCTTTAAACATTTTGGGCTTTACAACCCCCACAAAATCCCCAATGACATTCCATGGGAAGGGTTTCCCTGAGCAGGTATCTTATTTTCTAGAACTCCAAAAATGTAGTTGTTCTACATATGGAATAAGGAATAATGGAATAAGGGGAGCAGGATGGAACATGTAAATAAATGTTCCTTACAATAACAAAAGGAACCTTAATTAATGAGGCTATAAAGAGAGATACTGTAAACTTAAAAAAGTAACACCCTCATGGAAAGTAGCGGCCCCCAAAACTAACATCAAAAAATTGTGGCTAGTAATAAATCCTGAAATAGTAATGATCCCCCAAATGTAACAAGTCCCAAAGGCAGCTACTTTTGAGAGTAATGATTGCCATGTCATATTAATTTTTAAAAAAATAAATCTCTAACATTCTTGTCAAACCTGATACAAAAGTCGGATTGCATGCCAGTCCACAACTTTACTGAAGAAACCCTCCAGCCTTTCAAACCTTGTGACACCATCACCCCTTGCATCCTTACAGTTGTTTGCTCTTTCATCAGTAAGTTGTAAATAAAACACATTTAATGATATTCAAAACTAGGAAAAAGAGACTAAGTTACAATGCACATGTAGTTTTAAATGGAAGCCCTATTGAAAAAGTCAAGTGTACTAAATTCTTGGGAATATTTATTGATGACGAACTCTCGTGGAAGTATCACGTTAATCATATTTCCACGAAAGTCTCAAAAATGGTAGGCATAATTTATCATTTATCCCTCAAATTACTATTGACACTTTATAACACCATGATTTATCCATACTTAACATATTGCAATGTTATCTGGGCAAATACCTATTCTACCAGGCTTAGGTCTATTTTCATGTTACAGAAGAAAATTGTTAGAATTATAACCTTCTCAAATTATACAGAAGAATCGAGACCATTGTTTAAGTCATTAAAAATACTCGATATCTACGAATTAAATACATATTTAACTGGGATTTTCATGTATTGGTATTATCACGGTAATCTCCCAGCATATTTCATAAATTTCTTTGTTCAAAATGAAAGTATACATTCTTATAATACACGTTCTGCAACAAAAATACACATTGAATTTAAATGAACAAATTATGCAAAATTTTCTCTCAGATGTAAAGGAACGACTCTGTGGAACGGTTTACCTGTTGATGTTAAGAAAATTGATTCTTTCAATGGTTTTAAAAAAGGCTTGAAATTTTATATTCAAAATCAACCTTATAATGAAGAGTAGAATAAATATAGTTTAATTAGATAGACGAGGCTCGCAATGTAATTAGTTTAAATTAGTCCGCCTTCTGTAATTATTCTTAGTAAATTGTATTATAAATACTGGGGAGATCTCCTAAAAAGCTCATTAGAGCTTGCTGGATCTCCTGCCTTATGAAGTATTATGAAATTATTAGTGTATATGTTTCAGTGAAAGAAGGCGAAATAAAGTTTCGTTCTTTTTTTTTTGTTCTTGAAACCACTTCTTCGCCATTGATTACATCCCTATCAACAGGGAGGTACTTGTTGTGTAACTCCTGCAGAATGTCAATCATCTCTTCGTTGATGTTTTCACTCTTAAATAAAAGGCCCAGAGGAACCTGCATGTTGAAATAAGGCAAAGCAAGATTAAGAACTGAACATAACAAAATTGATCTGTGTTATATAAAAAGAGTATATGTATGTCTCACTAGTCTTAAGAAATGGCATGGGTGTTTAGGTGATTTACCAATACTTAAAGTTATATGTACCTATTTGGATTTTTCTTTCATGACCACTGAATATTGATGGGGTATATGGTGTACTGTGGCATCTCTAAATAGCTTGAACGCAGGAATTTCTTTGACAACAACTCTAGCTGCAAGTGCAGTTATTTCATGAAAATACTTTTGATTCTCTTGTGTAGATGGTAGGAAGTCTACATTCTCTATCTCCATAACTGGTCTGATGGGCTTGGTGTTATCTAGATGGTTTCCAAGGACCCAATTCTGAACTGCATTCAAATTGAACCAGTGGATACTGTTGTTTTGGTTTATGCTCCCCATGTGCTTTACCTTTATCATCAGATCCAGATTGTCACCAGTAATTTGATAAGTTGGAGGATGATCCAACTGTAACTGATGTTTAATGTTCTTCAGTGTTTCTGAATTGAAAGTTCCATCAGCTAGTATTTCATCTGCAATGAAATTGAAGCCTTGCTCATTAAATTTCACTCCCATCATCAACTTGACACGCTCCTTTAATTCAGCTACTAACAGGCACACAATAATTTTTTCCATTAGCTGTTGTGGTTCAACAGCAAATGACAAACCAAGGTCAGCCACATTAACAGTTACGAGGCCCTCTGGAACAACTTCTTTTTCTGCTTCCTCAACCACCTCTAGAATAGTTGATAGGACTGACTGCTTCATGCAACTATGTTTCAGGTTAGACTTCCAGGCATTCACCACTTCATCATAATTCTCTCCAAATTCATCAATCTTTTTTAGCATGCATTTATGGCTCATGCAGATTCCCCAGCGGTTACATCTCTTGTAGAGCTGATAATTAAAGGAAAAATGCATTTTTTAAATATATTATTTTGAAATTAAAAGGAAAATATCTACAATAAGTTATTGTACACCGTAGAAATAATTGCAAAATTATGTTTCCTGAACATTCCGAAAGCCTTTTTACAAGTGGGATATCAACAAGAAGAAATAGTAACGACTTTCTATCACACCGCCCGCCCCACCCCTTCTACCAAGAGACAAAGGCATGAACGCGTGTAAATGCGAAAGTACAAGCTAAAAAACAGAAATTGTGACCCCCATTAATATTATCGGACAATTGACGATTTTGAAATATCTTAGCAGTATGAACAAAATTATTCCTCGTGGTAATGTTTAAATATCGCTTAGAAAATGATGTACATGTACCTGTTTCTGAGCACCTCCATGCCACAGAAGTACAGAAAGGCGATAAGCATTAGCGGAGAGGGCAGGGTTGTGACACCGCAAGAGAACAGAACTTGCCATGCTTATGGCTGCAGTTGCATTTTGCTTTTGACATACTGCCTTTCGCTTCGAAGAAACAGCAGCTAACAGGCATCTGTGCAGCGTAGGAGCTCTTTCTTCCAACTCCGTAACAACAGCGGCATCTTTCAGTGAAATGATATGGTCAGGTGAAGTGTTAGCAAGAATAGATGAGGATTTCCTGCTGCAAAGCCTGCTACATTCTTCTTGGATCTCATTTTCTACCTTCTGCAGCAAACAGCTTCTTAGTTTTTCCGAATCCCAAACCGCATTGGCGACACCGGTGTTCGTTCCATCGACAATATTTCGCACAATTCGTGCTTCGGACTCATTCTTGATCTTTCTCCTGATGGATTTGGATGGATATACAAGATTGACCTGCGAGATAAAAACACTGTTAACTATTATTCAATGAAGCCAGTGGCTATGTTAATTTTTTTCCGCGGGGAAAGAACCCGCCTTGAAGCCTGACACGATGGAATTATGCAAAAGGTGTCAAAAAACCCAGAGCAAAATTTTAGATCAAATCATGTCGTTTGGAAGGAAAAACACCAAAAACAATTAATATATCTCGTCAACAAAAATGCATTTCTCGATTGTACTGTATTGTAAAGTTTTAATTAAGTAAAAGAATTAAACGATTGTCTTACCTCCATCAAAGACGTGATATTCTTCTTAGGCTTGACCACCAAGTCGTCATGAATTTGAAGCTCGGCTGACAAGGAATTTTCTTTTTGGCTCTGTCTTAAAAAAGATCTCGGCTTCACGCATGGACGATTAATGTTTACTGTTACCTTCTTCCTGGCAGGACTAATTGAAGTAGGCGAACTTTTATGATGCCTTTTAAGCACAGAAGTAACGCTCTTCCTCATCTTGCGATTATTTGCGCCATTTCACGCATCGTTGCGCCACGTGCAGACATGTCAATTACGAAAACAAACAAGTCCAGCAAAAAACCGGTTTGGTGAGGTATTCGGTTTCAAAACCGCATGGAAGTGAGGTTTGTAACTGCCGCGTCCAGAGGGTTTTTCTTTTCGCCAGGATCTTGATTGTGGCTCTCAATCGCAGCTTCGCTACGAAAAAAAAACCCTCTGGCACCCAGGGTATCAAAAGGCAGTTGCAAAGTTTTAAAGTTTGTGGATAATGAGCATAGTAAAGACAAAAGTGAAATAAATAAGCCATTGATGAAACTTATAATTTGTCGTTGTGTTTTGTCTTTCTGACTGGGCAGTACATTCAGCATTTTGACCAAGTCTTAAAGGTAGGACTTTTAAGGAGTCTAAACCGTTTTAAGAAAGTCTTCAAAAAGATAATTTTGAAGACTTTGAGTGCTAATATATAAAGAGCCAGAAGTCTTGAGAACTCCAAAACCGGCAATTTTAAGGTGTCCTAAAATGGCCAACTTTATGGTCTTTAGATAGGCAATTTAGAATGTAAGGAGGAGTCTTAAAAGCGGGCAATTTTTAAGGAGTTTTAAAATCGGCAATTAGAAGACTCCTTAAAATCGGCATATTTAAAAGAGCCAATTTCTAGGAGGCTTAAAATTGGCAATTTTAAGGAGTCTTAAAATCGGCAATTTTAAGGAGGCTTAAAATCGGCAATTTTAAGAGGCTTAAAAGCGCCAACTTTAAGAAGTCTTAAAAGCGACTGTTTTAAAGAGTATGGTATTCTTATGACAGGGGAATAAAACTGACCATTCCAAAGATATGATTCATATAAGGGGCTCTGGTATTTTGCCCAGGTGCTGATAAAGATCCTGCTTCTCCTGGTTAGGAACCTTTTGTCGGTAAGAACAGAACGCCTAAATCAACAAAAATAACACAATCATGTTTTGATAATTTTGTTAGTTTCTTAACCACAAAACCCATAGTGCTTATCACTATTTATGAGAAAAGGTAATCTGACTTAGTTGCCTTTACGGTGCTATAATCTTTTAGAAAAATGACTTGTTGATGTGACCTAGTTGCATATGATATACCAGGTATAAGAAACATCACATTTACATATGACAGTCCTGGTATTATTTATCCTTCATAGTTAATAGCTTGGGATTAGCATAAAACTGGCTGAAAAGTGTTTTATTTTTAAGGCACATTTTGGTATCCCTGCACTTTAATGAGAAAATGTAAGACGAGAAACTCAGAAAAGCAAGGATAGAGAAGATTACATAAGAGTTAACTTTCTTAAGTACAAGCTTGGAGAAGAAGTGGTCAGAGAGGTTACTGTGGCACCAACATATGGTAAGTGATGATCTTCTAAACACAATATGTCTTGGTATTACACGACGACTCATCTCAAGTAATCCACATTGTATTGAAGTTTTGATAGCATTATTGCCAGTGGCAATCATGAAGATATTTGCTTTTATTATATACACACTCAGTGATCTTGGTGTTTTAAGCAATCTGATTGGTTCGCTATCTCTGGCTAATGAGCATTATTCACCCCCTACCGAGTGAATAATGCATTTCGCGAATTCGCTCATGCTTTGTACCGCTTGCACGTTTTCCACGCAATTAAATCGATTTTTTAAGGTTTCCTTCTGAAAATGTTGTTGAGATCACTTCCTGTGTATGTACTAAAACAATTATTCTTCTCAATCTCGGTGAATAGTGGCAGAATATTTACCTTGATTTCAAAGAATAATTGTTAAGTGTAACATGATATGTACTAGATAAATAATGTATATCCTCTGATTAAAAGAACCATTTCAACTCACATTACTGATAAGGAAAATAAAATCAATGATTGCTTTCAGGTTAAAGTGCATCTAACCCCCAAATTTTTTTTTCGCTAAAACGAATCTACTTATTGTTTGAAATAGTTCTGTGAAAAAATTTTTGGATTTGGTTAAATCCTTGATTTTCTGTGCCGCGACGAAATTTTGAAAATAGCACCAAAACGCCGCCATTTTGTTTCGCAACGAGTTTGGGGAGAATGGGTCCAGCGGCTGTTGTGACGTCTACCCAGGAAGCTTGAATATCTCACGTCCTCTCATTTCCTTCAGAATGGTGCAATACACATCCGAAAAGTGCGCAGAAATGCCTTCCAGAATTGCTATCAGCTGTTGCAGCAATATCCCAGATTTAAGGAAAGATATACTGTACAATTTTCTAGCGATTATCGGTCACTGATACAATAAAGAGGTAAACAATGTGTTGATTTTCTCAAACCAAAACAAGCGAAGTGATCTGTGAGAACTTCGCTTGTTTCTTGGAGGATCTTGGAGAACCAGAGAGTAAAAGTAAATTAAAGTTGTAACATACAAAAGTTTTAGTCTTGATTTTGAAACTTATCATGTTGGCAATGTTGCTCATTTTACAAAATGTTGTGCATCTTCTCTGATAATGACCGTACTGAAATGCTTTGGAATTAGCCCCAGAAATGTTTTGGCATTGAAGGTATATACTACATGTAACACATTTTGTTTTATTTAGGCTTCACAAGTGGGCTCCAGTAGCCAAAGGTTTAGGAATCAGACTGTGAAAATTAAAGCAATCCACTGTAGTCACAGTTCAGGTCAATTTCCTACAATACTGTTTCACTTCTTACCTATGTTACCTATAAAAAAAATAAAGGAGCTGTAGGACTGATGGCCACTCTAATTTTTAGGAGTTCATTGCAACTTTAGATGAGAAAATGGTGCCACTCTAATTTTTAGGAGTTCATTGCAACTTTAGATGAGAAAATGGTGCGTCAGCTGTGTGTAAGGACACTGAGTAGGAGGTGTTGGCAGTATGGAGTATGTGGACACTCTTCTGACAATGAAAGAAGATGATGACAATGACTCTGGAAATACATATGGATTTTCTAAGATTCTGTAGGAGTTCCACAGGATCCCCAAACTGAGCTGACTGCAGGCAGTGGAGGTTCGCACCACCCTCACAGTGAGCCGATGCCAGATTGGTGCAACTGTTGGCAATGTCAACCAATGGCTCAAGTGACTGAGAATAAATGTTGTGGATACAGAAATTGTATAACTTCTAAAAGGCATTTCCTAAAGTTATGACTGGATTTAGAAGTTTTTGAACTGTGTATCAGAAATAGAGCAGACAATAGGAATGGCCGTGAAGACAATAGCACATCATCTTTTTGGAAAGCCACTTACTGCCTCTTTATTTTGGAAAAATATGGTCACCTAGGAAAGGGTAACCGAAAGGTTGCTCCATCTTGTGTTGTAATATGGGTCAGAAGACAGTATCCTTCACCAACCGAGATATACATGGGGTTTCGATCGGAGTAATAGAATAAGCAATTCTTTGGGTTGGGCTGACAGGTTCAAAACATGTTTTGAACTGTATTTTGAACTGTATCTGTATTTGTGACCTTCTTTGGGAAAACGGACACTAACGCTTTTCCATTTATATGACAAAACCGTTTACAATCCGTTTATATCCGTTTAAACGGTTCATGCAAGCGTTTAAACGGTTTGCTTATCCATTTAAAAAAATTTGCATCCGTTTAACGCTTTAGCGAAAACGTTTAAATGGTTTGCTCATGTTTAACAGTCTAGGGAAAACATTTAAATGGTTTGCTTATCCGTTTAAAAAGAAAGCTAGTTACCCTGCGAGCAGAACTCTCAAGCTAACGATTACTTGATAGTCGCGGAACGTAACCTGCAGGACAATATTTTGTTTTAGTTCCAACTTATCCATGTTTATAGTAATCATTGCATCCTTGGACAAACGACAAAAAATTTAAAATACCCGTTTGTACAAATGTATAGCTTTGAGAGCCGGTGAAGCCATTCATTCTGACTGTGATTCTGCCACCAATCTTGCTTGTTCAGTACAGTGCACTTTTCTCTTGAGATAACGCTGTCTTGGTTTTGTGTTATAGTTTTGAATAGTGAAGGGCACTAATGACGTCACAAAATTTTAGACCCCTGTCGCAGGTCAGACAAACAAACACCAATTCTGTAATGGTTGTAAGGGGAATGTGTGAATGGCGAGCAGTTCGCTTCCATCTTTTACTGTTCTCACCGAAGATGACGTTCCAGGCTCTAAATTTGAAAGAGAGCCAGAAGAATACACTGTTGGCCAGTTAAAGCAGTGGTTAAAGTGCAGGGGATTGAAATTGAGCGGAAAAAGAGATGAGCAACTGAAATGTGTGAGTGACTGTATCAAATGCGGGAATCATCACACGCTCGATCTGAGTATCGACGATGGCAAACGGTTCTCAGCAAAAGTTCTCAAAGAAAATGGAAAGTTACAAGTAAATTGTAGCTTAAGTTCGCTTCCATTTGTTCCATCCACTGGCCGGCGTGCTTTCCCATTGCAAAATATACCTTCGCTTTTTAACTATGGGCACGTGCATTACTACACATTGGAATTGGTGCAAGATATTAATGGTGCCGAAGAGATCGAAGACGGACTAGGACACATGACAGACAGACCGTTAAAAAATGGCAGAAAATACATGGTAT
>OZ026598.1:26809821-26837321 GCA_964020085.1 Micromussa lordhowensis
GTGGTGATGGGGCAAGAATGTCAAGAACTACAAATTTCATGACGTTCTTATTTGCTTTTCTGCAAGCAAAAGAAAGCATCATGTCTTCAAAAAGCAACAGAACAGTTGCAATAATCAATGGTCCAGAAAAATATGAAGCGATGAAGACTTCTCTCAAACACTTTTTCAAAGAAGTCAATGAACTCATAGAGAAAGGTCAAATAACAGTTGATGGAAAGGATATCAATATAAACTTCTTGTTGGGTGGAGATATGAAATTTCTACTTATGGACTTACGAACTCGGCAACTGCTGACTACGTTGTGCAAAATACACAAAGATAATAGATGGGATACTACTAAACTTTCTAATTATTATAACCAACAACCCCTACAGCGAACACAAGAGGAAATCAAGAAGCTCTGTAAATGCAAGGAGAACAATTATGGCTGTATTAATGAGCCTCTCCTGAACATTCCTTCGACAAATGTAATTGCAGATGAGCTTCATTTGCTATTACGAACTACTGACAAACAAAATGTAATTGATGAAGTTCTTGAAAAGGATGCAGTAGAGGATTTTAACAAAAAAAGGGGAACGCCCAAAGGAGTACATCTCACAAAACTGGTTAATTGCATCAATTCTCTCAGGATTTCCTTTTCTGTTTGGAATAAAAAAAAATGCAGACGGCTCAGAGAGCCAAGTTAAGGAATTTACAAGTTTGCTTGGCTCTCAGAAAAAGAAATTGCTTAATGGACTGCCTTCTAAAATGAATCAATTCCTCTATCCAGAAACATGTCAAACAGTAAAACAAATATGGACAGACTCTGAAGAATTATATAACAGTATTACTGATTTAAACATTAGTGGTAATGACTCAGCAGCAATTTTCACCAAAGCACAGTCATGGATAAACCTCTTTTGTTCTCTCAGAGGAAAGAGATCAGGGTATGAGAGACCGCGAGTAACACCATACATGCACATCATACCATATCACATTCCATATTTCATCGAAAAGCATGGGTGCTTCAAGAAATTTTCCGGGCAAGGTGTCGAGAAGACCAATAATGATGATGCCAAAAGGATACTATTTCAAAAGTCAAGCAAATGGGAAGCTGCAAAAGACATTTTGAATACTGAGAGCAGACAATGGGACCTACAACATTATGAAAGGGAGAAGGCAACTTACACAAAACGAAATGTTGAGTACTGGGAAACTGATATCGGCCAAAAGAGGAAAGAACAACGGCTAATGTCAGCACCCAGTAGCAGCTTCGATGAGGAAATGTGTGAGGAAAGCTCTACTGAAGACTACAGGAAAATGACCGTTCCACAGCTAAGGGAACTCATCAAAGAAAAAGGCATGAAAGTGAAAAACCTAAGTAAATTAAGAAAGAAGGAGCTTCTTACAATTATTGAAAACTCCTAACTTTCCTTCATAGAAAGGTTCAAGTCTCATGAATGACCCACAACTGCCACAACTACTTATTATTACATGATGAAGGGACCTTAATAAATTTAATTGATATTTTTTCCATGTATGCTCTTGGCACCTCCACAATTTTGTCACCAACTTTTTGATGGCTTTTGGGTGACAGTGTCAAGTATTTCCTTACTTTAAAAGGGAATCTAATCATAACTCCATCGCCATGAATATCAAAAATGTGACTCCAATTATTTGGGAGTTTACATTTGTTGAAGTCAGTCTCTTCTAAGAGAGTCCAGTTTTTCTCTGGTGCTGCTCTTCCTCTTCCACAAAACAAATACTTAAAGACATCATGGCAAAACGAAACTCTAAACAGACTTTCTGCTCATGACCCTTGTGTTTAAGTGCTTCCAACAGAGCAAGTCTCATCCTGTCAATGCAGCTCTATACAATGTCTCCTTCAGGTCTTGGAGAATCAAAGTTCCTGGAAAACGAAATAAGCATTAGATGTAAACCAAAATGTGGAACATACAATTGAAGAGGTCAGTGGAAAACCCTCCTAAGTGACTATGTGGGTGAAAAAAAAAAATTCGCGAAAGGGCCTGAAGTTTGGCAAGTGGGTTTCGTTTCACCTGAGAAACATTACTCTGAAGTTTTTTTCGATGGATTGCTCTTCGTTTTCGAGATATTACGTATGCAAACAACCCTCAGTCTTTTGGAGATCTATTGTTAAACGAAAAACAAAAGAAACGTACCTTTTGTTTCGCTAAAGGATCAAGTGACTATAACACAATCGTTTCACGTCAGCACGTGACCGCAAAGACGGTAATTTCACTTAAAATCAAGCAAAATATTGATCTTTTGCAACGCGTAACCTTAAAAAGTGTTCATTTCAGGTAGAAAAAAACATTAAAATTTTGATTTTACGTTAACGTGCGGCCGCAAAGACGTTAATTTCACTCAAATTACCGCTTGAAACTAGGGTTAACGTTAAAGGTTAGGGTTACGGAATAAGGTTAGGGTTAGCGTTTGCAAATTACTTTTTTGGTACAAAACTAATGCAGTGAAAATGGAATAAATAAAGAAATAAAGAAATAAATAAAATAAAAACTCCGCCAGCTCGTTCCGTGAAATGATTATATCTGACAACACAGAAAGAGCAAGCCTTAAGGTAACACGCTGCTCGTGCAGAAAAAAAGCCCATGAAATATAAAATTTATCAGCAAAGGAAGGCTGAAATACAAAGCAAAACTTACATTTGAGCTGAACTTTTCTTTTCTTCTTGCTATAGTTAAACCTGCGATCAGGCATTCTCTGTCTTTTTTCTTCGCGGCGGGATCGATTCTATTGCAATTCAAAGTACATCTGCTAGGAAAACCACGATACACACTCACGGAACACTTGCTTGCGAATTTAACCGACCTGCGATTTCTCTTTGGCCGGGGGTCCCGTAAACTTCGAAGGTCTTCGACTTTGCTGCCTGGCCTCTCACGCCAGTTCCCTCCCGGCCGGCCGTGTCTGAGTCACGCATCACGCTAGCACACACGATACGTATACGTATGAAAGATTATTATGGGATATCCCAGAGATTTTTGCAGCGGAGGATGTTAAGGCCGCCCATTTCAAGAAAATATTAAGAGTCTAGAAAGCAGTTCTAATTTCCAATACTGACACATGCCGAAGTTTAGCAAATGAGCTTTAAGTCCGCGACGGATGCTTTGTTTTGGAAGAAGAATCCTTTCTAGACTCTACCACCTGGCTCACTTGTTCTTCAGTGGCTAAGTTAACGCCGGACTTTAGCCATCTCGGAACAAAAACACGCCTCGGTTCTTTGAAGCATGCTGGTGACTTTCATCGAGGATCAAAGGCTTAATGATGCCAAATCTCCTACCAGGTGGTCGCAAATATTCCTCAAATAAGCTTCGAATATCGGTGGAAATAACGAGCAAACACTGCTTAATTGAACAGGTAAGCTCTGAATTGGTGTTATCGAAGTAATCGATGCTTTGCGCGCCAAAAGCCAACGTCACAATGGCAGCTAAAAAAAAACATATCCAGATCCTTACCAGTCAAAACGGCAATTCAATTACAAAGACACGAAGAAGGTTTTTGAAAGAAGAAGAAAAACAGAACAAAAAAGAGAACTTTTCACCGACCTCGAATTGAACCCTCGAGTGTCACGACAAAACAAATTCGAATCAGCTCCGTTCGGCGCGTTATCCACTTGAGCTAACGAAGCAGCAGTGAGAAACGATTGTGTTATAGTCACTTGATCCTTTAGCGAAACAAAAGGTTTCTTTTGTTTTTCGTTTAACAATAGATCTCCAAAAGACTGAGGGTTGTTTGCATACGTAATATCTCAAAAACGAAGAGCAATCCATCGAAAAAAACTTCAGAGCAATGTTTCTCAGGTGAAACGAAACCCACTTGCCAAACTTCAGGCCCTTTCGCGATTTTTTTTTTTTTCACCCAAATAGTCACTTAGGAGGGTTTTCCACTGACCTCTTCAATTGTAAACTACAGAGACTTAATTAACATGCATGAATCCAGTAAATAAGACAGCAAATAATAGAAGCTTTACGAATGATTGATAATGCAATATGTACTACATGTACTTCTTTAGCACTTTTCCGAGATATTAGCATTTCTTTTGCTATTTTAATTTCGAGGCGAAATAAAGGTTTGTTGTTGTTGTTGTTGTTAGCACATCGATATATAATTATATCCATATTAAATTTTCCTTAATCGAAGAATTACCTCAACAGAAGGGGGGAGAGGTTTTCTTCTGGTTCCCAAGTATTTTCAAAGCTGCTATACCCTTTCCATTTCATGAGGAATTTTTTTCCCTAACAAAAGATATCTAATATTAGCTAAAGTCAATATGAAACACCCACAGAGAAAAAGCAGAATGCCTCACCTCCGAGTCCTCCCGGCTTGCTATCAAGCGCTCTCCTTCATATATCACGAGATTTTTACCACGGGACCTCTTTTTCCTCTTTATCTCAGGAAATAATACACCGCAAGAACTTAAATTATGGAGAATATCGTAAGAAACACGTTCTCGCTTGGATCGAGTAGCAATGGCCGCCATCTTGTTTTTCAGCAAAATGGGATACACCGCTGACTCAAACCCAGGGGCTCATAATGTTCCCGATTTCTGGTGATGAAAAACCTTCCAAGGGAGGGGTAAGGATATTTTCTGGTTAAACACATTCTTTTCCTAAGTTGGACAGTCATGACACCAACCACCGCACCAAAAAAAAGTTCTAAGTTCTTTAGATATGTTTTTTATATCCCACACCATTTGCATTCTTAATTTGGCTTAATTGATTGTAAAGCAATATTACATCAAATAATTCAACACTTTTAATAGTGCAGTTTTAATAAATAGGTTTAGAGTTATGACAATAGACTTATGGGCTTGGCTTCAAGTTTGATTTAATTGAAATTGATCTATAACATTATTACAGAATCTTTTGGTGACTGTGCACCAACACCTGATAGGTGAAAAATTATATGACATGTTTTGTATAGAAATTGTGAAATATTTTTTGTATAAAGAAAAATAGAAAATAGTTGGATACTCTAAAAACATTTTTCATCAAAGTGTTTTGTTTATAAAAAAAAACAATAAACATTTAAAAGCAGTGGAAACATTTGTGAGTTTCTGACTAAAATGTAAGAAATGAAGGTTTTGAAGAAGATCACAACTCTCTTCCTACCACCCGTACCACCACCCCTCCCCCACCCACCACCCCCACCCAGACCCTTGATAACCCTTTCAAAAGATGCATCCTTTTACAATCATTGTTTTTAGGTCCACAAATTTAACTTCAAAAAAACATAACAGATTAGAAACGTGCATAAGATTCAAAATTAAAAATGGATAATAAAGCAACATCTATCCCTGGTTAGTACTGTAATCCAGCAGAGGGGGGAGGCTTACATCCAAGAGGTCTTATAATCAGATGTATTATTTTGTTTCAAGGTAAATGGACCTATGACCATGGGGAGAGGGGGGCTTATAAGCGGGAGGGCTCATGACCAGAATTTTACGGTATCTCACTAGTCATGAACTTTCTCGGTGCACATAAGATATTCCACAAAATATCACAAGAAATTGTTGTGAAACTAGTTTATACCATGCCATAGAAATACGCTAATAAAAAAGAATTTTGTTGACAAACCAATCACAGACCACGATGAGAAGGTTTGGTTGAATACCTTCTAATATCCAATGGCTTTCTTGTATTCTGATTTGCTGTATTTCTATCGCATGGTATAAAAGCTGCTTAGGGGAGAAACAACATGCATGTGTTCCTTCTTGTATCAGTTTTTCATGGAAAACTATAAGACTAGTTTAAGTCAGTTTTCAAACAAGTGGTCTGGAACAATTTAACTCTATTTACATAGAAGGTCCTGAAAATTGACCAGGCATCCAGCAACTACAACCATTTGTGTTGCTAGTGGAGCTATTGACAATGGCATTTTTCTCCCAACAATTTTGAACTGCTTGAGACATTCATTAAAGCGTTCCACATGAATTGTCGCCTTCGCAATCCGACGCGTCTCCAGTTCTTCAGCAGCACTTAGAGAGTTCCTGCCTTTCAAAAATGCTGGAATTTTCAATTCAACTTGCAGAGGATTCAGCAGCTTGCGCACAGTAAAACCACAATCCGCCAATACCAAATCATATGGTTTGAGGTGTTTCATGATGCCACTTTCCTCACAGATTCGAACATCATCAACATCCCCCTCAAACAAATTGGAAATAAAGCAAGCTCCCCCATTGGGGGTTACTGCGATTAGGCATTTGAATGTGTTAGTGTGTTTGTATGATGAAAAAGTATTCCCCTGCCTGGCAGAATTCCTGGAACACTCCACTCTGAACTCAGTGCAATCATCAATGCACCATATTTTTCTCGTGGTCTTGAACACTTTGGGGAGGAATTTTCTTAGTTGGGCTCTCTGTGGAAACATGAAGTTTTGCATGTCCCGGAAAGTTACATACATTAACTGGATGAAGGTAGTGAAAATTTTCCGGACATGCGATGGTTCAATCCTTCTATCTGGAGTACTGAGGAGAGCCGAGAGGGTCTTAACAGTGAACCCTCTCTTCAGCCTCAGAAGGCAAATAAATAGTTTCTCCCTTGAAGAAAAATCACTTTTAGGGCCAGTTCTGGCATTATCCTTTGTAGGACAATCTTTTACAGTCCAATAGTGGATGGACTCCAAAGGACAAACGAGGCTAGAAAAATTATGTAAAACCTCGAACTGCGAAGTTGTGAGGCCAATGAAGTGTTTCATGAGAACTGTATCCCGCACAATGTTTTCGTAAGACAAAGTACTTACGAGTAAATGCCTATAAAAATTAAGCAACCAACGGCCAGAGTGAAAATTTTTTTTTCGCTCATATTTTGCTTGTCGATAGGTACTGGTAAGTAACTAAACGTGATGTAGTTTGTTTTCAGAAAGGCCGCTTCAATTTGGAGGAAATCGATAAAATCTATTTTCGCTGTCGGCAACTTCAAAACAGCCAAAATTTCAGAAGAAATGGGCCGTTCTGAAAACTTATTTTGCACGCAAAAACGAAGAAAGCGAGCTAAAATATCTTCCCCTACTTTAGTTCATAGAGGCTTTTACTTCTAGTTTGATGGTAAATATTCAACTTAACAGTAATCTGAACGGCAAACAATAATATTTTAAAACTGCTTTATTCTTAACAGACAAAATTTTTATTTTAGCTGACAGTCGAGATTAAAATTTTAGGCATGTGCTTCACCTTGGTTTACCCTGAGACTCAAGGCATAAGGTCTATAAACATTGAACTAAAACATATGTAAAAACTGACTTGGGTAATTTAGTTTTCGCTTCACACGAACTCTCCGAAATTGAACAAAATTTGGTTGAAATATGAGACCACAAGTGGCGGTTTGTTGGTGTTTACGACGGTTTGCCGCTACTCTCGGAAGACCTTACATGCCTTACTACTTAACTCGCAAGAATTTGTTAAAGATTTGTGTTGAAAAAATTACCTTAATGTCTTACCCGTTTCTTGCTGACTTTAACTTTGTCCCTGGCAATTTGCTTCCTGGTTATCCTTCTTCTTCCCAATGCTCAACGAACTCAAGGCAGCGTTCGAACCTTCTCACATCATTCAGCATCATTAAATCGATCACTTATCAGAAATATTAATTAGATTCCATCAATCCTTTCTTTTAGATCTAATTTTTCGAGCTTGTACAGTTTCAAAGTTAGAGCTTTCAAAAAGTTGAATGCAATTTATAGCTAAACGTTCCAGTAGCCAACGAAACATTTGTCTTTGATAGCTGTAGTCACGGTTGCGTGACTACTGCAAAATTATTCCCACTGGGAGAGTGCAGAGAAACAACGACGCGACAAAAGGACCTGTTTCCATTGTTTTCGATTGCACTTCAAGTAGACATTTTGTTATTTTTCTACATTTTTTCTTCAAACTTCGACTGTTCATCAAATCGTTATTACTTTTGCTTTTTTTTGTTCGTCAAGTCGTCAATTTATTTTTCTTAAATGCAGTGTTCCAGTCTACGACTCTTCTTATATTTTAGCAGTACCAAGAGCAAAACTCCAAGGCTGGTATGGAGGTCTCAAAATTAAAAACTTTCTTTTTCAAAATTAGGAAATAATCGAAAACATTTTCTTATGCCGATTTTTTATGAGACTTCTCGTGTAAAGCGCTGTGCCCTTTACTACAATCATGCCGACTTTTTTTGGTTTGCCTACATATAGGCGAGTCTTTCAGACCGGCACTGACTTAAATAATTCAATTTGTTCTTCACGCGAACTCGCCGAAGTTGAAAACGAATTGGTTGAAATACGAGACATTTTATTTAAAAATAACGTAAAGTCCCTTTATTTCTGAAGCGGAACGATTACATTTCCCCAGGCGAAATTTACCTGTAATATATTTCTCCAGTAAATACGATATCTCAGTACAAACATCAAATTGAGCCAAGATTTATTGGCGTTCTAAATGAATCTGATCGATGTTGCCACCCTCTAAAAATTAGTTACAACAGTACAAATTGATGAGATAACAGATAAGGAGTGGTGTTGCGTGACAAACAACAAAATCCTTCCGTCCACTCCGCTGGTGATTGTTAATATTAGCAAAAAAAAAACAGTATTGTTAACAAAACCTTTTACTATAGACATTTCGAGCATTACATTATTATTTGTATCATTACGATTAAATACTCTGAAAAAGATATAGTCTGGCTAGTGTATAATTTAATTTTGAAACAGTCAGTTTTTGATGTTTGAGTCAATAAACTAAAGAGCTGAAAACACGGAAACTGGTTGAAACCATCTAATAACATGGACAATACTTGTTCATTTTTATCGATTGCGGGAGGCCAATGTGGTCACGACAGAAGAGACAGGAACAGAGCAGAGGAATGTATTCCATTACTTAGCTGTCAGCGGGATGTAACCGGCCACAAGGCGATGTTTGCGTTTCAAGGCATAGATAATGAAGTTGAATTAATTCTAGTGAGAGCATCCATCTTCTCCTATCCTCGAAATATTGAGCAGATGACAGTATGTCCAGCACATAGAGCATCGCTTGGTATTGGATGGACACGTCGAGTTCCGGAAAAGTGTAAAGTGCCTTCAATACTATCTTGTCATAGCGAGGATATCAGCAAAAGACCAAAAGCAGACAGAGGTTTAAGCAAGGCGGGCTCCTACGCAGTGTTACAGGAAACTGGAGTTTTTCTAGCTGTTGGCTCAGGTTTGCACTCTTTAAAATACAAATATCAACATTGTTCTTATTCTCGACAAAAGTGTCAGTAAAATGGATGTTTTATCAGAGTTCTAATTGTTCATTTGAGATGCAATACGGTGTTTTATTGTTTCGTTATAAATAAACCGTAATCAACACAGCAACGAGGATTCAACCGTAGAAACCTCAGAAATGGTGATGGTTTGTTTTTTGTAGGTTTGTCTAGAACTGTTTCAATATTTCAATAGGCCATTTCCGAATTATCTCAGGCCTCTTTTTCGAAGCCAGTCTTGGTACTCCTCTTTTCATATGCAAATCTATTTCCATTCACATGAAAATGAGTTTAATTTGCGTGTGAATGAAAATTGATTTGGACATGAAAAGATGAGCACCAAGACTCGCTTCGAAGGTAATTCGGAAATGGCCTATTGCAGGCCTTCAGGCTGCAGCACGCCGGCGCGAAAGATGATCGATAGGCAAAATGGGAAAGGGGCTTGGGGCGAGGAGATTTCCCGCGCTGTACACGTCCCTTATTCATTTTCCCCGTACGCTATTTTTTTTCTGTCGAATTCTTTTGCGTTGTCTCTTTCCCAGTTAACCAAAAGAGACACCAGAAACAGGCTAATTTTAACTGGGTACTCACAATTTTAATTAAAATTGTACTTTGTTTATTTTAATTGTAGGCGTATGCCCTAAATGCAGGAAAATGTTGAGCGAAATGAAAACTGAGACGGTAATTCCACAAGTGGCTTTTGAGGAAAGCCAAGTCACGTGTCAAATTGAAGAGCTGTCTTTGGTAAGAGAATATAAGTTGACTTTCAAGCATTGATGATGGAAAACCAGATTGAGAAACAGTAACACTATCATCTGCTACGCCGCCCTTTTGAAACCTAATCCAACTCTAAAAGGCCTACTTACAAGTAAGAGGGGTTACCCTAGCAAGCAGGTTGACCCTAGCTGGGGGGCAATCGATAGTTGGGGCAACTCTACAACCCGGGACAACTTAATGCGTGGTTACAGTCAAAGGGTCTGAATATAATTAGAATGTTAACCCGGGTAGGCGGGTTAAACCTACCTGGAAAAAGTTAACCCGCCTGCAAGGGTAACTTTAGTACGCAGATAGGGTAACCCGGCTACTTGGGTAACCCTAGCTGCCTTGTAAACACGACGAAGAAGATGAGAGAAAGTGTGTGAGTGCTAGGGTAACCCTCTCTCCTTGTAATCAGGCTCTAATTAAACAAAGTTTGTTCTCGAACACTGCAGTTATTGGTTCCCCGCACTTTATGTGTCATATGTATGGCTGATGCATTTACCATTAAGGTCCTTTATTATTAAGAGGAGGTTTCTTTCTAGGTTAACTGTTTAATTACATCAATTTACTACAGGATGAAACAAACATTAGTACATCGGGAAGTCCACTGGTTGAAAGCACACCTTCGTGTCTCTTTCTCCTCGACCCTCAGACTCCAGCAACAAGTGTCTACTCCCCAACAGACGTAGATGATCCACTCACACCAGAATGGAAACCACTTGAAAAGCTAAATTCCTTTCTAGAAAGCAGGGACATCAGTCCTGTGAGACATCCTATGAAAACTCAGTGGGAAGAGGCTAGCGAACGAACAAAGCGTCGTCACACACGTAAAGCAAACCAAGCAGTTGATGCTGTGTTAGACGAAGTAGCACCAAATCAAAGCGATCAACTTTGGCAGTCACTGGTTACATCCAGATCTATGGGACAACACCCTTTTAGTGATGACGAGGAGCGCGCAGATGAAGTGCTGATGGAGGCGCTGGCGGAATGTTACAAGAATGCTAATAATTGGCAAACCAGGCGGCAAATACTGTCTATAATGGCGGACAAGGTCTCATACAAAGCACTTCAAAAATGGATTCCAAACCTGACGAGGTATCGGTTCAGTGAAGCAAGAAAGCATATCCTGGTCGAGGGCAGAGGTGTTGCACCATTGCTGCAGACCTCCCAGACGAGGATGGCAGTATCTCAAACTCAATTGGACCACTTTCTGGACTTTATAACAAGCCCTCATGTGATCCAGGACCTTCCTTTCGGGGAGAAGTCAATAAAGCTGTCAACTAAAGAGGTCATCACGGTACCAAATGTTATTCGCATGATAATACCAGAGTCTATAGTCAAGCAGTATATGACTTATTCACAGGAATGTGGCTTCACTCCACTGAGCCGAAGAACACTCTTGAGAATCCCGACTGTTTGTTCCGCCTCTGTACGAAAGTCTCTCCAAGGTCTCGACTATGTAAGTTCTGCTGGTAGTCAAGCCTTTGACGATCTCGCGGACGTAGTTAACCGATTGGGCGATGAAATTATGGGAATGACTTGGGCGAGAGACCAAAAGGAACGCCTGAAGTCTGCAAAGCGTTACCTAAAGGACGATTTTAAGGTAAAATTGAAAGTACTTTATGATATGCATGAATAAAGATCTTAACCAACAGGTTCAAGCTTGAAAAAAAAGACATTTACCATGTAATACCTTGGTTTCATATAAAGTCATATAAAGGGCCCTATTCAGGGCCATAAAGGAGACTACAGTCTTGACTGTAATCATGCACCTTATTGGAATAAAGTGTAAACATCAACGTGGCGTGATGACGTCAACAGTCACGTGCATTTTACCTCAGTGCAAGGACAGGCACTGAGAAACTGGAAATTACAAATTTGAAAGGGTGACTTCTGCACTCTCTCAAATAAGGTAGCTATTTGCCTGAGTAAAAACCTTGGGAGACTAGCTTAGGGAATATAATATCTTTTCTCTGTTAGAACGCACAGAAACTTAGACTACCATGTTGGTAAATGTTTCAGTTTATGAAGTTACATTCTATGGGTCCTCGAGGTTTTTACCTGACTGGTCACGTGATTACAACGTTTGAAGTTTTTTTAAAGAAGGCTGTAAAAAAACTACACTTCTTGTTACTTAAGTCTATTTTACTTCATGTGACTAACTAATATTGTCTTTGCAGGTGCATGTTTCGAAGCAATTCAACATTCCAGACCATTGTAGAGCATATGCTCTGAGTGATCCAAATGACAAGGATTATCAGATGATCTGTCCACATGATCATCTAGATACCTGCGATCGTTGTGAGTTGCTCTCGTCAGTTCTGGCTGATATACACGACGCTCTTGAGAAGATGTTTGATAGCAATGTGTCACGTGACATCATAGAGGAATTGGTCTTTATTGAAGTCACACTTGCCTCAGCTCAGATCTGTCTTTTATAGGCAGGACAATGCTGGCTGCTACCACTGTGGGGCTACTATTGTGGGGGCCAGCTTTACAAGTCGCTGTCATGGAGTTTCCGTGAAACGCCTGGACTTTTCGGACCCACAGTGTGGTAAAGGCCCGTGTGACAGAAAGGCAGTGTCACTTAAATCGCACATGAGAGTCCACCTTAACCAAGGGTCTAACATCGAGACTTCCAAGGAAATGGTAGATGCTATCCAGTCATCAGGGGGTGTTCCTGGAGTCGATGTTACATTATGCAGCTCATCGCAAAACCAAAACCCATCTTTGAATGTGAAGATCCCAGGCGTGAGTTTGATTTCCAATATTCAATACAACGACGGAAGCCTGACGGTCTGGAAGGCATATGGAATAGGACCTGGTAAATGCATACGACTTTCAGGGCTGACTCCGCAGGTGATACAGATTCCAGATCTTGTGAAATGTGATGGAGATACAGCCAAGAGAATGCCAAATGCACACTTCATTAAAGTGAAGTCCAGGCCCCAGCCGTGCAGAGCTACTAATTCTCAGAGATGTTCAGACGCTGAGGAGGAGCCTATGGTTGATACCTCAACTTTTCCTCTTTTTTCCTGTCCGGAGGAAGGATGTGTGAAAACATATCAAAGGTTTTCCTCCTTACAGCGCCATTTGGATCTTGGAAAACACGAACGTGCTTTAGAGAATGAGACGCTTCTTGACAAAGCAGTGCTCGGCTACGCAGACAGACTACAGCACCAGTTTTGTGGTATACCACAGATACAAGTTAGAAAGCATCTAAACCTCACAAGTCAGCCGTGTTTACCGATGGGATGGGCCCTAAAGTCTAGTCATGTTCGAAGAACAAGATTTACAGAGAAGCAAAAAGGTTACTTGACCAGTAAATTTCGTATTGGAGAGACGACTGGCCAGAAAGCGGATGCAGCGTCTGTAGCCAAGTCCATGATGACTGCCAGGGACAACAATGGAAACCGCCTTTTTACAAGTTCTGAGTTTCTGACGGGTCAGCAAGTTTCAAGTTTCTTCTCGAGGTTAGCCTCGAAGCGCGCTCTTGAAAATGACGAAATGACGGAGAGTGACATTGAAGAGAGCCAGAACGTAGAGAATGAAGAAGCCTTCAGGAAGCTGAGAAGTGAGATCCTTCAAGAAGTTGCCCTCCGTCACCCCATCTGCTATGACAGTTACAACATTTGCGAACTTATTGCGGAATCAAAGCTGTCAAAATTTGCAATTCAGATGCTTCAGGACATCTGTGTGCACTTTGATATCCCGACAACCGACATCAAAGTGAAGAGGAAAGCTCCTTACATCGAGAGGCTGATCACCTTTGGCAGAAAATGCACATGTCAGGGAGAAGTTTAAACTTTGTATCTGTGATATATGTCATGTGTCAGTAGTGGTCTGAAAGACTTACCTATATGTAGGTAAACCAATAAACATCGGCATGATTATAGTAATGGGCACAGTGCTTTACACCATAAGTCTCATAGAAAATGGACACAAGAGATTGTTTTCGGTTGTTTGTTTTTAATTCTGGAAAAAAAAATTGTTGTTTTTAATTTTGTAAGACATCCATGACAATCGTTTTGCCTTGAAGCAAAACGGTATTGCGAAAATATATGTGGAGTCGTAGACTGGAACACAAATCATTTACGACTTGACGAACAAAAATAGAATAAAAACATACTCTTTGATACACAGTTGAATTTTGAAGGAAAGAATGTAGAAAATAACAAAATGTCAACTTAAAGTGCAATCTAAAACAATGGAAACAGGTCCTTTTTTGCGTCGTTGTTTCTCTACACTCCCGGTGGGAATAATTTTATTCTGTCACACAACCGTGACTACAGCTATCAAAGACAAATGTTTCGTTGGCTACTGGAACGTTTAGCTGTAAATTACTTTCAACTTTTTGAAAGATTTAACTTTGAAACTGTACAACCTGTACAAATTGGATCGAAAATAAAGGACTGATGGAATTTAATTAATATTTCTGATAAGTGATCGATTATTAAACGTCCACGGGCGGAAGTGAGAAGGTTCGAACATTGCCTTGAGTTCGTTGAGCATTGGGAAGAAGAAGGATAACCAGGAAGCAAATTGCCAGGGACAAAGTTAAAGTCAACAAGAAAAGGGTAAGACATTAAGATAATTTTGTCAACACAAATCTCTAACAAAGTCTTGGGAGTTAAGTGGTAAGGTCTTGCGAGAGTAGCGGCAAACCGTCGTAAACACCAACAAACCGCCACTTATGGTCTCATATTTCAACCAAATTTTGTTCAATTTCGGAGAATTCGTGTGAAGCGAAAACTAAATTACCCAAGTCAGTTTTTACATATGTTTTAGTTCAATGCTTAAAGACCTTATGGCCTGAGTCTCAGGGCAAACCAAGGTGTAGCACATGCCTAAAATTTGAATCGCGACTGTCGGCTAAAATATAAATTTTTGTCTCTTAAGAATAAAGCAGTTCTAAATTATTAATGTTTGCCGCTCAGATTACGGTTAAGTTGAATATTTACCATCCAACTAGAAGTAAAACCCCCTATGAACTAAATAAAGTAGCGGAAGATATTTTAGCTCGCTTTCTTCGTTTTTGCGTGCAAAAGAAAGTTTGAGAACGGCTTATTTCGTGTCAAATTTTTGCTGTTTTGAAGTTGCCGACAGCGAAATAGATTTTATCGATTTCCTCCAAATTGAAGCGGCCTTTCTGAAAACAAACTACATCACGTTTAGTTACTTACCAATAGCTACTGAAGAGCAAAATATCAGCGAAAAAAAAATTTCCGCTCTGGCCACGAAATTTCACTTTTGCTTGATTTTTAGAGGCATTGGCTCTTACTACTTTGGGAGGTGGAAGCTTCGAAGTAGAAACTTCGTTCTTCAAAATCATGCTTTCGACCTTTGCAGACAACTCATATTTCAAATACACAGTCTGAGATTGTTGATCCGAAACCAGCTTCCCCGACAAGTTCTCACGTGCTTGCACATCAAATCACACATCACTTGATTTTTGTCAATTGCTGTCGATTCATTGAGGGTCTTGCTAAAAGCAGGTGCGCGGTCGATGGCCCGCGGTCCACAATGGCCCGGCGGCCCAGTCCTGATTTTTCACAGTTTTTCTCTCCAGCGGTACATCCACATGCATGCACAGATCTGCATTGGGTTTGGGTGAGCAAAATGGACGACGGTGAGAACTGAAGTCGATTGCCATTTGATACTCATTTCAGTAGTTTTTGGTCCTTTCTTTCGTTGCTTGTTGCTAAGTGAAAAACGTCATTCTCTGTTTATTCGTCTGTTTACAGAACCTGATAGGGAGGAAGTGCATTCTCAAACGATGTAACTTATTTTCAAACCCCAGTTTGAGACCAAATAATGAGATATGTGAACTGCAAATAGACTGACAAGTCTCTGTTTTGAAAAAGATTCGCAGTTCACATATCTCATTATTTTGATATTTTCACATTCAAAGTACAGTTTAAAAATACCTTACATTGTTCGATAATGATAGTCATCTGTTGTGCTATTGGTTTCTGTAAAGAGATGGATGAACAGAGAACGGAAACGTTTTTATCTCAACAACATGCAATAAACAGAACCAAGGATTCCATTGATTAAATGGTAAATGAATTCAAACTCACTGTCGTCCCTTTTGCATGCCCAAACCCGATGCAGATCTGTGAATGCGCGGATAAAAAAAACGTGGAAAATCAGGACTGGGCCACCGGGCCATCCTGGGCTGCGGGTCGCGGACTGCTGGGCCGTCAGGCCACCAGGCCATCGCAGGCCCAAAACCCATTCATTGATGGCATCGGTTGTGCTAGACTCAAGTAATTCCCAATCGTCAGTCGGTAGAAACTCCATAACTCATCTGATTGCTCACCCTTGTTTTGCTTTGTCACCGGCTCCTATCTCGATTTTGGGGCCTTTCTCTTTGGAGCAGACGCTCGTCCTGCTTGTTTCGGTGTGAGATTTGCTTTGAGCGGGGCTGGAAACTTGTCTGTGGGACCTTTTCCTCCGGGCCAGTGAAGAGCACAAATGTACGTGTTTTTGTTAACGTTTTTCTCCGTAAAGAATTCCCATGAACATGCCACTAACTAATGCTTGCACTTTGCATACATTTGCTTTGTGTTGGTCGCAATGTTTGTCTGACTCTGTGCGGGGGGTCTCATGGGATCTCACACTGACAAATCTATTTTTAGTAATAGTGCGCTTTGCTATTCAGTCATTCAAATTCACAGCGCATAATCAAAGACAAACAACGCCTTACAATAACATAACCTTTGAGTGTCAAAGCGAACATGCGAAACGCAAAGGTTTGTTAAGCTGCAGTGAAGTTCGAAGTCTCTGCCGAGTTAAAAGATTTTTCCCGGAAAAAGGGAAATGGTGAATGAAGATGATGGCTCTTTTGCACAGCAATAAATATCTGTGTTTTTTTCCTGGTGCAGGCTACAAACAAGCCAACAGCGTATTACCACGGGAGATATCATCTACTCAATTCAAAAGTGCTTGATATTTGCATACTATCAACGATCAAAATTTTTGGTAAACTTGTTGAACAAAACTTAAAGTGCCACTGCTACGAAATTTTTCGAATTCATTGTTTTTGCATTTTCTGAATCTTTAAGTGGTACTTACTCACCTGTCCGAGCTGTTTTGTCCAACAAGGGCGGGAAGATGGATTTTCTTACGGTTTTTCCCGAAAATTTTTCGTCCGCTATTATTAAATCATGTTCCTGCAACCCCATAAGGCCCTGCTGCTTTGTGACGTCATACTCCTAACCAACTAAGCGCACATGGCTAATTTTGTTATAACATCTCTATGTAGTTCGCAGTTAACTGGTTTCGCAACGTGAATCTAGCGCTCTATTCGAATCGAATCGTGCCCGATTGTTGTCTAGTACACGGATGCAGCAATAGATCAGATATGAATGCAGGTATTTCTCCTCATTTTAGTCCTACAATAAAGAGTGAGCGAGATACGTGGTTGAGATTCGTGCACACTTACCACGCGAACTTAAATCCGAGTGGAAAGTTTGTGGCGGGTGTGTTCAAGTCCATTTCGCAGAGGAATGTTTTTCAAGAGCGTTTCACATGGAAGGCTGTCGTTGTCGGCTTATTCCTGGCTCAATTCCTACAATGCGGAAGATCGAGCCAGGGAAACAATCTTCCAAACGACAACACCGCAAGGTAAGCCTTGTTCAATTTCATCTAAGCTTCGGTATTGAGTCAGCCATGAAGTTTTCTTTTTCGTAGAAGTATCCCATATGTTTATTCCCAGTCATCTCTGCGATTGGAAATACATTTTCAAGTAAATCATTAAGTTTAGTATTGTTCATACCGCCGCGCTGTTGTATTTTAGTTTTTATCCCTTCTGTTTATCCCAGTCATGTGGCGCGCTCGGAAGATGCTGGTTTACCGAAGAGCTTTTCAATGGTTTCCATAGTTTTCAAATCAACCGTAAATAATTTACCGTTTTTTTTTTTCTCAAACACAGGCTTCTATATCTACTTTCCGTATAGATCATAAATGAACTAACATTCCTCACAGTCACCGGAAGTTTCATCCCAGAAGCTGGCCATTCGGTAATGTAATGGGTTTTTGGATGTATGTTAATTAGGCGCCCTTCACGTTATGTAAGACAATGTTGTGAGCGAAACTCATTTTCATTAGAGCGTTTTGCTGTTCACATTTCCATTGACCTAAAATAAGCTCAAATGTCCCAAAGTTTTGTATCCATTGCAATATCTGTTTGAATAAAATGGCAGTTTAAACTCAGTTTCCTAAGCGTGGTATATTAAATCAGTTTCCTGGTCCCCGCCTTGTGTACCTTGATAATTATGCTGGACACATGCGTAATTTTACAGGTAGTGTGGATTGTTGGGGGTTTTTAGGAGGGAGGGGGGTGGAGGCAGGGTCAAACCATTCTATTACGCAAAAACAATGACGAGGGAGGGGCGGGGTGTCTAGCTTGAGAAAATGCAATTTTAATCAAAACTATATACCTAATTGCCACATTGAAGAAATGAGGGGTGATAGTGTCTTTAAAATAATCCCTCACTGTGCTACCTATAGAGCTTTGAAAATTCCATGACTTTTCCAGGACCTCTATCATGACCTTCCACATTTTTCCATAACCTAAATTTGGCCATTTTTCTTGGCAAAGGTTTCTCGATTGTGTGCAGCTTTTCCCTGTTTCCTTAGTTTGCAGATGCAAAACTGCCCAAATTACTTTATTTTCCATGGCTTCCCATGACCCACACTTTTAAAAATTCTATGACTTTCCAGGCCTGGATAAAGAAGATCTATAGTTCCAGAACTTCTCATGTTTCCTATTACCCATGCAAACCCTGATTAGTGCTCCTTAATTCCTATTTCCATTTTTTTCTCTTTAAATTCACCTAGGCCTTGTTGATATTGCAATTAGATACATTTGTAAACAGGAGGACTAAACAGAAAACGGAGAATGCTGTGACATCTTCTCATTTTTATCAAGATGAGTTGGATATTTCGGAATACAATCAATCACACAGTCAATGTTAACATTATTGAGTTGCTGTGGTGTGCTGTGCCATAAAGTGGGAGATACTGTGTAGCATGCAGTACACTCCCCAAGGAATATATTTAATTTCTGGAGCTTTAACCAGTCAGAAGTTCTGATAGGATTTGTGCCTTACTAGTCTATAAAAGCCAATTTTCATTGCTGCTCTTTAAGGAAGAATATTACTACAGCTGTAAGTGAGATAGATAGATAGCAACCTTTATTTTAATAGGGTAACTCCTTCAGTTTTAAACAGGAAACTGGAAAAACTGATATCCTTAGAGGCCCCCATAAAATAAACTAAATTATAGAAAGTAACAATAATAACAATAACAATAATGATCAGGTACAAACAAGCTAGACTATAAAATGAGCACCACCTACATATTCTGCACCATATTTTTTTTGGGTGTTTAGGGTTTAAAATTAAATTTTTTGACTTTGGCTACAACTTCCGACTTTTTCTAACCTTTCCATCACAAGCTTGCAATTTGCAGTCACCAACAGTTTTTCTTTTTATGGTAATGGAAGTCAAGATGAAAAGTCTGCTTTTGGCAAAAGGGGTCTGAATTTTCTGTCAGTGTAATTGCTTTGGCCAAAAATCAAACTTAACATTAATTTGGGAATGAGATATATCTGACAGTGGCATGGTCCTGAATATAGTTATACCCCCACTCGTGACCAGTTGTAAAATTTTAAACATCAGTGTCTGGCAGTTAGGAAGTTAGGAAGGGGTGATTTCAGACTCTGCTGTTGCCCCTCTCAAATTCCAATTTTTGGGGTTTCCCACTGCCTCAGGTGTCTTCAGCAAAGAATGTGGTAAACGCTTTCTTCTGTTTCGTTTTAAGTCCTATTGTTGCAGTAACCAAAACCCAACTATTCGGACAGACACTTTTAAAACCTGGAAGTGAAAGTAACATAAGCTTTAACATAACTTCTGCCCTTCTCTCACGACATCTATCAACCTCCATGCAACATGTACATCCTTCATGTGGACAACGTTTTCCAAGGAACAATTTATACACTTGCATCTATTACAATAAACATACGAAACAGACATACATTTCCAAAACCGACGGTGACACAGATCGAATCCAACGTACGTACTTCCTTCGAAACACTCTACTTGAAATAAGCTCAAATAAACGCATTGATAAAAGCAGAAAGAATCGAGACGAAGAAACCAAATAAAATACCAGTCTAATAGATCTGTCTCTTCAGCAAATCGACTCAGAAGCATGTCCTCAGGCTCTTCTTCCTCTATACAGCTATTTGTTTAGCATACAGCTGGGTAGCTTCTTCTTCGGTGGCAATTGGCTCTGCACTATCATCGTATGATTAGGATCTTCACTTGCCGAGTTGAAGCTAGCCTCTGAAGACTCAGAGCAACCTTCACTACTGATATGCCGCTGTGAAAATAGCGGGCTCAACTGGAACCAATTTTGAGTAATGGCGGACGAAAATTATCACTTTTCGAGCGGCGAAATTTTAATGAAGGAAGTCTTTTTAATTTTTTCTTTTTGGACGAAAGGACATCGTACATGATGGTAAGTTATTCTGTAATTAAAAAAAAGTGCGAAAAAGAAATGTGAAATTTCGTCACAGTGGCACTTTAAGTACTTAATAAAAATGTGTATCGCTAATCAAATGTTATAAAACCAAAGATGACTAAGCAGCGGAAAAAGAACCGTCACTATTCTCATTCATGTTTATGCCTCGGAATTCCAGAATGCGTGTTTACAAAATTCGTGACGTGTTCAAATACTATCTGGAAAGTTGCTTTTTTGGCAAAATTGTTCGTTAAAATGGTTGACCAATTTTTCTGACGGATGGCATTTTGTGCTTCTGAACGGATAGCTTGAGCCGTTAGAACAGATGACAATTTTTTGAACGGATAGCCCGGGCTGTTCGAAAGGATGACAGTACTTTTTTCATTCACGGTATGTATCCCAATTATCTTTTACCAAGTTTTTATGCTCCATGGTTACGCTCAAAGATATCCATTTAACATTGAAAGACTGCTAGTTTTTCCTGAAATGATCTAGTTGACTCAACCATTTAACAGTGTAAGCTATCCGTTTTTGGACTTTGGTCAACAGTTTAAATTTTTTGCTATCCGTTTAATGTTTCTGGAAACCGTTTAAACGCTTGAGTTAGCCGTTTAGTATCCGTTTACAAACGTTTTTCTAGACCGTTTAATGGAAAAGCGTTAGGGTCCGTTTTCCCATGGAAGCCCTTACAGAAAGTCAGTACACTTTAAGTATACTTAAAGTATACTTCATATCAACTTCCAACAAAAAAGGTATAAATGGAGTACACTTCATTTATACTTGAAGACAAAAAGTATAAATGAAGTATATATGACTAACGTACTGCATTTATACCTCGGAAATAGAAGTATACTTGACATATACTTCTAGAAAGTTCAATAAGTTTGTCTTAAACTGAAGTATACTGAATGTATGTGAATTTCAACCTAGTGATAATAATACCTTATTAGTATAATTTCCTTTTGTATCAAGTGGCACATAATAATTTATTAACAGTGTAAAAGTGTATTTACAGGAATAGAATTAGCCAAGCTCAAAGAGACAAGTTTTAACACTTCAACTCCCAAAATCTAGATTTCAAATAAAAAGCACAGCGTGAAAGCTCTGTCAAAGAGGTTTCAATTGAATGGTCACACCACAGGATTTGATCCACAAGAAAAAAAGAGAGAAAACATACTGCATTTTCATAATGGGAGTGAAAGAGATAAAATGAATTGTGTAACTGTCAAGATCCTAATGTTGTGTCTTAGTCAGAAACTTAACAATTACAGGGGTAACAATGTGCGAGAAGATAGACCATTCGAACTCCACTTGTAGAATGACTACAAAACACGTTTAATCACAGTTCAAGGTTCACGAGTTACACAAGTAGCAACGGTGATGACAGAAGGTAGAATTACGGTAGCAAAAAAAAGTTCCAAAAATAACTGATGAGGTAGACTTGAAGGTAACAAAGTTCGTAGTTGCGGTACAAATGAGTAGAACGAAGTAGAGTAGAGTAGTGTACGTAGGTAGGTAGGTAGGCAGGTAGGTAGGTAGATAGGTTCGAACTGAAAATGATAATTAAATAAAGTACAGCTAAGATACAGAATTTAGATACATAGGCATGTAACAGGCAAAATAATCGGCACTTAACGACTAATAAGGCGGTTTCCAAAAGGAACTAATAGACATTAAGTAACAACTTGTAGCATACAAAGGATGCTAAGAACATTACATCCAAAGTAACGATATATAGTTGAAAGGCTGAACTGAAACTGCTAGCACTGAAGATATATATCTAGATCATGACAACAATAATTTGGCAAAGATTAGACAATTGGTTTCATAGCGCAAAAAACACTTGAACATTGAAAACTAGTTACTTGGCAATAATAACAATGAATGTAAAGGATAGGAAAACTAGACATTCGACAATAATAATGAAAATAAAGACAAGAAACTTACTTTGGTGACGACTCGCACAGACTGTAGCAGAAAGTACAAATGGCAGTCTAACGGTAGCCTGTAGCTGATTGATCCTCTGATCGTAGCGGTTGCAGAATAAAACTAACTATTACGGTTGTTACGAGTCGCTCTTTATACGCGCGCATACGTGATTATGCCTAGGGCGTTACTTGCAACGCGGAGCTACATTTTAGAAGTATTATTTCATTTCCTAAGCACGAATTCTGCTTTGAGTAAGCATGAAACTGCAAATTCCTAATTAATGCGTAATACATTTGAGCACGTTCTACTGAAACTAAAGCTATTGATTGTTACTAGAAAATGTCATAAAAGCGGGGGACGTTTCAAAACTAACAAATTGTACTTGGCTTAACTTGAAATTCAAAAACACTGATGCAACTTGCAAATCTTGTAGGCTGTGGTGGAATGTGACTGAATGCAAGCAATCAGTCCTTCTCATATCTATTGGGTAATTTGGAGACAAACTTGCATTCACCATGGCTGCAATCCACCAATACGCAAAGACCTTGGATACTTGTAACCAGAAAAATCAAGTTACTGCATTTCTCTCTTCTGACAGGAATAATGTGTCCAATGTCACAGTAAAACTGTCTGATGACATAATATCTGTAACCGGAATTAAACAACAATCAGCAATTCCATAGTAGTGTGGCAACTTGCAGGTGCAAGCATCTGTACAAAACAAAACATTTGGACATTGCACATATACTTTAAGATACCACTCAACCTCTACAAATCCAACACTGTCTGCTGTAACAGTGTAACTGTTTCTTCTAGAAACATTTAAGTAGCTTTTGCTGTGAATAACATCACCTTTTATCTGAACCTGCTTGAACATGAAAGCCTCAGATATACTACCTATTTTGTTCTCAATAGAACCAGTTAGTGGTGCACGTAGTTCAGCAGGTGTCATAACACCTAGAGCCAATACACTATGACATATCTCCTCACGATTGCACTTTAACAGATACCTTCCCTGAGTCATGTGCTCATAAAAGTTTTCACTGGATGATCCTAACTGAAGCAGAGGTATTAGCTCTGGAATTTTCTGTTGTATGCATACAGAAAATACAATTTGTTGTTCCACCTTCTGGGTTCCATGAAATAATGATCTCAAGCTGCCATTGTGGTCCTCAAACCAGAAGCAAGAGCAGGACCACAAAGGACCTATGTTCTTCACGCAATCTTTGAGGTGAAGGAGACAATGAACATTAAAGGTTTCATATCGACTTCCATACAAGGCTTCCATTCTCAAACAGAAGTGTCGCAAAAGGTTACCTGCTTTCTGCAAGCACTGAGGTGAAATGGAACTGTAACAACCAGATTGCTTCCACAAGCAACATGAAATGCTGAAAGTACACATCAGGTAAAATATTCCAGAGACAAGGAATACCATAGAAAAACAGAAATGACCTGAACTCTGAAGCTCTCCAATGAGCAAAGTCATTGGCAATGCTTCTTGGTGCTCTTGATATACAATTGAGTGGATTTATATGAAGCAAACGTCTGTCAACTTCTTCTACTCTTTTTGATATGCTCCAGTCTTCACTTGCATGTGTCTTGTCAAACCACAGTGTCAGCAACATTTTTGTTACTCCCAATAGAACACAGTGCATGTAGTCCACAGCAACACCCTTTATTATATCAAACCCAAATTTAACGTTAAATCTGTGAGCCCCAAAATTAAAACATAACACGCCTAGCAGGATTTTTGCAATATCCTGCATGTATTTCTTGTGGGTGTTTTTGCTGTTCGCACCCTACATGGAACATTCTTTGTACTGTATAGTTAAGGTATAAAATAAGTTCCTCATACTATCTTGTTTAATCCCTGACGAAGTGTGTAGTAATCACACGAAACCGGTCGGATAAATAAAAGAGTTAACAAGATCCGTTACTGTGTGCTGTTCACTAGTACCTTTTTTAAAAATATTGTCTAAGTCAACACTAGAAGAAGCCATATGTTCAGCAACACTTCAGACCGCTCTGGACTCAAGAAAGGCAAAGACACCTTGAGGCTTAAAAAAAGTCTGCGGATAGACAGTAGCGTGCGTGAGGAAACCGTGGAAGATCTTCGAGCTGCCGCCGAAGAATCAGCAGATCCTGAACTATGGATCGATGACCACTTTCAGTGCATTCTGAAAAACCTTGTTCGCAGCTTGGTCGATGCCGAAAATCAGCTTTATGGTCTTCAAGACCGTAGACAAAGACTTAAGTCAAACAGATGTGACGGGAAGGTGCCTAGTGGATTGAAGATTCGTAACATCACAGCTAAAGGCAAAAATGCCAAGACTCTTCAACAGAAATTTAACGACGTACTTAAAGAAGCAGAATTAAAGCTTCTTGATGCCACTGTTGAGGCCCTTCAAATCGAAGAACAGCAATTTCAACAACGGTGCACCGAAGAAAAACAGAAAGTCCTGACTGCCATTGAGAATTGGAGAAGCTCGTTCAAGCGAGCGACCCCTCTTTGGACATCGAGGCGGACCAATTCATCATATCAGCGAAATCTTTTACGGATGACTTTTACTTCGAATGCACTGCAGAACGGACTCCTAAGCAAGTGGCGGAGCACATCAAAAAAGCTTCAAAAGCCGCAAAGAAAACTGAAAGAATGGAGACAGAATTTGCCGTAAACGAGCAATCCATCCAAGATATGGTTCAGCGGGCAGTACAACAGGAACTGTGTAAACACAAGCCTGTCTCTCCACCAACAAAAGACACCTCCGCTTCCCGTAAGAACTCCAGAACCCGTAAAAGTGATAGGGCCAACTCTAGAGGCCGTAAAAATGACAGATCCAACTCTAGAAGCCGTAAAAATGACAGATCCAACTCTAGAAGCCGTAAAAATGACAGATCCAGCTCCAAAAACCAAAATCCTAGCCAAGGTCGTAACCGAAGGAATTCCGCATCTTCCGGCGAATCTCCCGGTGATAGCACACAAAACCGACGCAGCCGGTCAAAACAATGGAGACAGCGAAAACCACGCCGCGTTAGCTTCTCTGCAAACCAGTCTCCTGGCAAGCAATCAAAAAAACGTGCAAGGTCACGGAAACGGTGTTGTAAAATAGACTCTAGAGACATTTACAAAAAATGGCTTGACAACATGGCTAGAAAACGGATCTTGGACCTGTTACCACGGAATTTGGAATTTCACAACCTATCACATGTCACCCTTACCGCGACGCAGTCACGAACTCTTGGCCTGGGCCTAAAATTTAGGCCCACGCTTCGACCACCTGTTGCTTGTGTTTTTGAAAATCAAGTACAGGATTTCTGTCGTAGCGTCCGGCTGCATTACAAGTATGCTGATAAGCCCGATGACCCTGATTTCAATCCTAAATTACATGTGAAATCAAGCTGGAATACCCCACGGGAAGATCCTGACCTCGAGGAAAACCTGTACAAAATCCGTCAAGAGCTGCTGACAAACTTAAGTGACAACAGACCACTATGGAAAAATAACTTGTCCCGTGAAGAACGAAGTGGCCTACGAGAGATCAAGGAAGACCCATCGGTTCGTGTCCTCACAACAGACAAAAACCTCGGACCTGCTCTCGTCTCCACCGAATGGGTAAAACAAGAGACTTGCAAGCATCTTAATGACACTAAGACGTATTCTAAGGTCACAGCAGATGACTGGACTTATAGACGTCTAAAGGTAATTGAGACTCGCAATAAACTCGTAAACAGTTTCTCGCATTTTTTACCCCCAAACTCGCATAAGTTTTGTCCGCAGTTTCGATCCTGCTAAGTTTTATGTTATTCCTAAGATTCATAAGTCACCTATAGCTGGGAGGCCTATTGCGGCCTCTCACTCTTACATCACCAGACCAATTAGCATTTTTGTAGATGAGTTAGTTAAACCTTCTATTGTTATGCCTACGGTGTTACGTGACTCTGGTGAACTGATCCAATGTTTAGAGAAAGTTGAGCTACCCACTAATTGCCTTCTTGTTACGGCGGACGTGTCATCGCTTTACCCTAACATCGACACTAAGAAGGCTATTATTGCTCTTGACCTCTTGCTTAGAGAGGGCAAGGTTGCTCAGACTCCTCTCTTGGTTCAGTTAACCAGGTTAGTCTTTGAGAATAATTTCCTCAAATCGGAATTTAGCAATGACATATACCATCAAACATTTGGTATTGCCATGGGAACCCCTTTCGCTGTCACAGCTGCCAACGCATTTATGTATCATCACAAGAGAGACATTGTTGAGAAACATTCTCGGTATATCACTCTCTATAAGCATTTCATAGATGACATATTTGTTATCTGGGGTGGCCCTCACGAAAATCTTCTAGAATTTCTTCACGCCATTAATACTAAGGACGAGCGTATTAGCGAGTCTAAGATCTCATTCCTGGACTTACTACTTTTTAAAGATTCCGCGTCTAAAACGCTACAATATTCTACCTTTCAGAAGCCGCTTAATAAGTATTTATATATACCATACGAGTCATTTCACCCCGCTAGCAACAAAAAAGCTTTTATTGAAGGCGAGCTTATGCGTTATGCCAGAAATAGCTCTAAATTTCACTCGTTTAATGAGACCCGTCTGCTATTCTGGAAACGCTCACGTCTTAGGGGATATCCTGTTAAGTTTTCTGCTACCCATTTTCAGGGAGATTCACTATAGCAATAGAAAGAAATGGCTCTTTAAGCCTGATAGGTTATCTAGACCCAGATGTGTAGTATTTAAAACCTCGTTTAATTGCAGCCATGTCGGAATCAAAAAGGCTATTCTTAAGTATTTACCGAACCTTAGTTCTATTGTTAGTTACAAATCTACTAACACATTAGCACATCTATGTAAGTAATATGTTTTTGGGGCTCACAGATTTAAGGTTAAATCCGTGAGCCCCAAAATTAAAACATAACACGCCTAACGGGATTTTTGTAATATCCTGCACGTATTTCTTGTGGGTGTTTTTGCTGTTCGCACCTTACATGGAACATTCTTTGTACTGTATAGTTAAGGTATAAAATAAGTTCCCTGACGAAGTGTGTAGTAATCACACGAA
>OZ026598.1:26842321-26869821 GCA_964020085.1 Micromussa lordhowensis
CAATAGCAAAAAATAGTTTTGAAAAACACTTTTTTAAATTAATGAACAATAGTGTCTTCGGTAAAACAATGGAAAATCTTAGAAAAAGATCAAATATTAAATTAGTAACTGATGAAAAATCATAACAGAAATTAACTAGAAATCCAACTTTGGTTTCATCAAAAATATATGATGAACATTTAGTAGGAATAGAAATGAAAAAAGAAAGACTACGTTTAAATAAACCATCTTATGTAGGTTTTAGTATTTTAGACCTCAGTAAAACATTAATGTATGAATTTCATTATAATTATATCAGAAAAAATACCCTGATGCAAAGTTACTTTTTACTGATACAGATTTTTTAGTTTACCATACAAAAACAGAAGATATTTATGAAGATTTTTATAAAGATAAGGAGATATTTGACAATAGTGACTATCTTGAATCTTCTAAGTACTTTTTCAAGGAAAATAAAAAGTTATTGGTAAATTTAAAGATGAAGCAGCTGGTAAACCAATTTTAGAATTTATTGGACTGAAAAGTAAAATGTATTCTTATAAAACGGAATCAAAAGAAAATAAGACTGCAAAAGGAGTAAAAAAGAATGTAATTAAAAGTGATATAGATCATTCAGATTATAAAGATGTTTTATTTAATATTTAAACAATGAGACATAAGATGAAGACAATTAGATCTGATCATCAAAATATTTCAAGCTACCTTTTGATGATAAAAGATATATTTTAGATGATGGAATTACTAGTTATGCTTATGGAAATAAATATATTTTAATATGATATATGCCAGTACCAGATTACAAAAAAATTCTGTTAGAAGATCCACTTGATAGCAGTGATAGCAGTGATAGTGATTATGTTGAAACATCTGATCGTAGCCAAAGTAGTCATGAAAGCAAATAGATTAGTTTTTTAAAAAATTGAATAATAAAAGTAAATTAAAGATGTCATTTAAAAAGTTAGAAGACGACGTCTTAGCATGTACTCTTAATAAAATTGATAATCGAAAAACAAGAATGTTCCATGAAGAAAATTTACTGAACAGAGAGAGAACGAGAAATTTTTTAAAAAATATACCTAAAGATAGAAGACTACAAAGAATTCAGATTTCACTAAGATTAAAAAAGAAATTAGAAAAATAGAAGAAAAAACGCTACCTAATGTAAAGTATATAAATTTTACACTTAGTAATGTCTGACACTGACCAGTGTAAAAATATTTTTAAAAAAAGTATATACATTTTACACTAAGTTGAGTATATTGAATCAGTGTACACTGATTTAGTGTACACTGATTTAATGTACACTAAGTTGCGTACACTAAAGTAGTGTACACAAAATTAGTGTAAAAATTCACGCAAAACTACACGACCAGTGTAAAAAGTCACTCAAAATTGAAAAATGTGCTTGTGACCCTAACTTCTAGACTACTTAGGAGGTAATATAACATAATGTACATTTAACACTACAGGTACTTTATTCAAGAACTTTGATTCCTACCCAGGTCATCATGTGGTTCCCTGATACCTTTTGCTAGGGCTAACACCCTGTGTGATTTTCATGGGTTTCACTTAGCACATTAATTTACATTTCAGAGTTAATTCTCTGTCCCTGTCATTCATTCAAGATGTTAGTTTGTTACCAAAACAAAGAAGAAACCGTTTCTGTCTTGTTGTAATACGGCTATGCAGTTAAGTGCAAAACTCCCACTTCAACCACCAGCTGTAGTAGGTTATTCCAGTCATGAATGATGCAGGGAAAAATATATTTCAGTAGTTATTTAGTAAAAAAAAAAATACTGAAGTTCAAATTATTTAGGCTGAATACAGTTCTAAAAACATTCTAAAAGGGAGACACACTGTCTCCATTTCTCTTTGGTGGTTAAATTTTGAGACTACATACCCCCTCTCATCTTTGGCCACATACAAGGTATGTTACATCCATGTGGATTTGTTGAATTGCTTGAATGTCTTTAACCACTATGGATCATTATTAACATTTTCTAGAAATGAAGTCAAGATTTCTGCTTAGCCCCATACAGTTATGACATGTAGACATGCAGCAATTTCTCAATGCCCTTCAGTTTTGAGCCGTTGAAATCTCAAACTAAAAAAAACTTGAGAGGCGAAAAGCATTTTCCAACAAGAAAAAAATGCTTCAGTTAATATTTAATCCTGAGTTAATGTTGATTAGCTTTTCAACAACCTAGCCCTGAAGTATAATCACAGATTATGTAAGGGTTGCTTGCAACCTGTAGTTTTATGTGGATTACATGAAGATAAAGGAGACAACATAAAACAGTTTCCCTCCCTGCCACCTCAAGTTTGACTCATTTCGCCGTTGTAAAAACAGATGTAGCTGTGCATGTTGAAGTTTGATCAACAAATTCGCCAGACGTCATGCAGCTGCTGGGCAAACTTACATTTGAAAATGAAACACATGTGCTCGTTGGCTGTGTGGATTCGGAGGAGCTTTTGGTAGGCAGGGTGTTGTTGACACTTGTCATCTTTGGCCATTTCTGCAGTGTCGAACGTGGAATCTTTGCTTCTGGTTGCGATAGGTATTGATTATGGGCGCCCCGTAATTTTCGCTTACCTTTTACAGTTGACACATCGTTGTTGCATTTGTCCGCCATGATTCTTCCCTACAATTCTCACGATCTTGGTATGATAGTGAGCATGAAACTGATCGTGAAAGCATCTCCACCGATACACAGTCGGCTCACGAGCTTTTTGGTGGGCTATTCATGCAAATTACCGCTCGATCGTTAAGTTCTTTTGGCACGTGGATTTCTACACTATCAATGTCGCTTTTACGCTTGGGAAAACTTATTCTTTTAAGCACAATATAAGCCAAGGTGGAAACAAAAGAAAGGCAGCACCATCTGTCAAGTATGCAGAACAAAGTAAGAGTTTAACAGCTTCCTTGTTTTAACGTGCAAGTATACATGTACGTGTAATGATTTTGCTTTCACGATCAGCAAAGAAAAGGAAACAAATATTCAAAAGCGACTGGAGGAACTGAACAGCCGTATCTCTAGTCTTGCTAATACCGATCACATAATCCACCAATTGAGAACTGAATATACAACTCTAAAGGAGGATCTTTTCCTTACGTGTGAAAACAAAGCCAAGGGCTCAATTATCCGCTCCAAAACAAGATGGATTGAACAAGGCGAAAAACCTACCAAATACTTTTTCAATTTGGAGAAAAGGAACTATAATCGAAAGGTCATCAAATCTTTAAAGAGACCAGATGATGAAATGATTTGTGGTGAATTGGAAATATTAAAAGAAATTGAATTATATTATAAAAATTTATATTCGTCTGTCTCAGACAAAGGAAATGATTTGTTTGAAGACTTCATTGGAAACCTCATAATACCAAAAACTCAAAAATACAGTTAGGAATGAACTGGAAGGAGAAATCACTCTCCAGGAATGCCAGGACATTCTTCGCACCTTTAAACAGGGAAAGTCACCAGGAGAGGATGGATTTAAGTGGGAATTCTATAACTGCTTCTTTGATCTGCTCGGACCTGACCTTGTAGACAGTTTTAATTCAGCATACTACACAGGTGAGATGTCGATCTCTCAACGTCGAGGTGTGATCACGCTTGTCCCGAAAGAAGACTTTGACTTTGAAGCACTTAGTAACTGGCGCCCAATAACACTATTAAATTAAGATTACAAAATTGTATCCAAAGTAATTGCCAAAATATTAGAAAAGGTCCTTCCACTTCTTGTTTGTCTGGACCAGTCAGGATTTGTTAAGGGAAGATACATGGGCCAAAATAGTAGATTAGTCAACGACATTTTGGAACAAACAAAACTCCAGGGCATTCCAGGTATCCTCCTGCAACTCGACTTTCAAAAAGCCTTTGACACCATTGAATGGAAATTTATCCAGAACACTATTGGTTTTTTAATTTCGGCGAGTCTATCCAATGCTGGATTTCAACTTTCTACTCTAATATCCAGAGTTCAGTCTTGAATAATGGATTTAGTACAAACCACTTTGCACTTTCAAGGGGAGTTAGACAAGGATACACCTTGTCCCCTTTCCTCTTCGTCTTGGCAGTCGAGCTTTTAGCATGCAAAATTAGACAAGACAAGGAAATACAGGGAATAAATATTTTTCAAAGGGAATTAAAAATAAGTCAATTTGCAGATGACACTACCCTTTTTAACAGTAATAGAAAGTCCGTCAGAAGAGCCATCAATGTTCTAGACAACTTCAGTGACCTGTCCGGCTTACGATTAAATCCGTCGAAAACCAAAGCTCTTTGGCTTGGACCTTGGAGGCATTGCAAAGAAAAGACCCTTCAGATTCCAGTGGCCTAAAAAACCTGTCCGAATACTTGGATCTTATGTATCTTACGATGTAAAACAAAATGAATGAAATGAACTTAATTTTGAGGCAAAAAATTCCAGTGGCCTAAAAAACCTGTCCGAATACTTGGATCCTATGTATCTTACGATGTAAAAGAAAATGAAAAACGTAATTTTGAGGCAACACTGCAGAAAATGCAAAGTATTTTTGATGTTTGGAATTGTTGAAACTTAAGACTATTTGGAAGATGTCTCATAGAAAAAAGGCTGGGAATGTCGCAGTTGGTCAACACGATTTCAAATCTTAACATTTGAAAAGCCTATATCCAGGCTGTTAATTCTGCTATTTTCAAATTTATTTGGAAACAGAACAAAGATAAAATCAAATGTAGAGTAATGATCTCCGATTATGACAATGGTGGTCTATGTGTGCCTAGTATAGACACCATGGCAAAATCACTGAAGCTGGCATGTATCCCTAGGCTTTTATCAGAAGAGGAAAATTCTGAGGACTCTGGAAGGCCATCCTCAACTACCTTCTGGACAAATTTGGTGGACTAAATTTTTTGTTAAGATGCAATTATGATAAAAAGTTTCTGTCAAGGATCCATTTACCCCAGTTCTACAAAGAAATCCTTCAGTATTTCCTGGTACTCAAGATGTCTTATAACCACTCTTCACATCAGGAATTTGTTTTGTTTAGTAACAAAGACATTGTTGGATGGATACTCTATCTTTTATAAAAATTGGTTCGAAAAAGGTGTCTTTCTTATCCAAGATCTTCTAGACATAGACAGTAACGACATGCCGTACACAAAATTTACAGAGAAATATCTTCTAAGTTGTAATTTTCTTGCCTATTTTCAAGTTGTTTCAGCAATTCCAAAAGATGCTATAGAGAGGAAAGGTAACCCACCCCTATAAATAAAACAGATTTCCTGTCCAAAAATATTTTTCCGCTTTCATCAGGAATCTGCATAAATCTCCTAAAAATGAAAAATAAAGACTTTTATAAATTACTAATCAAAAGAGACAAAATCCAACTCAAGGCAAGCACAAAGTGGGCCCAAGACTTACAAGTAGACCAGATCCCTTTAGAGTCATACTTTGGAGATATAAAAACCATTTGCAAGGACAACAAGCTGAGAGAATTCTGTTTTAAACTTTTGCATAGAATAATAGTTACCAAAAAAGAGCTGTTTCTTTAAGGAAAGGAAGTAAATATGCTATGTAGATATTGCCAAATGAACGATTCAATAATCCACACCCTTCAAAACTGCTCCTGGACTAAACAATTTTTCTCGGAAGTTATCAAGTGGTTTAACAACGAAAATGCCACCTCCTTAGGCTTCTCGCAGACCGAAATAATGTTTGGCAGTAAAGCAAATCCAAAAAGCGTAGAACTATATTTTGAAAGAAAACTCAACTTCACATTATTATTCGCCAAGTATTATTTATACAACACAAAATTAACACATGGGGAAATCTCCATGTCTGATTTCATAGTAAAAGTACGTCATAAATATTCATTGGAAGGTTTAAACGTGTAGCAGTGAATCTTTTTTCTAAGTAGGATGTAGATTGGGTAAGTGTGGTGTAAGTTGGCATCTTTTTTTATAATAATATCTTGCATACAAAGCTTATAGTTATGTCCTCTGAAGTCACCATGTCCATTTCAAACAAGGCAGGAGCAGTACTTTGTCATGCCAAACACACTAGCAAAATTTGTAACCCGAAATGGAAGTAATTGTGCTCCATGTAACTTTCTCTCAATGTGGTCTTTCTTTTTGATATAAATTGGTTGAAGAGTGGAATAAAATCCTCTTAGTAAATACTTGGCAAATTGCCTGCAGAAGGCATAAGGAAGTGTTCCTTCACAAAGTCCCGCATGATAGTCAGGGAGCATATGTTCAAATATGAGCTCCCGTGGGAAATTTGTGAAGAAAGCAAACCACTGAGCTAGTTGTGTTCAGGGGACCTGGAATAACAAGAAAAGTGATGTTGCCAAGTTTGCCACCTGCTTAGAGCTGACTTAAGGCGTATTTTTCAAAATGACATTTAAAGCTCAGCATGAAAACGAGGCTGTGATTTAAAATCATGAATATCTTTGTCATATGCATATCGCATATCACGTAACTAGCAGCAAATGCTAATCGTGAAAAAATAGAGAAAATCAGAGAGCATGTGCTACTTGCAACGTCATATCTTGTTACCATCGTAACACTACTCTACAAAAATAGAACATGTATGTGAGTTTGCCAATCAGCTCCTCGAAGGTGCAAGCTCTGAGGTTGAGCCTTAGAAAATATCAACAAAAAACCTCTCTTGACATACACCTGGGGTTAATTTATGTCAACAAAGCAAATATGCCAAGCATCTCCAAAAATACATCCAATATTGTGAAAAATTTGCTCAATTTTCCCAAAATAATCCTCAAAAAAGCTCAAATGGTGAAACATCACAGGCTACCGGTGCATGCCTCCGTGGGACTGGGTATCAATGCAAGGCAGTGAAGCTGGTCAGCAGTTTCTGTCATTCAAATAGTGGTCCGCCAAGTTCGCTCTATGAGCTCCACAAGTATACGTTCTGACACTTTTTATGCATCGCGGAGAATGCCTGGACATCGTTAATTATTCATAACCGGTGAAGTGGCAAATTTTAATGTATGCGTACCATGAAATGCCCCAAATAAGAGAAGAAAGGCCCCAAATTGGCGCAGTCGGGTTGATAAAACTTGCTTTTCTGACTTCCACGAGTTATAACTTCAACTTTCACGAGCTGCTTTTTGAAGAAGGTTGTATCGTCAATTTAAGAGAATAAGTGGATACAGCTGGTATAAGGAGTAGCTTTTTGCACTTAAAAATGGGCAAAAATCGGCCATTTTTAGTATGAAGGCCGTTTTCAGAAGCGATTTTCAGACAATCTTAACGGCCTTCCCAACTTTCACGCACGGCAAATGAAAAATGGTTCTTTTCTGAAACAAACCCCATTTCGACTTTGATGATTGGTCTACAGGAACCTTTAGCTTTTTTAAGTGTGAAAACTACTTGTCCGAGTTGTGTTTGAAAATGGTGCGTTTTCAATGGAAGAGCTATTGTCTTAAACAGAAGTCTGCATAACAATGGCTGTCAAAACTAACAATACCCATTCAGAAAAACCAATCGACTGTAAAAGGTTAGGAATTACCGCGAAATTCAAAGCATATGGTCGGCGCAGCAGATTCATTTAAAATCCTGTCACGGAATGAACAAGAAAAGCGAAACTGCAGGTGATCAGGAGCTCTTTTCAGAGCTCGTGGAAACCCCGATCCATCCCCTGCTTATCAATGTATTTCCTCCATTTGTGAACGAAATTGATCCCATGTTTCACTTCCAACTAAACAGCGAAGCTCTTTGGAGATTGAGAGAAGTTTGCGCACAGCCAAGCACAGTGTTTAAGCTTCTTCAATCAAGTATTCTGCCTCTTGGCTACCGACTAATGGAATCTGCTGGTGAGCTGTTGGAAGTGCTTTAGCTGAAAGTATCAGACGGTTTTGGAAAAACAACCAAAACGTCAAATCTATGACGAAACATAAACAAATGCAAGCAGAGACGTGGATTAAGCTGAAAGTAAAACCGGAGGAGATTGAAGAATCACCAAAAGACGTCCATGTATGGAAGCCAAAGTAGTCAGGAAAGAAAGTCGAATGGACCTCTAGACAGTCACTAAAAATCTTCTTTCATATTTTCAGGACTTCCAGGAGATACTGGACCTAGTTAACACAGATGCCCACGCTAATGATGAAGTTGATGAAATACAAGATAAGGTCTGTGTTACTTAAAACAAAAATGACCATGTTTTTCTCCTTTGAAGATTGTATTACACCACATAACCTTGACCAACATTTTTGGTACAATCCAATCTTGGTTGCCTATGATTTATGTGCCTAGGTTCTTGCACAAATATTTACCTTTTTTTGGCTTCTTTACACAGGCTAGAAGTTGGGGAGGCTCTTTAGCAAGAATGGCTGGAAGTGGACCAGGCTACACAAATGAGACAATCATTACACCATACATCCACATCCTGGTTTTTCATGTCCCCACAATGATACATAACCATGGTTCGCTTCAGTACTTCAGTGGTCAAGGTAATCTTTTTTGCAGTAACGAAAATATTATGTATAATAAAACAGACACTGGCAAAACAGGAGAGTGTCAAATCTTTGAAAGAAAGAGATCAACTAAGTTAATAATACAATATATGTGCCTCAGATTATCTTTTATGAGAACTCCAGGAAAAAAATGCCTCTTACCTGTATTTCTTTCCTTTCAGGAGTTGAGAAAAAGAATGATGATTTTAGACGGTTCTTCCATCGGAAAATAAACAGATGGGACGCCTGCACTAGTCTCCTGCTTGTTGAAAAGCGCCAAGAAGCACTGAAATGCTGTGACCGGCAGGCCCGCGACTATGTGAAGAGAAACACAAATTTCTAGTGCGAGGGAGGTAAACGAGAATCGGCAAAGAAAGTGCCCCGCATTTCAGCCATAGAGCAACCAAGTGAAGATGTCTTGATGATCTCTAATGCTTGATGATCTCTAATGATGATCTCTAACCCAGTCAGCTGATGAGTTGAAAAAGCTAAAAATTGGTGACCTTGTTCAACTACTTAACGACCTCACAGGACATCAACTGAGTCTTCCAAGAAAACCAAGGAAACTTGATCTTATTTCCAAGATAACCGAGGTAGCCAATTTGAGGTCAAATTAACTTGCAACCCAAAGACCATATACATATTTTGAGTAAAAACAAATATTGGCAAACAAATGATCTCATTTATGGCCATTGATCTTATACAGCTAACTCGAAGAAGAAATGACATTAAGCTATAATAACTTCAACACTTGTTTGAAGCAAGAAACATCTCAGTATATATTGGCACATATATTGTTTAATAATAAAAAGAGGTTGAAAAGAAGTACACGAATTGTTGATGACAATAATGCCACCTGGACAGTTTAACCTCGTCAAAGGAATAATAGCAAACTATAACTGTTTGACCTTAGAATACAGAACATGTTTATGAAATAAGAAATTATAATACTGTTTGAACTCAGAATACAGCAGATATGTTAACGAAGCAAGAAATTATAATGGTTTGATCAAAGAATACAGAAGATTTGTTTATGAAACAAGAAATTATAACTGTTTGACCTCACAATACAGCAGATATGTTTACGAAGCAAGACATTATAGTTGTTTGATCTCAGAATACAGAACATGTTTATGACAAACAAAATTATAATTGTTTGGCCTCAGAATACAGAAGATATGTTTACAAAGTAAGAAATTATAATTGTTTGACCTCAGGATACAGAAGATATGTTTATGAAACAAGAAATTATAACTGTTTGACCTCAGAATACAGAACATGTTTATGAAATAAGAAACTATAATACTGTTTGAACTCAGAATACAGCAGATATGTTTACGAAGCAAGAAATTATAATGGTTTGATCAAAGAATACAGGAGATTTGTCTATGAAACAAGAAATTATAACTGTTTGACCACAGAATACAGAACATGTCTATGACAAAAGAAGTTATACTATTGTTTGACCTCAAAATACAGAAGAGATGTTTACGAGGCAAGAAATTATAATTGTTTGACCTCACTACACAGAAGATATGTTTACGAAGCAAGAAATTATGAATGTCTGACTTCAGAATACAGAACATGTTAATGAAATAAGAAATTATACGACAATTTATTTTATATTTACGAAGCAAGAAATCATAATTGTTTGAGCTCAGAATACAAAGGATACGTGTACAAAACAGGAAATTACCTTAACAGCCTTTACTTTTCCCTTTAATGTGTTTAAAACATGACAAAGCGAGCTTTTAAAACCAAGCACTTCTCTAATACCCACCCGAAATGCAGCCCTTTCCAAGTTTATACTTTTATATCGAAAATGGACACGAAGATGGCGCATAAATTGCGCATGAGTGTTGTATTGTAATGCTGTGCAGCTAGTCTGCACAGCTCAGTGCCCAAAAATTTGAAGGATGAGCAGTAGATACGTTTTGCAGTCTTATTTCCAGTCAAAATTATATGCTCTTGTTCGCACAAATGCATTGAGAAAAGAATGCTGATGGGGAGAAAAGGAGTACTTTTAACTACTATTCGTGCTGACCATGACTTTAGTTTATTTGGTGGCTTCTAAAGAAGCCCTTTTGTCTTTTTCTCAGTGGCAACTCAGAGAGTATTTGCCAGGTATTTCTTTCTAAATAACACACGAAGATGTTCGACTGGACGACAGACCTTTTTGCCTTCGTGGTAAAACGCGGGTGACTTCGACAGCAACAGGCGGAAGGTCAGCTGCACCACACGGCATCTGCTTCCATTAGCGTTGATTGTCCATTCCACGTACGGTGCTAGACCAGTGTCGTGAAGCTCCTGGTCACAAATATCAGTGGCTGCAGCCTGAAGCTCCACTGGAATGCTTGGAAAAAGGAAGCGAACCAGATCATGGTGAATCTCAACCGATTCTTCGTATTGAAGGGGAACTTTCATTCCTCTTTTAAATACGAATCCAATTCTCTCTCGGGCCTCGTCCACATGAACTGGGTCAGGATCCAGGTTTTCAAATGCTTCGATTGCTCAGGTGGTAGGTGAGCTTTTGGTTCCCAAGTGTTCTGGCTGGAACAGTATCCTTGCCACTTGATCATGAACAAGGGCTTTCCACTGTTGATTTTCTTAGCGATGATCCGCTCAGCATCATAGACTCCAGGCTTTCGGTCACCCATTCTGGCTCACGATACCACAATAGTTTCAAGATTCTTATAAAAGCCCTGAGGTGGACGACAACGTTTCTCCATCTTTTAAGTAGCAGCAGCTCGAATAAAATGATGCTTACTGAAGGAAACTGACACTTTATAACAAACATAATATGTAAAAAGAACGCCGCGGGATCGAAACGCACGAATCGCCGCCAATTCTTTGAATATAAGCTTTGATGGCCTTCAGTAAAACTAAGCTGCCGTTTCACGACTGCTTTTATAAAGTCATAATTGGCTTAAAGTCACTAAAGAGAAAGACAAAGGGGAACATAGTTTTCGCTTATCCTTCGTTTTCAAAATGTAAACAAAGCAAACATAAGACCTAGGCCGTGTAAACGCAAAATGGTTACAAAATTACGCATGCTCTGAAGTCAAGTAGTTTATCTAATCGACCGTTCCCGCTCCCATAAAGATCAGTGACATGCACTGTAATAAAATCTTTCGCTTCAACTAGTTTGAGATCAATCAACTATGGATGACCCATAAACGCAAAATGGTTACAAAATTACGCATGCTCTGAAGTCAAGCAGTTTATCTAATCGACCGTTTCTGCTCCCATAAAGATCAGTGACATGTACTGTAATAAAATCTTTTGCTTCAACTAGTTTGAGATCAATCAACTATGGATGACCCAGAGTCACTGCAACCTCCACCTCCTCCGCTGCTTAAGCGACAGAATGTGCTTTGGGGTGCAAAGCTACTGGAAGCTTTGAACTCAAAGAGGTAAGGTGACTAATATTTAGTTTCCTTAAGGGGGGCTTATAGAGCCTCCCGCCTAGTTAACGGAATAAACAGAACTAGACGTTATCCGAGACATAAAAGCAGGTACATAGAAATATCACCAGTGCACCCCAGCGCCTGGTCAAGAGTAGATGAGCTGTCTTTTTATTTTCGGAACATAAGCGGTAAACGCCGTTGATGGTTTTCAAAGTTTCTCAAACAAGATGAGCGGCCATCGATTGATCAAAGGACTTTGTTTGAGTTCTTTGCTTTGTGAGCGTAACAACAAGTGAATAATGAACAACACTGCTGACTTGCGTAAGTAAACAACTATGTTGAGAATCAACTGTTCTTTAACTGTGCAAATGTTTAATAAATAGGCTTTACAGGCGGTGCGAACACTGCGATCAAAGAATGCGCTTGGTCATTTTCAAACACATTGGATCGAACGCGTTCCAAGAACAACCCCTTCTGTTAGTTTTCTTTGAATCAGTTCGGTCTGGTGCCACAAAGCAAACTCTTTCAAAACGGTCGTTTTCGCGCGCGCAGCTATATTTATTATAACCAGTTTTTGTTTTCAGTCACTGATTTTTCGCGGAGAACCATTAAATTTACATCTGAGTGGTGCGAACAGGCTAAACAATAGCCAGGACAATATACAAAAAGTTTATTGTCTCGATGCTCCGCCTTCTTCAAGTTAATGAGCTAGGTCATATTCCACAAGGGAAGAAGTGTGCATTTATCTTAACCAATAAGACTGGCCTCCTGGCCTTTATTTGAATAATGCTAGGTTATATGACAGATCTATGATCTGCAAGTAAATGTCCCGAGAACAATAGGCATTCTCCGCGATGGATTAAATGTTAGACAACAGGATAGACAGGATAGATTTCAGGTTCTGCATTGCTCAAGTTCGTAAAAGAAAGAAAGGGTTATGGAGGTTCTCACTTCTCTGTCATCTGGTGCAAGTTACAGGATTACATGCCGCAACAGTTAGCACTTTGCAATGCAACCTGGCACAGAACGTGCTACTAAGAGGCCACCCATGCAGGGAAGTTAAAGAGAGCCAAAGAGAAATTTGAAAGCGAAGATGGCCCCACTAGCACCAAGAGAAAACAAGAGTAGACAAAGAAGTTAACTCGATCACAAACTTGTCCGTACAATAAAGAAGTATGTTTCTTTTGGGAACGGGCTGCCACACACTAAGAGCCCCTACATTCTGTCAGTACAACATCAGCAGGACAGTCTATTTGGTCTGCTGTGCAGATCCTTGGAGATGCCAAATTGCAAACAAAGCTTGCAACAGCAATTGACAGTAACGACGCTCATGCAATAGATATCAAGTATCACAAGAATTGTTACTTGAATAAAGTAACAAATGTGTTGCGCCGATCGCAGTGTAAATCTAATGACAATAGTGCTGTGGTAGCTGCTAGAGTTGAATTTTTAGACATAACAGAGAGGCCTTGAGAGAAGGAAAACCTCTAAATATGGCAGACCTTGAAGCCCTGTATATAGATGTCTTACATGAAAATGATGTGGCAATTCCTTCATGTTGTAGAAAGACGCTAAAGCAGCTGATATCAAGTCAAATTCCTATGTTGAATTCCATGGTCCAAAATGTGCAAATGAGCCAGAACGTGTTACTGTTAAAGAAACTAGGGACAACTCAATATTATCATATGAAGAAGACGATTCCAAAGACATTGGAATGACGTCTATATACTGCAGCAATGCTTCGAAAATGTAATCAATAAATGCAAGAGTTGGTTTTTACTGGCCGATTTGATGACATTGGCAACGAACACTTGCCAAAGGAGCTCTACTGCTTTTTCAGATGAGTTAGTCAAGGTCCCAAACATTAGCGTCAGGTAGGGTCTTGTTTGTCATCTCAAATTCAAATAACATTTATAACAGTTCAAAGGTCATGGAACAAATTTCTGTAGATTGAGTATAAAAAAGAAGCCAACATGATATTACAGCAGAAACTCTTATTGAAGCTCCTTTGTAAAATGTCTTTTATTTCCAATAATCCCAAGTTTATAGAATGTTATCATCACTTTCATGTAGATGAAAAGTACTCCGAAGTACACAGACATGCTGTAAGCCTAGCACAGAGTACCATCTCAATGACCTTACAGGGTTCGTAGACGTTTGACTTGCTAAAATTCCATGAATTTCCATGACTTTTTCCATGATCTTTTGGAAAATTCCATTACCTGAGTTAAGCAATTATTCTCTGAAAGTAATGTGAAAACAATCACTTATTTAACTGAAATTAAATCTGATTTTTGGACTCGTCAGTTAATTTTTCAACTCTGCCTTTCACTCATAGAAATCTATGTTCCCCCGGATGTTGTTCCTGGGCGCCATATCTTCTTTGCAGTAGACAACGTTGATTTTGCCGAAGATGCGCCTGACGGTAAGCGTACCCTACATGGAACAGCGATGGCAATCTATCAAAGGAAAGACCATGAAGACCTTGCACCGGAGCTCAGGAAACTTTCAGTTTTCAAATTGCCGAGCTTGTGGTATTCCATTTTATTCATGGCTGGAAAGATAGTCAGACATAAGATGTCTTTTTCTGGTTTCTCTTTTTTGCTACTTTTAGATTGAAAGATACAGGAAAGGTCAATCGATCCATAAAAAACATACCCGAGACTAGATTAGTAGATTGTGCTGATCCACCAGCCAAGCCCAAAAGTACCACATACCCTTCTTTTGCCTTAAGCACAGATGATCTTCCCATAACAGTGAAACTGAAAGACTTTGCTTGGCTACTTGCTCGTAGTCTTACATGCGTTCCTACTTCAAATGGCGATGACACCAATGGGGAAGACGGTTCTCCCAGTAGTTCACCAGTGCCAGTCTGGTCCGGGTATAATTGTCTAGTTCATGAAACCGTACCCATCACAAGAATTGGATCCCCGCCACTAGTTGCAGCTCCCGCCCATGAATGGAGCACAATACTAACCATTTTCATGCAGGCACAACAAATAACTGCCCATGTTGTGGGTCCAGGCAGGAAGACCGTCATTTCTCTGGATATGGGATTGTACCAACCCGCCAAGAAACTTCAAATGGCGCATAATGATCTGAGTCATCTGATTCTCCGCCCCGGGGAGCTAATGGCACAGCTACGAACTCTTGGTTCCTTCATCGAAAATAGCGGTGTGGATCTTTGTTGGTCGGAGTCTGATCTGTATGGCCCAACGACGGTAAAGCAAATCCTGGAAGGGAAGCACATGAAGAGAGGAGAGACAGCTCACATGGTAACACTCCAAGTCCTCTTTATATTATACCAGAGAGCTTTTCTGTCTCGGCAAGATCCGTTGTTGGTGAAGAAAATTGAGGATTGTGCAAAGCAGCTGGCTAATGCTTGTGAAAGTGAAACCAAGAAAGCGGTTGAGGAAGCTACTGCAAAAATGGTAGAAGTCATGAAGTCCCTTGATTTGATTGGAAAAATGAAGAACTTTGAGGAAGAGAAAAGCCAGAATCCGGAGTTCCAGGTGTTCCGATGTTACATGCAAATGATAATGGAGATAATGTTGTTCGTTAGAGTAGTCCGAACAGGGGACTGCCAGCTGCATCTTGCATCGTTGCAGTTGTTTACTAAGTATTTCTTTGCACATGGCCATCTAAATTATGCCAGAATGATCCCTCTTTATCTAACGGAAATGCAGAAGCCACCCAAGTCAGATCCTCAGATTTACCAAGAGTTTCTCGACTTCAACTGGGTTGTCAACAAGAATGAAGACATAGCATTTTGTGCACTGGGTGCTGATCATGCCCTTGAACAAATAAATCAGTCCATGAAAGTCTCAGGAGTCTAGTGGGTATTACCTTGAATCCAAACGCCCGCATAAAGTTTTTCCTCATCACTCCCGAGCTCGCACGCCTGGCAGAAGAAGCGATAGACATGACTGGGATATCGACAGCAAATGATGGCACCCACTATCATACCTTGACGACCTCAGTACTTTCTTGCAAAGAGAAGAACATTGAAACGCTTTTAAACACCATGGAAAGTTTCACAAATCCGTTCACCCAAGAGAGCCACAAGCTCTTTAACCTTGATACAAAGGTTGTAGTACCAGAGAAAGTTCAGAAAGATCTTGTTGGGCAAAGAGACATTGGTCAGAAACTCTTTGATACCTTTGTCAGAAATCGTATCCAGTCAGGGAGGATCAATCTATGGTCAACCATGAAGAAACAGAAGCTTCAGACATGGAAATCCATGGCTAAGAAGATCAAGGTTTCATGCACCGGGAAGACAGTGGAGTTGCAAGAAGATAAAAACCACTTTGCCCGTATGATGGTAATCTGTAAGAGCCGACCAGAAATTGACATAAAGGAAGCTGTTGGAACATACAAATTTAGAGTGGTTCCACGATCGATGTTTGCTGCAGACGGGGCAATGCTTCACTGCTCAGCCAAGAGTGCATTGATGCACATCCTGGAAAAGTTACCAAGTAGTAAAAACAAGTGTAGAATTGTTGGCCAGGAAGAAGAGTCTCCCGAGCAGCGAACAAGTGTCTATCATCGATGCAATGGCTGAGGTACAATCCCTTGACAAGCCCGAACAGATATGCAACTGCTCACACCTTGCTGATCACTTCGTTCGTCGCATCTTTGAAAAGTATGGAGACGGTGATGAGATCCGACTAATCTTTGACAGATATGATATCCCAGCATCCTTAAAGCAAGTGACACGCCTGAAGAGACAAGGACAGCAGGACCTTATCTATTACTGCATCACCCCATCTACGCTCATCACTGAAGTCACTATGAAAACGCTTGTCTCCCATACTAGCCACAAAGGATGAGTTGGCAAAGTACCTCGCAGAACAGACCATCGAGTAAGCAGAAAGAAATGGAGCCAGAGCTGTAGTGGCCTATGACTGCTAATGCAAAAGGACCAAGAGAGATATGTCGTATCTGAAGACTGATCAAGAAGAAGCAGACATGAAGATCGTCTTGCATGCACTTGATGCAACAGCTAATGGAGCAACAAAGATAAGGATCCACTCTCCCGACACTGATGTGTTCATCCTTGCACTGAGGCGCTATCCAGATCTCTGTCAAAACATGGTCTTTGTGACTGGGAAGGGTGAAGCCTACCGTACAATCACATTACAGCCGATAGTCCACGCTCTTGGCCCTTTAAAAACAGCAGCACTTCCTTCTTTCCATGCCTTAACTGGGGCAGATAATACTGGTTTATTCACCAAAAAGGGAAAACCTACATGCTGGAGTGTTTTTAACGAGGCTCATGATGACATCATCCAAGCATTATCACAACTTGGCACAAGCGACCTCCCGAGCAATGAGACCCTGGAAGCGGTAGAAAAGCTTGTCTATCAGCTCTTTCTCTCCAAGACAGATATCTGCTCACTCAAGGCATTGAGATGGTGGTTGTTTACCAAGAAACAGGCCAGATCACAACAAGTCCCACCCACGCAGGCTGCGTTCCATCGAGCGGTTCTCGGTGCACACTATCAGCTACTTGTATGGAACAACGACATAGTGCCTAATCCAGTTTCTTAAGAGAGGACAGGAGAGAGTTTCTTAAGAGGACAGGGACCAGAGTATCTTAGTGAGTTTTTTAACGTTTTAAATGTAAATTACAATCTGAGGGGGGCTAGCACACGCCTCATGCTGCCATCTTTCAATTTAGAATATATGCATAAGTCATGGTCATATTTAAGTACCAAGCTTTGGAATGGTTTACCCACTAAAGTTAGAGAGTGTCCTGACTTGGCCGCTTTTAAGCGTGCGTTGATTTCGTTTATGGCAAGGCTTTAACTTTGGATCTTGGAGGCTGGGCTAGACACACAGGTGTCCCATAGCATACATTTGAATTATTTTAATTCTTTGAATTTTAATTTTAATGTACATTCGATTGCAAATTAGATATTATACATAATTACATCTTACATACTAATTAGATATCACATAGTTTAACAATATTTTTATTATTTATCATAATTTTTTTATTAGCTCAGTATTTGTAATTTGTTTCACGTTCACATTTAAACGAGCTTTTAGCTCCTAGATGACACGTGGTTAAATAAAGTACTATTATTATTATTTTGTCATCACTGGAAATGGGAAGAAGTCGAGTAAGCAAGCATGGATCCCACACTTCCCCCAGCACCTGAGGCAGTCATCCACCTCATGAAATGCAGATGCATGAAGGAAAGGTGTGCCAACAATCGTTGCAAGTGCTGGGAGGCTGGATTGACGTTCACGGATCTCTGTGGTTGTTCGGACACTGGTGAAGATTGCAAGAACAAGTCGGTTGACGTCAACGATGATGACTGTATTGATGAAGATGATGATGTTGATGATGACGAGAGTGAATATACAGATTCGGATGGCAAATTCAACTAAAATATCGTAAAGTGACAATTTCTTGAGCACCCAGTTGAACAAACTTGTGTAACCTTTCAGCCATTCTTGAGAGTTTTTACGAAAGAGAAAGTCCATGTATTCATGTCAGATATTAAAAGGAAAAGAAAAACAAAATATGTTCGAAATATTTGTCCATTTCTCGTAAAGGTGCTTCTTGGGATGGGTTTCCTGTGGTTTAAAACCTTGAAAAGAAAAGAAAATCTTAAAAACAAGAAACAAGGAAGGCGCTATTTGTTGTTTAGTACTTAGACAGTCTATTCTCATCGTCCTTTCAACAATTTCTTATTCTAATGCAAGGTTTTTGATTCAAGATAGGTTTTCTCTAATTTAAGTTACAGAGCCTTGTTTTCATGTTAAAGGTCACATGACTTGAAAACAGAAGTATCGGTCATTCTTCACGACATGTTTAATATATGTTGTTAATCTAGTGAGATTTTGGTAGACTTTTATAACGATTGAACATTATTTTCTTTATAGCCTCGTTTTCATGCTGAGGTTTTGATGTAATTTTGAAAAATACCCCGTAAATCAACTCTGAGCAGGTTGCAAACTTGGCAACATCACTTTTCTTATTATTTCAGGTCCCCTGGACACAACTAGCTCAGTGGTTTGCTTTCTTCACTGCATTCGACGCTCAACTGATTCCTCGAGACTGAAAGATATGGTGCATGAGCTATTATTTTTCCCATATCAACAACCGCATCCACTCTCTAAAAATAATTTTACTGGTGTGACAAAATCATCGTTATCCAAGGAACTCTGATCGACAGTGTAACCTTCATTTTGTGTCTGCTATGGCCACGTACCTGTGTGGGCAAATTCAATGCATTATATTAGATAAAGTATTAATCCAGTTCAAAAAAGCAGAAATTTCTTACGAACTGAGAGGACACTGACTGTTAATGAAGCACGTGACAATTCTGACAGTCTGCGACCTTGCTCTTAGAGGAATTCTGTCAAAATCTATTGTAAACAACACTTTCTTAATTGCATGCATTGAAAATAAACTGTGATAAGGGGCTATCTTTTCTCAGTGAAAGTGAACATGCAGGCTATGGGGAAACCATGCAATTTAGCGTGCAAGAAATAAGAAAGTTCCGTGAGCAGTATTTATATCTGTGTCTGTGAACTGATCTTCATTTTAACTCCAGCAATCTAATTATTGCACTAGGCTGAACTTTCGGTGACTTTTACCACCTCAATGTCGAAAAAAAAAGCGAAGTATTGATACAGTGGAAAACCAATGATAAATGGCACAATTGTCAACAGAGAATTAAACGTAAAAACATCAAGCCATTGGATGGTCCATTAACGAAAGGGCAGCGTGTAAATATCTTGTTCGATCAACGGTGGTCAGATGGAGAGGTAAGCGAAGCATGGCCAAAGGAAAAGCAATCAATTAGAGGTAATTTTTAACGTGAAGATATTGATGTTGCATAGGTTGCTCAAATTAGTTTACCGTGGCTTTAGCTACCAGCGGTAAGAGGTCAACAATGATTTTCTCTAGGTTTCATGAAATTTAGTAAGATACCAGCAGTTATTACTAGGAATGTTGTCAGCTACATTTCCTATATGCTTTGTTCATACTTAGTTCATGTTTGAAAGAGAAGGGAGTGAATAGTTTCTTGACTGGACTCTTGTTGTACACGATTGTAATGATTGTAGACGAGACAAATTATTATTCAGATTGTTGTCTAAGGTTTTTTGTTTGAAACCATGATTTTTGTTCGCAGATCATGTACAATAATGTGCATAAGATTCTTGCCTTTTTCAGCCATAGATTTCCCAAGTAGTACACTTCAACATTTTTATATTTTACATGGTTCAATTTTTTTAAGACAATGATAAGAGCACAAAGCAAGAAAGTGATTCTGACAGTGATGAAGATGTGCCACTCGCTAGTTATCGTCAGCCTGGGTCAAACACCAGGGCACCACCACCACCATCAGGGCCAACCGAAGCTGAATACTTGGAACATTATTTAGCCCATCGAAATAATCAGTTGAAAGTTGACAAGCCGAAAACAGAAAACTCTCAAAAACTAAGGTGGCGACCAGAAAGATGGTGTGGCAAGTGCAACCAAAACTGATGACGTGAACACAACTGCATTACTGCAGCAGCTTAATGCCGAGAAGAAAAAAGGAGAAGTATTATTAGGAAATAAGGCCATAGCAGACACAAAACACAATGCACTGCAAAAGAAGCTAGTAACTGAGAGAGAAGAAATGGAGCTGACCAGAGATGAACACTAAAAGATGGAAGCTGAATGGAAGAAGATGCTGGAAATGTCAGAGGCCGAGAAAAAGCATTGATAGCAAAACTGGAGGCTGAAAAGAAAATGCGACAGATGCTGGAAGCGCAACAGATTGATCAAGCGAGTAAATTACTTTTAAAAGACAAGATGCATGTTACATGGCAAAATATTGTCAACTCAGGCCCATTTTATCTCCAAATTAAATTTTGTTTGGCAAGAAATTTAAGTTTCATCTTTTGATATCTTGATAAACAATATCGTCGTTACTCCTCCAACCTTTCGATGTTGCGGCAATGTTTTAGTGAAATGATTCAGTCAGTGAGGTAATTATACCATCGCTACACCTGAAAAAGAGAAACTGTGCTCGCTAGTGATGATTTAAATATCACACAAGATTAGCAAAATTACATGAATTTAACTCTAAATTGAGATAATTTATGGCGGCTACATGGCTTCGTTGATTGCAGTCTTGCGGGGACATAGTTAGCTAACGTTTCAGTTGTATTTGAATAGGTATTATCTAAAACTGAGACCTAAGACCTACAAACCCCTCCAAATATCTTAAAGACTTAACAAAAGCATACCATGATCTGGAGTATATATAGATGAGCTCAACAAATTCATTCATTTTTTCATAATACAACTCAAACAGAAGCGGTGGCAAATTTTTTTAGTATGCTCAGTTTAAAAAGTTAAGTGAGCCAATACACCTCAATAATATTGTCGTAACAGTTATGTGATAAAGGCTTCACATCAATGCCAGATGACACATGAATGTTCCGTCCAGACAGATCATTTTTGTGATTTATAGTGGCTATAATTTTTTTCAATTGGAGGATGTTATCACATGTTTAATATTATTGCTGATCACGTTTTCCTCCCCTCCAGGCCCCCACTGATTCAAATATCACCATGCACATGAAAAACATTTATGATACTTTAGCTACCAGCGTTGATGAACGGCTTTCCCTAATAGAAGCAATTATTTTCAACATTGGAATGACAACACCCCAGCCAGGTCCCTCCTTTAGCAGTCCAGACGCGACTTTGTCGCTGTTGCCAGCAGACCGTCCAGAATTAAATCTACAGGTACCAATTGAAAATACCTTGCCCTTGCAATCTCTGGACTGGTCTCCAGATATGCAGAATAGCACTGCCAGCAGCAGCTCTTCCGTATCGCCATTAGTTTCACACTTACCACCAGAAGTTGCCAACCGGGTGAAGAAAGTCAAGGGCACCGACAGGAAAACATTTACTCGTGGTTGCATGGACGTCCTTTCCAGCACAAGAAATGGCCAACTCCAACATGGATGGGAAGAGGAATAAAGACAAACTTGACGAAAAGCAAGTTGACTTAGTCAAACGTAAGCAAATATCTCTGCTTATATTTATCTATTTATTCATTTATTTATTTGTTTATTTCCTTCTTCTTTATTTAGAATCACTATTTTAGAGGGCTTTAACTGATATGTCCACTTTGTCTTCTTGGAAAATAAGCTACTTGATTATGTTGCCCCTTAAAAGCATCCCTCCCCTTCCCCTAAAGCTGCGATGAGGCTTTTATTATAAGTATTTGTTTGGAATATCAGGTTTCCTGCCCCTTAACCCCTCTAATCCTCGATTACAGTCCTGGACCCATTTTTCTTCCAGTCTTGTTACTGCCAAATAAGGTGACCTTAAGTGGTACTAAGACCAAAAAAACAATTTTTTTTTCTTTGGATTTCAAAACTATGTTAACCAAACACTAAGTGACCCAAGTTTTAAGTTCTGATTTTAAAAAAGACACCTGTTTATTTTAACTGGAATCTTCTTACTTATTGGTCCGCCATTACTAACTTTAAAATCTTGAGAGAGCTGGGTCGAGGAGAAAATGACGTCAAAGACTCACTAGTTTAAGAATGCAATGCGTGTGTACGTGGTTGAATTAATATGCAGCACGGGAGTTTCGGGCTTTCAGACTTTTAAACCCGTGTTTTGCATATTTAATAAATTGCGTTTACACGCTGAAATGTTAAGCTAGTGAGTAAATGACGTCATTTTCTCTAGATCAAACCCTCTGATGTCCTATCGGTCAGTTTTGAACGTAATGGCGGACCACCAAATCCAAAACTTACAATCAAAACAAACAGCCTTCAGATAAAACTCAAAGCTGAAAATTTTGCCAGTTGGGTGTTAAGCGAGCACACCTTTCAAAATCGAAAGAAGAAAAGGAAATGATTTTTTGATCATAGTACCACTTTAAGTTTATGCTGGCATTATCTAACATTACCATTAATTACGTATTGCAGGTTTGACGTATACTGTTTTTCCTCCCAGTGGTGAAAGCCCATCAAACAAAGAGGTCAGAGATGCGATAAACGCAAAATGTCCTGAAGTTGCCTGCGTAGCAAGCATTCCCGTTCCAGCCGAACAAAATATCGGGCCGCGAGAAGGAGTCTTCGCATTCGAAACACGCGGAAAATGGGATGAGGACAAAAAAAGTGGAAGGAGGGGGGGGAGTGGGGGAGGGGAAAGAAGGGAACGCTTGCCCGTAAATCCCTCCATAGTGAAAAACCCGTTCACTGATGAACGGGGCATCTGATAGGTGCGGCGTGGTCGATTTGATTGATAGGTTGTCCATGGAGGTGTCATATTGATATGCAAACATTTTGGATTGAAAATATCAAAATGGCGGAATATGTGGTAGATTTTGAATCGTGTTTGAGCAAAGTTTTATTGAAGCTGAAAGAAACCGGGATGGCTTTTTCGTTGAAAAAGGAACAAGAAGATGCAATGCGTCATTTTTTTACGGCAAAGATGTAATGGCTATACTTCCGGCTGGATTCGGCAAGAGTTTAATTTTTCAGTTGCTTGTCATGATGTGCGGAGTGCGAAATAAACGACAAGGAGGAATTGGCTTCTCAAGCATCATTGTGATATCGCCGTTGCAAAGCATTATTCAAGATCAAGTGGTAGAAGTGAATTCTATGGGAATGATGGCATGCGATGTAAATGAAAAACTTAACTGCTTGAACGAGATTCACCAAGGGAAGTTCAACATTATTTACACTTCAGCAGAAGCTACCATGGAAAACCGTTTTCTTGACTCTCTAAAATCAAAAGACTCTTTATTTGACGAAAATATGGCTGCATGTATTGTAGACGAGAGTCATACAGTGGAAACCTGGACGGGGCTGAGGTAGGCTTGATCGCCACTTTAAAATCATGTTTTAATTTACTATTGTTTACCCACTATAAGCTTCGATTTTGACAGTAATAAAGCAAGTGATTATGAAACATGCAATTCCTTTTCAGCTGTTTGACTTAATGTACGTGTGGGAACATTCTTTTCAGGAGAAGTGTTAAGTGAAGGTGAAACATGGGAAACACAACGATTTGTAATTGCTAGAATTTTCAACAGGTGGTTTTTTATCTCAAAGGGTTGATAAAATGGTGATTTTCAGCCTGCCTAGTTGGGGTGAGGGGAGAGGGGGGTTGAAATATACCAGCCAGAGCTGGCTTTTCAGCTGGTGCACAAATTTTATTTCCATTACAATGGGATGTTATCAGATAGTTCAGCCTGGGCGGCAGTCCATGCTCCATGTTATCGCTAACTTTAGAAGCCAATATAAGCCCGGGCTGAATTTCGCCATGTAATCGGGGTCAAAGTTAGGTGGGATGCTGCAATTCACCGTCCTGGTATTTAGTCGCCTCCAATGGAGATGGAAAGTCGTAGTTGTATTTATTCATTCCCCCTAACTGGGCTTTATATGTTTGTCACTCTTGGGAATTAAAGGGTTAAAAATTTACCTTGTTGACAAAATTGAGGTTACTGTGTGAGAGTTTGAAAGGTTGTTATTCTAATTTCAAGGTACTCCAGTGGCAGCCATTACTGGAACTGCTGATGACAGTACACAGAAGAACATCAGAGAGGCATTAAATATGAAACATGACACACTTACTGTGTATGTGAGCCCCAACCGTACAAATCTTAGATTTTCAGTTAAGAAAGTTAAAAAAGATTTCCAACTCAGTGAGCTTCAGTGGCTCATTGATATCTTAAAAGAAAAAGGGAAAGATGCACCAAAAACAATGATATTCTGTAACACTATGAATGAAATTGCTAGTGTTGCCAATCATCTGCTGTTGAAGTTGGGTGTTCATGCATATGACCACAAAATAAAGTCACCAGAAAACTGTCTTCTAAGCATTTACCACTCAAACACATGGCAAACAAGTAAAGACCGTATCTTGGCTTCCTTGAAAGGAAATGGTCTTGAGCAAATAGTTGTGTATACCACTGCTTTGTGTATGGGAGTAAATTTTCCTGACATTCAATATGTAATCATCTGGGGAGGAGCATGCAGTATCTTAGACTTACACCAGGAAGCTGGGAGACCTGGGAGACCTGGGAGAGATGGTTTGCTGTCCCATGTGATTGTACTCTACCATGGTCAGCCAATAGGTCCAAGTGAGCAGGAAGTAAAGGACTTTGTCAGGGCACAAGGATGTCTACAAGTGGCAGCATACAAAACATTGGACTCGACAATTATCCCATTAGATCCCCTGCATGACTGTTATAACTACTGTTCTGCTTTCTGCAATTGTAAAGGAACCTCCTGCAGTGCGTGTGCTTTGTCTTTTGAGAGTGAAACATCAAAAGTTATAGAGAAACCTGAAGGGCATACTCACAATGTAACAGCAAAGGATCAACAGGATCTTCGATCTGCTTTGGAGGAGGTGTTTGAGGAGATGAAGCTGCAAAGTTTAGCAATTGATGAATCTGCAAGCCATGGTTTTTCGACAAAATTAATTGATGAAGTGGCAAAGAATTGTGATGGTATTTTCACAATTGAAGATGTATTGGCCCATTATCCCGTTTTTTCTGTTGGAAATGCCATAAGAATTCTGGAAGTCATCCAAGAACTTTTCTTACATATACTAAGCTTGGAGGACACAGCATTATTTAATTTAGAATCACATTTTAGCCATGACACATGGTTTAACTTTGCGGACATTACATTTAGTGACAGTGACGATGATTGTCAAGTGTAAGAAAAGCCATAACCTTCAAGCAGTGTCTACAAACAACTTTTGATGTGTTGTACAGCATTGACCTTGGATTATTGGGAACCTGGAAACAGGTCAAGATATCATTAAAAATTATAGTTGTATAGTTCATATCAATTCTCTCAATATTTAGACCGTGACAGAGAGGAGCTCTTCTGCATATTTTTGGACAACAGAAACTGTTACAGGCATGTCTGTTCAATCACCCATTAACTATGAGAACTGCTACACTTAGGCAGACATTACCATGCAATTGGAGTACAGAAGGAAAATGAAACTGTGTTATTTAACATCTTCACTGATAAATTGAACCCGAAAGGGTGATATGTTCCTGCATCCAGTTATGAAGATCACTGTAGTCCAGTTTGTGCATTAAGCTCCTGTTGAACTCTGGAAATGATGAATAGCCCTCACGCCCGCATTAATCTTTTTAAATGCCTGGCAGGTAATTAGGTCATCAACGATCTGTTTCACTGCGTCCTGGTCCTTTGAGGAGGTCCTGTGACCATGCTTTTCCTCCTTTACACAGTCCCTGTCAATGGACTCATAAAGGAAATCTACAGTCTCCAATGTTCCTGCGATTCTTTCTGCACTTGCCTCATTCAGATTTGGTCCCAACTGTCTCCATATAGATTTCAGACCAGAGTGCTGAAGCTCTTTATAATCCAGAGACATGTTTGTACCTTTCGCACCAATTCCATTGTAGAACCTGTTCCACTTGCAGCTTAATGCCTGCTGATTAGGAAGTATTGATGTGCACTTAACCAGATGAAGTAGAATAGTGTAAGCATATTTGTAGTGTCCATGTGTCTTGTACAACAGCAGGGACAGTTTATAGATGTCAAACAACCTGTCACCATCGCCTTTTCTGACCGCATTCCTGAAATCCATGAGGATCAGTCCAAAAGTAAGTTTGGCAATGTGATAATTATAACGGTAATCTTGCTTTACCTCATCTGGCTTGGGGGTTTCATCATTTTCTTCATGTGCCACTTCTATTTCACCATGTTTATTGCCTTCATGCCTGTAATAAAACAGATCTATTGTAACTTAGGTAGGTCAGTTTGCTGCATATGGTTTAATAAATTAAGTGCTTCATCAAGGCACAGGAATTTTGATACACAGGGTTCGCACAGGTCATGGAAACCTGGAAAGTCATGGAATTTAATTGTTGGTCCTTGAAAGTCATGGAAAAGTCATGAAAAAGTAAAGTTTGGTTTGATAGATTATTAACCCCAGATGAAAAGGCGATGACAATGAAAGATAGAGAGGAGTAATTAAGCAGCGTAAAACCATGCATTTTTGTGAATGCCTGAGTTTGTGTCTGTTGAACTTTTTAAGGTCAAAAAATGCTCTAAAACAAGTGAAGGTTTTGCATTTTTGAAACTGACAGCTAAACCTAAGGTCTTGGAAAGCTTGAAAAGGTAATGGAAAAAGTCATAGAAAGTCATGGAATTTGAAGAGCTCAAGAGTATCAACCCTGATACATGCCTATTTCTTGTTGTCTTTGTTTTAAATACTTCTCCACATCTTGCTCGGCAATAGAAATAGCCAAAGGAGTCCCTTGTGTCTGTCCCATTGTCAAAAGATAAGTTATGGACTTCAATTTCGTGTCTGTAACAAAAACAAAACAACCACAACAGTAAATCATTTTAAAAAAAAGGCCAAACATTTCTGTAAGCCATTTATTTATTTATTTATTTCTGTTTTTGAGTTTAGGAATAAAAAGGTTGTAACAAAGATAACTATTTCTGGGAGTACTTCCTTTATTTTGCAGGACCATATGTCATATCTGGCAACAGGGAAGTAAAGTTAGGCTGTCTGACCTCTGGCCAATTTGGTTGTCGGCCAACCATTTTATAAAGCCCTGGCAAAAACATTATGTTACACTATATGACCAAAATAAATGAAAAAG
>OZ026598.1:26874821-26907321 GCA_964020085.1 Micromussa lordhowensis
TGTATGCCTTTTGAGGCCAGGAAGACTAATTTCACCATCTTTTCGTTGAATCTGGAATCGTTCAATTTAATTAATCCGTTGAAATATATGTCTGAATTTATGAAAACAGTGTTAATGACATCTAGCGGTTTTTATTGATTTTTCTTTCTAATCTATTTATTTATTTAACCTTTTGCTTTCCTTATGGCTGCAGCTTGTAAATCTTACCTAGTGTAAAGTGTAGAGGACTTCTTGCTGCATGTTTCGTTTATTCATCTACTTTTTTTCATTATTCATCGGTACACTCCCGCACTCCTCCCTCCCCTTGTCAGTCGGTGTTAAGTATAGCCCAGGCTACACTCCTCTGAATTTCAGTTTGCGCGGTGACTCTGACAGGGAGCCAACCGACCAGCGTTCTATAACTACTGTCTAAAGGAAGTCTGCCGGAGGACATCATTAAGTCCAATGAAGGCGCAAGTCTAACGATTTGCTAGCAAGCGTCGTCCATTATCATACATGAAGGGCCCACTGAAAACAGGATGTCATTTAGCTCCGTACTATACGTGGGCTGTTAGCACCGTGGCGATAATGTTGTGCTTGCTTTAGACAGCAAAGAGCTTTAGCCACATCAATTTAGGGCTTAGACGTGCAATGGACTAGACACTTCTAGCTGCTGTTGGCGTTATGTGCTCTGAACTTTGATGTAGCTAAAGACGTAGAAAAAAATCTGTTGAAATCTGGATCTGCCGTTCCGTGCTCGACAAAAATCAAGTTCATCCGGGACATTGCTATTTGCGAGCAAAGCATGGCCACGAGCAGAGAAAAGAACATGAGTTCAAGCGCTGATCGTGAGTAGAATTTCCTTGTTTTATCAATTTTAGGCGTTCTCGACTTAGCTAACTATCAGAACTGTCTGTGATTCGCTAGCGCGGAAGAAATTTATTTGCGTGGCTTCCGGGCGATAATTGACGTAACGACAACATGTTGAGTGTTTGCTTACTGCTAACTATGGCTTATTTTGGTGGAAGTTTAATCGATTCTCGATGTAGGAAGCTCTTGTTCAGTCATACAGTCCTTTAGAAAGTTATAGATAAGCTCCTCGCCACGGTCTTCACATAGTGTATGTTCCTGTTGATTTAGACTTAAATTTCATGTTAAAAGCACTATTAATTAAATTCAACAATTCCTGATTCAACGAAAAGACAGTGAAATTAGTCTTCCTGGCCTCAAAAGGCATACAGGAGAGTTATGTTATGTTAATGTCAAAGAAATCACTCCTGACCAGGTGGAGAAGCTCGTCGAAGCAGCTGCCGCTTTTGTCGAGAAATTATCTTCTGAAAGCGCCGTCGCTCGAGCATCCAAATCACTACAGGCGGAGATTACTCAGAGAGAGAGTACTAAACGGGAAAGTATGGACTCAAACGAGCAATTCGTCCCAACCGAGTCTTCGATTCGTGAAATCATCCGTCAGGAGATTCACCATACGATTCACCATACGCAAGATCCTCAAACAGCTACCGGTCATCGCCAAAGAAAAGTCTCGTTCTCAGACAACTCCAGCAGGAGAAGTCGGCCGAAACATCAACGGCAGCAACAACGCAGGTCGCGGAAAAAGTCCAAATCTCCGCAGAACAGAGCTAAGGAGCAGATACAGCGAAAGCAGCAGTCACAAAAACAGGGTAGATCAAAGTCGCCGCGATCTAACTCTGCCAAACGGGTCGTAAGTCCTCGCTCGTCGGCAAAAAACGCCAAGGGCAAAGGTTCCGGCCCCGCAAAATAGACAGACGCTCCTCTCATGAAAAATGGCTCTTTAAGATGGCGAAACGACCCCTGTACGACTGGCTCCCTCGAAACACGGATATCCATAACTTCTCCTCTGTTAAACTTACTGAGCGGCAGACCAAGGTCTTGGGCATGGGGCTTAAATTTAGACCCTCGCTTAAACCTCCCACTGCAGCCCAGTTTGATTTACAGATTAAAGACTTCTGTCGTAGAGTTCGCCTTCAAGCTCTGTTCGCTGATCAGCCACAGGATCATGATTTCAACCCTCGATTGTACGTTCCCACTGGCTGGAATCCTCCGCGACAGGACTTCGAACTCGAAGACAAGCTCTTTCATCTGCGTGAAGAACTGCGTAGAAACATAGCTGAATGCAAACCGCACTGGCAGGAAAATCTTACCAGGCAGGACAGAGCTGAACTTAAGGAACTTCAACGCAATCGCGCGGTCAGAGTTCTTCCCACTGACAAGAACCTTGGCCCGGCGCTGTTGTCTACTGACTGGGTGAAAAATGAGACACTCAGGCACTTACAAGATGAACTTTCCTATTCAAAGGTCACCTTGGAGGACTGGTATGTTTGTCGTGACAATGTAATTCAGCGCCGTGAACAGCTCATGTCAACATATTGTCAGTTTATTGTCCCTAGTGCAGCTAGATTCCTTCGCAGTTACGACCACTTTGTTACTCCGGCTAAATTTTATGTTATCCCTAAGATACATAAGGCGCCTATGGTGGGCAGGCCTATTGCGGCTAGCCATTCATATATTACTAGGCCTATCAGTATTTTTGTTGATGAACTCGTCAAGCCTAAAATACATATGCCAACTGTACTTAGGGATTCTAGTGAGTTGATTCTGTTATTGGAGAACACGGTTTTGCCTTCCTCTAATTGCTTTCTTGTCACCGCGAACGTTGTTTCCCTTTATCCCAATGTTGATATTAAGAAAGCATTAGTAGCCCTCGATTTTCTTCTTCGAGAGGCACGTGCACCGGAAACTCCACTATTGGTTCAACTCGCTAGGCTTATCTTAGAAAATAATTATCTATCATCCGAGTTTAGCCCGGATATCGTTCATCAAGAGTTTGGTATCGCTATGGGTACCCCATTTGCTGTCACAATAGCCAACGCTTTTATGTATCATCACGAGAAAGATATCATAGAGCAGTACTCTAATTATCTTATTCTCTATCGGCGCTTTATAGATGACATTTTCGCTATCTGGGTTGGTCCCAAAGATACCCTTCTTGATTTTCTAGGCGCTCTCAATAACAAAAGTGATCGTGTAAAACTCACTCATTGTATTAGCGATAGTAGCATATCCTTTCTGGATTTATTTCTCTTTAGAGATGCGTCATCTAGCGTGCTGCAATTTTCAACTTTTCAAAAGCCTCTTAACAAATATCTGTATATACCTTTCGAGTCGTTCCATCCTTCTAGCAACAAGAAAGCTTTTATTAAAGGGGAATTAATCAGGTATGCTAGAAACAGCTCCTCCCTTAAGGCTTTCTCTGAGACTAGGGATAAATTTTGGAAACGGCTTCGAGTCAGGGGATATCCCTTCAGATTTTTGCTCCCGCTGTTTCGCGAAATCAGATACAGTGACAGGCAAAGATGGCTTATCCAGAAACCTAAACATAGGTCTAAGGTCAGTAAGACGATTGTCTTCAAAACCACCTTTAACTGCAGTCACGTGCGTATTAAGAACGTCATCCACCAGATGCTACCAGATCTGGATTGCACTGTTTGTTACAAATCTACTGTAACGTTAGCTAATCTATGTAAGTAAGTTTTTTGGGGCCACAGTTTTAGCTAAAACTGTGGCCCCAAAAAATTGTATCACGCGCATAATATGTCACACCTTGACTATTTCCACCGCCTGTTTCCTAGACGTATTACCGCGGGGTTCGCGTTATTCCTATACGCAAGTCCGTGGGTTTATTGTTTAATTTTTTACGAAACGTAAAATTCAATGTACCTTTAGGTATAAATACAGGCATGCTAGGTTGTATTGTAAAACTCCCTGATGAAGTGTGCGTTAGCCACACGAAACGCGTAGGAGAAAATAAAGCAGTTTTACAACTCTAGCGGTTCGCAGAAGTGCTGCTCACTGGTTTAACTTTAAAAAAATTTTAAAAAAATTCAAGATTATCAGTGACAAGTCAAATTCTGTAGCCACGTTTTTGCGAATCCAGACAGATATATTTAGTTGGAAATAATTTAAACAATGCATAAGAGGCACAGACAATTTGATTCTAGACTGTAAATGTTACAGAGCAGTTGAGGTCATGGATTAATTTGGCCAGTTGGTTTAAAAATAATAATCAAACTTAGTGTGCTAAGGAGAAATCTCTCTAAGTTACCTTTACTACAGAAATCTGGCCATTGTCATATTTACATCTACCCTGCAAGCAGAGTCATAAATTATGCAACAATAATTTAAAAATTATAGAACCATTTACGCAAATAGAAAAATTACCAAGTTAGATTTTGTTGCCATTTCTTTAAAGTACTGGTGTGGTATATGCCGGACAACTTTGTTTTGGAGTGGTTGGAATGCCTTCAGATACTTTGTTACGATACGGCTGACAAGAATTGCCCAGTGGCGAAGGAGATTGGTTTGCACATGTTGGTTAGGGAGAAGCTCTGATAACTCGATTTCTGGCTTTTGACTTTGGTAATTTTCCAAGCCAGGAGCTTGGATCCTGTCCAATATGGCATATTGATGTGTCCAGTGTATGGAGCGATTTGCGTGTGATTTGGTCTGGACGTGCACCAAAATTTAATGGTCAACATTGTCCCCAACAATCCTTGGAAAAATACAATTGCAAAGAGTACAATAATTAATTATCTACGACTCGAAGTACCTAAATTTCCCATTTATAGATCATATCTGAGATGAAATTGCAAAAGAGTATGTCAAAGTAAATAAACATATATACATTCCTTTCTTACGTGCAAGCTTGACTGATAGCAGTAAAAAAGACCACCTACCTGTTAAGGGGAAGGGCTGCGTTTCGTAGCCTTTCAGAAGTCTCACGCAAGCACTCTTCAGTGTAGGAATCGTTGCATAGCGTTTCACGTGCTGTGTCCATTGTGTTTGTAAGCATTCTGAAACCTTCGTCAGTGAAATTGTCATAGTTCTTTAAAGTATCATCAGCTAAATCAACGTTTACGGCTATCTGCATGTCATGGAAATCTGGGGCAGGAATTTGCTTCTTCTCTATTTACTTTGCCCTTGCCCCATTTTCCGTGCTTTTTGTTGTCGCCCCATTTCCCGTGCGTCCTTCTAACGGCCCTATATTTTGTTCGGCTCGTATGGGAAAAGGAACACTTGCTACGCAGGCAAGTTTGCATGTAAAACCAAGGCAGGAGTTCAGGCCTCCTCTCTTCCACGCGCAAGTCTTTGCAAGGGCTGGATTATGTGAGCTCAACAGGTGCACAAGCTTTTGAAGAACTGCTTGATGTCGTAGAGAAGATAGGTGACGTGGGCAAAGGATGCACAGAATCGGCTATGCGCTGGAAAGCGCTACCTGAAGGCGGACTACAAGGTATCCATTAAACTTAAGGGGAGGCTCATCTCCTTACTGATATATGTGCGCATGCAAGCATATGATAACAACGGTAAATCTCCTCACAAATAGACGAAAGATATTCATGTGTGTGGCCGGTACATGATCCTATTTTGATACGTAAATTGAAATATGTTGTTGAAGCTGCTTAACAATGTTGCGCTGTACGGCGCTGCATTTGGCCAGAACAATGCGACACATGGTTGAGGTATTGGTTACCCTAATATGAGGCCTGTTCGATAACATGAATCTTTTTATTAACCACCTGCAGGTCCATGTTTGTCAAAGCTCCATCGTGACTGCCGAACCTTTGCGCTAAGCGACCAGGACAATGCTTCATTCAGGGGCGAATGCGATCATTTGCATAACGACACCTGCGATCGGTGTGCGTTTCTGCATTCTGCACTAGCGGGAAGTGAAGAGCGCACTAGCCGCAGAAATGGAGAATCTAAACGACGACGAGAAGGAGGAATTGTCCTTCAAAGTGACCCTAGCAACAGATAACATTCTGGCTTGGAAAGCACACATCTTGCGTTCCATACATCAAGACCGAGCCCGTGTAGAACTACTCGATATGCTAGATGAAACATCAGTATTGTTGGTCCAGGACTGGGCCATGAAGTACTTGCCAAGGAAATACCGCGAGAGCCAGGCCGATTGGTTTGGCAAGCATGGTATTCCTTGGCACATTAGCGTCGCCCTTAGGAAACTCGATGAGCAGATTGAGATTCTCACATTCTGCCACATCTTCAAATCCTGCACACAAGATAGTAGCGTGGTGCTTGCGGTGATGGCTAACATCATTGAACAGTTTAAGTCTACCATGCCGCACATGGACACCATGTTCTATCGACAGGCCAATGCTGGTTGTTACCACTGTGGGGCCAGCATTGTTTGCGCAAGCATCATTGGCCGCCAACAAGGTGTTGCGATCCGGCGTCTCAATTTTTCCAATGCACAAGGGGTAAGGGAGTGTGTGACCGCAAAGCGGCAACCATCAAGGTTCACATGCGGCCTTGCTCAACTATGGCCATGATATCGACAGTGCAGACCAGATGTATGATGTCATCTGGTGGCATCCCATCATAGAGTGTCCCGCTGTGACTGTGTAACAGCTGCTCAGCCTTGCCTGACAAGATCGATGGGCTGAGCTTCCTTTCGAACATTGCGTATACTACAGAAGGCATCTGTGTTTGGAGGGCATACAACATTGGCCCCAGGAAGCTAATCCCTGGCGCAGAGGTGAATACTGCAAAGCTTCCAGCTCTAGAAGTCAACAAGAGCCACCCAAGCACGTTCGCAGTAGTCACTCAGTGCCACACTTCTAGCTTGACAGAAGGTCTTCAGGACGATGCTACAAACTGAGTGGAGGCAAAATCCACTAGTTTGTTTGCTTGCCCAGAGGAAGGTTGTACAAAAACCTTTCTTTGGCACTCCTCACTACTCCGGCATCTTGACTGCGGAAAACACCAACTGGTTCTCGAGCGCGAAACGCTGTTTGACAAAGCAGCCCTAGAGTACCAGCATCAACTCGAAGGTCACAGAGGGGACACGCTGGAACCAATCCTGAGTGTGCTCATCTGCAGTACAGGAACTCAGTACTTGACGATGGGCTGGGCGCTCAAAGCAAGTGCTTCACGGTGGACCCGGTTTACAGCAACACAGCGGTCACATTTGACAGATAAGTTCAGACGTGGCGAAGAGACAGGGAAGAAAGCTGATCCGGCATCTGTTGCGCAAGCAATGATAACCGCCAAGGATGTGCACAGTTCCAGGCTCTTCAACAGTGGGGTTTTACTGACCGCAAATCAAGTGGCGGGTTTTTTTGCTCACGCCTTGCATCCAAAAAAGCCCTGGCCGGGGATCGTGATGCTCCAGAGAGTGCGACGGAGGAAGCAGAGAAGATTTAGGGGCCGCCGCTGAGGCATATTGTTTTGAGTTTCATACCAACACAGTTGTGCCAGAAAACCAAATGAGAGTTTCATCACACCCAGGCTACGAATTACAAATTATACCCTCCTGAACCCCTGTGAGGTTCTACCTCGCGTCCCTTGGTAAATCACAGCACATGTGCAACAAATTTCAAGTCCCTCAAGCGGTGGAAATCATGGCACCAACACATCCCTTAAAGAATTAAAAGGCATTTTCCGACAGCATTGTGGGAAGGAAAATGATGAATGACAACGATTTTACAGGATGAATTGTCAAGATAATACAGAGCAGATGTGTGATACTCCGCCATTACGCGCGGCATGTTTCCTAAAATTGGATTTGACGCCAGATAATCCCCCGAAACATAAGAACCAAGAACAACTCATCTCAAGGACTTCTTCAGGTACATTTTCATGAAATACTATTCACAGGGCTTGAATACACGACATTTCAGACTCCTTTGTCAAATGCGTTAAGATTACTCTTGGTGAGGTGTTTATCATTTTGACAACTCGAGTGTGGTCATAATGCCGTTTTTGAAAGCGCCAATGCTTAACGATTTTAAACTTGCTCACAATGATTCTCATATCATTTTAAAGCCTGTTCTTTCTACTTTCTAGAAATACATATTTTTGTTGATTTACTGTTTTACTGGGACAGCTTATTGTTTCTCGAAGACTCTCGCTATTTTGAGACATTTAGGTCGGTGAAATTTTGCTTGTTTTTAATTAAATCCGGTGACCTCAAAGGTCAAGCTAGAAGTTTATATTTTAGTTCAAATTACTTATTAATCAAAGGTAAACACGATTCTAGGCTTGTATTGCAGCTTTTTAGCGACACGGAGTGAAAACAAATACATTTTTAAGGCCGACTGACAAGGCTTAAAAAGGCAAATTCTCGCTGCTCGCGGGATAGTGACGGAAAATGGTTATCTTAAGGGTTTTGAATTGATATTCGAAAGAAAAAAATACCGCCACGTTTCTTACTGTACCATAGGCTAACTATGGACGAAATATGAACGAATTCGATTTTTCATCATGTGCCACGTATTTTCAATTTTGCTCCGTCTTAGTGGACATTCTCTTTTTAGGGTTTATTTCAAAGGAAGGTCTGATAACTCAGCTAGCCCACCAGGAATAACCCTTTATGCCGACGTTTGTTGACTATGTACGCAAAACGTTCCTCAACAGGATCCACTCGGGTGCAGTGTCTTTGTTGTCTAGTGCTGGTTCGGTCTCTCCACTGCATCTTGTATTAACACACCCTGGAGCCAACAAAGCCTAGGTTGTGCCACAATGCCTGCTTCCTTAATTTTTGAATGGTTGATGTCCCATTTAAGAAGTTACACAGTCTCATTCACCTTCCAGTGTTGGAAGTCTTATCAATTCCATGAAACAACGCAAACAATGTCTTCCTTGTGGCCGTTACTCAACAGTCCTCATCCTCATGCTTGCCAATTTGCAGCGCACCAGATTTCTTCATCCAACATCTGGACAGGTCTAAGCATTTGTAGTTCCATTACACGCAGGAAGATGCGGCCATAAACCTCCAGGCATATGGCACTACCATCTTGGGAGCCCTGCGTTGCAGAACAAACGTGCAGCTGGCGGATGGTAAGGGTATGCTGCTGAAATACATATTGCCGTAAGTCACCAAGATGTACGAGTCCGCAAACGTCGAGGGTCTTTACTGAACTGATGTCACAGAGTACCAGGTAGTAAAATGCGACGTTTAAACCAGGCCTAAGCTCGCTTATTGATTACCGCCACTGCTTTTTATAACCCGTTAGGTGCAATGGTTGTTTTGTTTCGTTTTGACTTTTCTAGTCCGCCGCATCGTTCTCCAAAAATTGGGGAAGAATCAAAGTTGCTTTAAGGGAGCATTCCTAAGTCAACTGCCTACAAAACCAAATGGGCGGTTAAAATTTTTCACCAATGGCAGATAAATAGAGAAGTTAAAGCTCCTGTACTTGATGCTGGTGGTGCTTTTAAAGATTATGGAGATTTGTACAAAGTTCAGTTGTTGAGTACATATTTGGCAAATATGGATGCCAACGCTTTAAACTACTGGCTAATGTATTGTTTTGGTGTTCAATTTGTTTTGTTTTGATCCATAAACCTCAATGTCCAGTGAGAAGACAGATGAAAATCATGCATGGTTTGATGTGATCCAAAGTACGTGTGGTTTTCATCTGTGTTTTCATTGGGTATCAAAACTCATGCACCTGATGAATTTAGCCATTTTTTATTGGCTGTCTAACTTATGAAATATTAATGAGTTTAGAAGACTATATCAAGACATGGAGAACATCAGTGACTTTTTTATAATTGCCATAGAAGGGTTCATGTCCTGAATTTTCAAAGTGTTGCTTTGCCAAATGGCTTGATAGGAAACCTGTATGGCCCAGTTGGTAAGTTACAAAACTGTACAGGCTACCACCTGTAAAGCACGGACGTGATCCGCTTTTGACCGGTGGCAGGCCTGAGAAATGCATGACACCAACTGTAAATTTTTGTAGGTCTATTACTTATTTTAAAAACAGGGAAAATATTCGAGAACTGAAACATTTTGCAGGGCTATAGGGCAGACTAAATTTATCGATTTTCGTGTTCAATAATGATGAAATCAGAAAAAAAATTTCTGAAGTATTCATCTAATCAACAATGTATATAACCCTATTATAAGCAACCTTTACTCCTCCACTCCTCCTTTACTCCTCCTCTACCATCACCTACCTATTTTTAGAAGGAAGAAAACATGACGAAGTAATGCTTGCTGATTCACAGCTACTAGACGACCTTCATTGATTTGCCTACAATCCAGCTGGCGAGGCAGTCTGTGTTGATGGTGATCCTGCCTATCCCTTTAGAGTGCAGATTCAAGGACCCTTTAGATATGGTGTATTGACACCACAAATGGAGCAATACAATACAGAGATGAGCGCTGTTAGAAGTTCTGTTGAATTGTTGTTCAGAGATGTAATTAATTCATTTAAGTTTAATGACTTTAAAAAAGATGTGAAGCTTTTCCTCAGCAGTGTGGAGAAGATCTATGTTGTTTCTGTCTTACTGCGTAATGCAATGACATGCTTGTATGGCAACATGACCTCAGATTTTTTTGACCTTAGGCCACCCACTCTTGACACATACTTTGACTAGGAAACCACACAATTACCCAGGTTACATTATGTATCAAAACGGTATAACTGCAGTTAATCATGGTAGATGTTTGTATGTTGATAGGTTTAAGACTTTCTCACATCATTGTACTTTTGGAAAGAGAAAATGAGTGATATAATAAACTTAAGCACAACATTGCAGGCCAATTTGTTTGGAATTTTTGTATCAAACGAGTTATATATATAGAAGCCTGAGGGCCTGTTTGCTTGATGTTGGGCTAGCACTAACCCAGAGATAATTACCATGGTGATTTAATGAATTATTCAGAGTTAACTCTGGGTGAAAGATACCCCAATCTAACATGACTGAGTGAAGATACCCATGCTTCTCTAGAGATTTTACCTTGATGATGCTCAAAATACGCTCAATTTCTAGAGTGCAATCACTAAACGTATGAAATACTATGGACAAATTACATGAAAGCAAACTGAGGGAACCAAATGGTAGGAAAGAATAGACCTGCTATAAATGTTATTTTTTGTGTGTCCATTTAGTAATTGCACATTAGGGGAAACCTTTGGACAATTAGGCCCCTTTGATCAGAAAAATATCTGTCTATTGACAAAAATTGTTTTATTTCTTTAAAGTCACAAAATTCTATATAGAAAATGAACAATCACATATATCGACAATGCTCTGATTCAAATATCTAGGAGCTATGGTAGGTTATGTTGTTCTTTGTAGCTATACCTAATTTAATAAATTAACAGAGAAATAGTAACTCACACAATGTCCAGTGCTCATTCAAGCTACACATTTAATATTTCCAATGAGCATATTCCCTGCCACTAATGAATCAGGTAAATGAATGGTAGATAAACAAAGTAATAACAAAAGTCAACTCAACAAGTTCAGGACTCTTTGGCATTCACTAGGTTTGAGCTTAATGCTTTTTGATATTTTCCAGCAATGCCATAACACAGTGGGGCGAGACTCACCCCATGAGCGGTCATAAATTTCATGGATTTTTTTAAACAAAATGGTGACGTTTTGTGCGCAAGGTCTCATGGGTAGACGATATCTTGTTCAATATCCTCTTGAGGGGTAAGTTCAGAGGCAAACTGAGAAGCCTGGGGACTACTTGCAAGTTCTTTGCCACCATTTTCATTTTCTGTGGTTTGGGAGCTTTCGGTCGGTGGGTTTCTTGCCCATATGCTTTTTAAAGAAGACAAGAATTATGGATGAGGAATCTGACATAGTGAGCGACCAGTTGCAAAGCAATGCACCAAGGTTAGTGTACAATAGACTTAGTTTTTCAGCTTTTAAGGACAAATTTAAAAATTCTAAAATCATGCAACTGAAGTTTAGTTTCTGCATGATTCGTTTGTGAAGAAAAAATGGTCGGTGGTCGTCAGTGTCAAAATGAAATCAAGCCTTTTATCTCGCTCTCTTACAGTTCCATGCGCCAAAAATGAAAGAAACGATTTGACATAGGTCTGTATCAAAAACTGTCAAAGAAAATGGAAGCAGACAAAGTCTTCGCTTTAGTAAATGAGAAAGTTGACAAGGAAAATGAGATTGTACAACTGAGGAAGAAAACAGACAAACTTAGAAACCAGATAGCATATAGAAGACAGAAGGTAAGAGGGTGATAGACATCTACATCAGAAAGAGCAGGGTAGAATGTGATGCATGCACATGTAAAAAGAGGAGAGGAGAAACAGATAAATGCTGCTTGGCAATAACAATGTGGAAATTACATAGTGGTACATGTATTACACTACTTTTTTCATGTGTTCAAATGCGGTCAGTGGAAAACGCAGACTGCAGACTGGGGGTAAAATTCAGACTGAGGGTAAAATGCAGACTGCAGACCAGGGGTAAATTGCAGATTGAGGGTAAAATTAAATAATAAAATAATAAAAATGAGTAATAAGGATAAATTAAAGAGTGTTCATACCCGTAAAATGTCACATCAGGACTCACAAAACATTTATTGATGTTTTGCTTGATTAAATGAGGTTGAATTTTATACACATCAAGTTTTGGCATATACTAACAATAATTGAAGGGTTCGGTGGAAAAAGGGCGTTAGGATTTTTACTCAAAAGTGAACTTTGTCAAAAACGCTCCAAATTTCGCATGCAGTTTTGTTTAGGTGCGTTAAACAATGTTCTGTATGTGTTTTCCTTGAAATTTGCTTCCTTTTTGAGATATTACGTATGCAAAAAAACACATTTTTCCAAGGGAATCCTCTGGGGACCTTTTCTTGAATGAAAAACAAAAGAAACCTTTTGTTTCGCTAAGCGATGAACTCACTATAATACCTAAATCTCTTACATCTGCTTTGTTAGCGCAATGGATAAGGGGCTAAAGAGCCCAGACTCGTACTTGTTTTGCCGTGACACGGGTCGAGGGTTCGATACGAGGTCGGACAATCTTTTTTTTCGTTCTGTTCCTTTACTTCTATCAAAAATCAAGATATCTATTTAAAGAAATTGCGTATGGAGTTTAACCCGTAAGAGAGAAATTTTATACAGGTTATTGTGACGTAAACACAACACGTGAGTTTCGATCGAGCGTCAAAGCAAATCCCACTCAGAGCTGAAAAGAGATGCCATGCATTACAGCTCTTTCGACTAATATCTTAAGCATTGTTTTTAAGTACCTTGTAGCCTGCCTGGTGGTTGAAAGGCATCATAAAGCCTTGATAACCCGTAAGTCACCAACACGTTTTAAAGAAGCAAAATGTGTTCTGTAACTTCCAACGCAACTGATATCGGCGTTTGAAGTCAGGTCGATCCAGGCAGCAAAGTCCAAGAGCATTTCTTGCCCAAGAAAAAAACCCTGTCGTGAGTTGTGGCCCATTTGCCAAGCGTTGCTAGTATCAAAGTTTGGAAAGTGAGAACTGCTTTTAGACTTATAAAATTTGTCTTGTATCATCCGCCATGTTTACCCGCGCACGAGGTGTAAAGGAACCTTCCCGGCATGCATTGCGATCACGTTCGGCAGGACAAGACAAGACAAGACGAGACGATATTTCTTAACTAATTGCAGAGCTTGTTTTTTTCCTTTTTTATTCCAACATAATAATGGCCAACAAGAAGCGATCGATTGAAACATAGATCTGTGATCCAGGTTGCCTTGATTTTATTTCAAATCGGCATGATTTGTAGTGTTTCAAATTTCTGGGATCAGAGGCCATGCAGATGAGACTTGTACGACGGTTTCACAAAAGCGTAAATCTGTTTATCTGTCAGCCCTACATTTTTGAGCTTATACGTTGCAAGCAGTTAACATTTTGTTGTTTTCTCAGTGAAAACAACATGCTTTCGTTCAAGGTTTAACGTGAAATCAACATTTCAACCTATTTAGACCTGAAATGGCCGTTTTTGAGCTTACGCGCTGCGTGAAATGACTAGCTTGCTCGCTTTTAAGTGAAACAAAAGTGCTCGCTGTTATGCCTTAACGTTGAATCAACATTTTAACCTATTTAGGCCTGAAATGGCCGTTTTTGAGCTTACGCGCTGCGTGAAATGACTAGCTTGCTCGCTTTTAAGTGAAACAAAAGTGCTCGCTGTTATGCCTTAACGTTGAATCAACATTTTAACCTATTTAGGCCTGAAATGGCCGTTTTTGAGCTTCCGCGCTGCGTAAAATGACTAGCTTGCTCGCTTTTAAGTGAAACAAAAGTGCTCGCTGTCATGCCTTAACGTTAAATCAACATTTTAATGGTTTTGAAAACCTGAATTCAACATTTTTTAAGGTTACACGTTGCGAAAGATCAATATTTTGCTGGATTTTAAGTGAAATTACCGTCTTTGCGGTCACGCGCTGACGTGACAACAAATACAGGTTTTTCTGCATACGTAATATCTCGAAAACGAAGCAAATTTCAGGGAAAACACATACAGAACATTGTTTAACGCACCTAAACAAAACTGCATACGAAATTTGGAGCGTTTTTGACAAAGTTCACTTTTGAGTAAAAATCCTAACGCCCTTTTTCCACCGAACCCTTCAGATAATGGCATGGATTGAAATGCAAATTGAATTAATTGGATTTGAATTAATTTCACCTCATTTATCTGAAGGGTTCGGTGGAAAAAGGGCGTTAGGATTTTTACTCAAAAGTGAACTTTGTCAAAAACGCTCCAAATTTCGCATGCAGTTTTGTTTAGGTGCGTTAAACAATGTTCTGTATGTGTTTTCCTTGAAATTTGCTTCCTTTTTGAGATATTACGTATGCAAAAAAACACATTTTTCCAAGGGAATCCTCTGGGGACCTTTTCTTGAATGAAAAACAAAAGAAACCTTTTGTTTCGCTAAGCGATGAACTCACTATAATACCTAAATCTCTTACATCTGCTTTGTTAGCGCAATGGATAAGGGGCTAAAGAGCCCAGACTCGTACTTGTTTTGCCGTGACACGGGTCGAGGGTTCGATACGAGGTCGGACAATCTTTTTTTTCGTTCTGTTCCTTTACTTCTATCAAAAATCAAGATATCTATTTAAAGAAATTGCGTATGGAGTTTAACCCGTAAGAGAGAAATTTTATACAGGTTATTGTGACGTAAACACAACACGTGAGTTTCGATCGAGCGTCAAAGCAAATCCCACTCAGAGCTGAAAAGAGATGCCATGCATTACAGCTCTTTCGACTAATATCTTAAGCATTGTTTTTAAGTACCTTGTAGCCTGCCTGGTGGTTGAAAGGCATCATAAAGCCTTGATAACCCGTAAGTCACCAACACGTTTTAAAGAAGCAAAATGTGTTCTGTAACTTCCAACGCAACTGATATCGGCGTTTGAAGTCAGGTCGATCCAGGCAGCAAAGTCCAAGAGCATTTCTTGCCCAAGAAAAAAACCCTGTCGTGAGTTGTGGCCCATTTGCCAAGCGTTGCTAGTATCAAAGTTTGGAAAGTGAGAACTGCTTTTAGACTTATAAAATTTGTCTTGTATCATCCGCCATGTTTACCCGCGCACGAGGTGTAAAGGAACCTTCCCGGCATGCATTGCGATCACGTTCGGCAGGACAAGACAAGACGAGACGATATTTCTTAACTAATTGCAGAGCTTGTTTTTTTCCTTTTTTATTCCAACATAATAATGGCCAACAAGAAGCGATCGATTGAAACATAGATCTGTGATCCAGGTTGCCTTGATTTTATTTCAAATCGGCATGATTTGTAGTGTTTCAAATTTCTGGGATCAGAGGCCATGCAGATGAGACTTGTACGACGGTTTCACAAAAGCGTAAATCTGTTTATCTGTCAGCCCTACATTTTTGAGCTTATACGTTGCAAGCAGTTAACATTTTGTTGTTTTCTCAGTGAAAACAACATGCTTTCGTTCAAGGTTTAACGTGAAATCAACATTTCAACCTATTTAGACCTGAAATGGCCGTTTTTGAGCTTACGCGCTGCGTGAAATGACTAGCTTGCTCGCTTTTAAGTGAAACAAAAGTGCTCGCTGTTATGCCTTAACGTTGAATCAACATTTTAACCTATTTAGGCCTGAAATGGCCGTTTTTGAGCTTACGCGCTGCGTGAAATGACTAGCTTGCTCGCTTTTAAGTGAAACAAAAGTGCTCGCTGTTATGCCTTAACGTTGAATCAACATTTTAACCTATTTAGGCCTGAAATGGCCGTTTTTGAGCTTCCGCGCTGCGTAAAATGACTAGCTTGCTCGCTTTTAAGTGAAACAAAAGTGCTCGCTGTCATGCCTTAACGTTAAATCAACATTTTAATGGTTTTGAAAACCTGAATTCAACATTTTTTAAGGTTACACGTTGCGAAAGATCAATATTTTGCTGGATTTTAAGTGAAATTACCGTCTTTGCGGTCACGCGCTGACGTGACAACAAATACAGGTTTTTCTGCATACGTAATATCTCGAAAACGAAGCAAATTTCAGGGAAAACACATACAGAACATTGTTTAACGCACCTAAACAAAACTGCATACGAAATTTGGAGCGTTTTTGACAAAGTTCACTTTTGAGTAAAAATCCTAACGCCCTTTTTCCACCGAACCCTTCAGATAATGGCATGGATTGAAATGCAAATTGAATTAATTGGATTTGAATTAATTTCACCTCATTTATCTGAAGGGTTCGGTGGAAAAAGGGCGTTAGGATTTTTACTCAAAAGTGAACTTTGTCAAAAACGCTCCAAATTTCGCATGCAGTTTTGTTTAGGTGCGTTAAACAATGTTCTGTATGTGTTTTCCTTGAAATTTGCTTCCTTTTTGAGATATTACGTATGCAAAAAAACACATTTTTCCAAGGGAATCCTCTGGGGACCTTTTCTTGAATGAAAAACAAAAGAAACCTTTTGTTTCGCTAAGCGATGAACTCACTATAATACCTAAATCTCTTACATCTGCTTTGTTAGCGCAATGGATAAGGGGCTAAAGAGCCCAGACTCGTACTTGTTTTGCCGTGACACGGGTCGAGGGTTCGATACGAGGTCGGACAATCTTTTTTTTCGTTCTGTTCCTTTACTTCTATCAAAAATCAAGATATCTATTTAAAGAAATTGCGTATGGAGTTTAACCCGTAAGAGAGAAATTTTATACAGGTTATTGTGACGTAAACACAACACGTGAGTTTCGATCGAGCGTCAAAGCAAATCCCACTCAGAGCTGAAAAGAGATGCCATGCATTACAGCTCTTTCGACTAATATCTTAAGCATTGTTTTTAAGTACCTTGTAGCCTGCCTGGTGGTTGAAAGGCATCATAAAGCCTTGATAACCCGTAAGTCACCAACACGTTTTAAAGAAGCAAAATGTGTTCTGTAACTTCCAACGCAACTGATATCGGCGTTTGAAGTCAGGTCGATCCAGGCAGCAAAGTCCAAGAGCATTTCTTGCCCAAGAAAAAAACCCTGTCGTGAGTTGTGGCCCATTTGCCAAGCGTTGCTAGTATCAAAGTTTGGAAAGTGAGAACTGCTTTTAGACTTATAAAATTTGTCTTGTATCATCCGCCATGTTTACCCGCGCACGAGGTGTAAAGGAACCTTCCCGGCATGCATTGCGATCACGTTCGGCAGGACAAGACAAGACAAGACGAGACGATATTTCTTAACTAATTGCAGAGCTTGTTTTTTTCCTTTTTTATTCCAACATAATAATGGCCAACAAGAAGCGATCGATTGAAACATAGATCTGTGATCCAGGTTGCCTTGATTTTATTTCAAATCGGCATGATTTGTAGTGTTTCAAATTTCTGGGATCAGAGGCCATGCAGATGAGACTTGTACGACGGTTTCACAAAAGCGTAAATCTGTTTATCTGTCAGCCCTACATTTTTGAGCTTATACGTTGCAAGCAGTTAACATTTTGTTGTTTTCTCAGTGAAAACAACATGCTTTCGTTCAAGGTTTAACGTGAAATCAACATTTCAACCTATTTAGACCTGAAATGGCCGTTTTTGAGCTTACGCGCTGCGTGAAATGACTAGCTTGCTCGCTTTTAAGTGAAACAAAAGTGCTCGCTGTTATGCCTTAACGTTGAATCAACATTTTAACCTATTTAGGCCTGAAATGGCCGTTTTTGAGCTTACGCGCTGCGTGAAATGACTAGCTTGCTCGCTTTTAAGTGAAACAAAAGTGCTCGCTGTTATGCCTTAACGTTGAATCAACATTTTAACCTATTTAGGCCTGAAATGGCCGTTTTTGAGCTTCCGCGCTGCGTAAAATGACTAGCTTGCTCGCTTTTAAGTGAAACAAAAGTGCTCGCTGTCATGCCTTAACGTTAAATCAACATTTTAATGGTTTTGAAAACCTGAATTCAACATTTTTTAAGGTTACACGTTGCGAAAGATCAATATTTTGCTGGATTTTAAGTGAAATTACCGTCTTTGCGGTCACGCGCTGACGTGACAACAAATACAGGTTTTTCTGCATACGTAATATCTCGAAAACGAAGCAAATTTCAGGGAAAACACATACAGAACATTGTTTAACGCACCTAAACAAAACTGCATACGAAATTTGGAGCGTTTTTGACAAAGTTCACTTTTGAGTAAAAATCCTAACGCCCTTTTTCCACCGAACCCTTCAGATAATGGCATGGATTGAAATGCAAATTGAATTAATTGGATTTGAATTAATTTCACCTCATTTATCTGAAGGGTTCGGTGGAAAAAGGGCGTTAGGATTTTTACTCAAAAGTGAACTTTGTCAAAAACGCTCCAAATTTCGCATGCAGTTTTGTTTAGGTGCGTTAAACAATGTTCTGTATGTGTTTTCCTTGAAATTTGCTTCCTTTTTGAGATATTACGTATGCAAAAAAACACATTTTTCCAAGGGAATCCTCTGGGGACCTTTTCTTGAATGAAAAACAAAAGAAACCTTTTGTTTCGCTAAGCGATGAACTCACTATAATACCTAAATCTCTTACATCTGCTTTGTTAGCGCAATGGATAAGGGGCTAAAGAGCCCAGACTCGTACTTGTTTTGCCGTGACACGGGTCGAGGGTTCGATACGAGGTCGGACAATCTTTTTTTTCGTTCTGTTCCTTTACTTCTATCAAAAATCAAGATATCTATTTAAAGAAATTGCGTATGGAGTTTAACCCGTAAGAGAGAAATTTTATACAGGTTATTGTGACGTAAACACAACACGTGAGTTTCGATCGAGCGTCAAAGCAAATCCCACTCAGAGCTGAAAAGAGATGCCATGCATTACAGCTCTTTCGACTAATATCTTAAGCATTGTTTTTAAGTACCTTGTAGCCTGCCTGGTGGTTGAAAGGCATCATAAAGCCTTGATAACCCGTAAGTCACCAACACGTTTTAAAGAAGCAAAATGTGTTCTGTAACTTCCAACGCAACTGATATCGGCGTTTGAAGTCAGGTCGATCCAGGCAGCAAAGTCCAAGAGCATTTCTTGCCCAAGAAAAAAACCCTGTCGTGAGTTGTGGCCCATTTGCCAAGCGTTGCTAGTATCAAAGTTTGGAAAGTGAGAACTGCTTTTAGACTTATAAAATTTGTCTTGTATCATCCGCCATGTTTACCCGCGCACGAGGTGTAAAGGAACCTTCCCGGCATGCATTGCGATCACGTTCGGCAGGACAAGACAAGACAAGACGAGACGATATTTCTTAACTAATTGCAGAGCTTGTTTTTTTCCTTTTTTATTCCAACATAATAATGGCCAACAAGAAGCGATCGATTGAAACATAGATCTGTGATCCAGGTTGCCTTGATTTTATTTCAAATCGGCATGATTTGTAGTGTTTCAAATTTCTGGGATCAGAGGCCATGCAGATGAGACTTGTACGACGGTTTCACAAAAGCGTAAATCTGTTTATCTGTCAGCCCTACATTTTTGAGCTTATACGTTGCAAGCAGTTAACATTTTGTTGTTTTCTCAGTGAAAACAACATGCTTTCGTTCAAGGTTTAACGTGAAATCAACATTTCAACCTATTTAGACCTGAAATGGCCGTTTTTGAGCTTACGCGCTGCGTGAAATGACTAGCTTGCTCGCTTTTAAGTGAAACAAAAGTGCTCGCTGTTATGCCTTAACGTTGAATCAACATTTTAACCTATTTAGGCCTGAAATGGCCGTTTTTGAGCTTACGCGCTGCGTGAAATGACTAGCTTGCTCGCTTTTAAGTGAAACAAAAGTGCTCGCTGTTATGCCTTAACGTTGAATCAACATTTTAACCTATTTAGGCCTGAAATGGCCGTTTTTGAGCTTCCGCGCTGCGTAAAATGACTAGCTTGCTCGCTTTTAAGTGAAACAAAAGTGCTCGCTGTCATGCCTTAACGTTAAATCAACATTTTAATGGTTTTGAAAACCTGAATTCAACATTTTTTAAGGTTACACGTTGCGAAAGATCAATATTTTGCTGGATTTTAAGTGAAATTACCGTCTTTGCGGTCACGCGCTGACGTGACAACAAATACAGGTTTTTCTGCATACGTAATATCTCGAAAACGAAGCAAATTTCAGGGAAAACACATACAGAACATTGTTTAACGCACCTAAACAAAACTGCATACGAAATTTGGAGCGTTTTTGACAAAGTTCACTTTTGAGTAAAAATCCTAACGCCCTTTTTCCACCGAACCCTTCAGATAATGGCATGGATTGAAATGCAAATTGAATTAATTGGATTTGAATTAATTTCACCTCATTTATCTGAAGGGTTCGGTGGAAAAAGGGCGTTAGGATTTTTACTCAAAAGTGAACTTTGTCAAAAACGCTCCAAATTTCGCATGCAGTTTTGTTTAGGTGCGTTAAACAATGTTCTGTATGTGTTTTCCTTGAAATTTGCTTCCTTTTTGAGATATTACGTATGCAAAAAAACACATTTTTCCAAGGGAATCCTCTGGGGACCTTTTCTTGAATGAAAAACAAAAGAAACCTTTTGTTTCGCTAAGCGATGAACTCACTATAATACCTAAATCTCTTACATCTGCTTTGTTAGCGCAATGGATAAGGGGCTAAAGAGCCCAGACTCGTACTTGTTTTGCCGTGACACGGGTCGAGGGTTCGATACGAGGTCGGACAATCTTTTTTTTCGTTCTGTTCCTTTACTTCTATCAAAAATCAAGATATCTATTTAAAGAAATTGCGTATGGAGTTTAACCCGTAAGAGAGAAATTTTATACAGGTTATTGTGACGTAAACACAACACGTGAGTTTCGATCGAGCGTCAAAGCAAATCCCACTCAGAGCTGAAAAGAGATGCCATGCATTACAGCTCTTTCGACTAATATCTTAAGCATTGTTTTTAAGTACCTTGTAGCCTGCCTGGTGGTTGAAAGGCATCATAAAGCCTTGATAACCCGTAAGTCACCAACACGTTTTAAAGAAGCAAAATGTGTTCTGTAACTTCCAACGCAACTGATATCGGCGTTTGAAGTCAGGTCGATCCAGGCAGCAAAGTCCAAGAGCATTTCTTGCCCAAGAAAAAAACCCTGTCGTGAGTTGTGGCCCATTTGCCAAGCGTTGCTAGTATCAAAGTTTGGAAAGTGAGAACTGCTTTTAGACTTATAAAATTTGTCTTGTATCATCCGCCATGTTTACCCGCGCACGAGGTGTAAAGGAACCTTCCCGGCATGCATTGCGATCACGTTCGGCAGGACAAGACAAGACAAGACGAGACGATATTTCTTAACTAATTGCAGAGCTTGTTTTTTTCCTTTTTTATTCCAACATAATAATGGCCAACAAGAAGCGATCGATTGAAACATAGATCTGTGATCCAGGTTGCCTTGATTTTATTTCAAATCGGCATGATTTGTAGTGTTTCAAATTTCTGGGATCAGAGGCCATGCAGATGAGACTTGTACGACGGTTTCACAAAAGCGTAAATCTGTTTATCTGTCAGCCCTACATTTTTGAGCTTATACGTTGCAAGCAGTTAACATTTTGTTGTTTTCTCAGTGAAAACAACATGCTTTCGTTCAAGGTTTAACGTGAAATCAACATTTCAACCTATTTAGACCTGAAATGGCCGTTTTTGAGCTTACGCGCTGCGTGAAATGACTAGCTTGCTCGCTTTTAAGTGAAACAAAAGTGCTCGCTGTTATGCCTTAACGTTGAATCAACATTTTAACCTATTTAGGCCTGAAATGGCCGTTTTTGAGCTTACGCGCTGCGTGAAATGACTAGCTTGCTCGCTTTTAAGTGAAACAAAAGTGCTCGCTGTTATGCCTTAACGTTGAATCAACATTTTAACCTATTTAGGCCTGAAATGGCCGTTTTTGAGCTTCCGCGCTGCGTAAAATGACTAGCTTGCTCGCTTTTAAGTGAAACAAAAGTGCTCGCTGTCATGCCTTAACGTTAAATCAACATTTTAATGGTTTTGAAAACCTGAATTCAACATTTTTTAAGGTTACACGTTGCGAAAGATCAATATTTTGCTGGATTTTAAGTGAAATTACCGTCTTTGCGGTCACGCGCTGACGTGACAACAAATACAGGTTTTTCTGCATACGTAATATCTCGAAAACGAAGCAAATTTCAGGGAAAACACATACAGAACATTGTTTAACGCACCTAAACAAAACTGCATACGAAATTTGGAGCGTTTTTGACAAAGTTCACTTTTGAGTAAAAATCCTAACGCCCTTTTTCCACCGAACCCTTCAGATAATGGCATGGATTGAAATGCAAATTGAATTAATTGGATTTGAATTAATTTCACCTCATTTATCTGAAGGGTTCGGTGGAAAAAGGGCGTTAGGATTTTTACTCAAAAGTGAACTTTGTCAAAAACGCTCCAAATTTCGCATGCAGTTTTGTTTAGGTGCGTTAAACAATGTTCTGTATGTGTTTTCCTTGAAATTTGCTTCCTTTTTGAGATATTACGTATGCAAAAAAACACATTTTTCCAAGGGAATCCTCTGGGGACCTTTTCTTGAATGAAAAACAAAAGAAACCTTTTGTTTCGCTAAGCGATGAACTCACTATAATACCTAAATCTCTTACATCTGCTTTGTTAGCGCAATGGATAAGGGGCTAAAGAGCCCAGACTCGTACTTGTTTTGCCGTGACACGGGTCGAGGGTTCGATACGAGGTCGGACAATCTTTTTTTTCGTTCTGTTCCTTTACTTCTATCAAAAATCAAGATATCTATTTAAAGAAATTGCGTATGGAGTTTAACCCGTAAGAGAGAAATTTTATACAGGTTATTGTGACGTAAACACAACACGTGAGTTTCGATCGAGCGTCAAAGCAAATCCCACTCAGAGCTGAAAAGAGATGCCATGCATTACAGCTCTTTCGACTAATATCTTAAGCATTGTTTTTAAGTACCTTGTAGCCTGCCTGGTGGTTGAAAGGCATCATAAAGCCTTGATAACCCGTAAGTCACCAACACGTTTTAAAGAAGCAAAATGTGTTCTGTAACTTCCAACGCAACTGATATCGGCGTTTGAAGTCAGGTCGATCCAGGCAGCAAAGTCCAAGAGCATTTCTTGCCCAAGAAAAAAACCCTGTCGTGAGTTGTGGCCCATTTGCCAAGCGTTGCTAGTATCAAAGTTTGGAAAGTGAGAACTGCTTTTAGACTTATAAAATTTGTCTTGTATCATCCGCCATGTTTACCCGCGCACGAGGTGTAAAGGAACCTTCCCGGCATGCATTGCGATCACGTTCGGCAGGACAAGACAAGACAAGACGAGACGATATTTCTTAACTAATTGCAGAGCTTGTTTTTTTTCCTTTTTTATTCCAACATAATAATGGCCAACAAGAAGCGATCGATTGAAACATAGATCTGTGATCCAGGTTGCCTTGATTTTATTTCAAATCGGCATGATTTGTAGTGTTTCAAATTTCTGGGATCAGAGGCCATGCAGATGAGACTTGTACGACGGTTTCACAAAAGCGTAAATCTGTTTATCTGTCAGCCCTACATTTTTGAGCTTATACGTTGCAAGCAGTTAACATTTTGTTGTTTTCTCAGTGAAAACAACATGCTTTCGTTCAAGGTTTAACGTGAAATCAACATTTCAACCTATTTAGACCTGAAATGGCCGTTTTTGAGCTTACGCGCTGCGTGAAATGACTAGCTTGCTCGCTTTTAAGTGAAACAAAAGTGCTCGCTGTTATGCCTTAACGTTGAATCAACATTTTAACCTATTTAGGCCTGAAATGGCCGTTTTTGAGCTTACGCGCTGCGTGAAATGACTAGCTTGCTCGCTTTTAAGTGAAACAAAAGTGCTCGCTGTTATGCCTTAACGTTGAATCAACATTTTAACCTATTTAGGCCTGAAATGGCCGTTTTTGAGCTTCCGCGCTGCGTAAAATGACTAGCTTGCTCGCTTTTAAGTGAAACAAAAGTGCTCGCTGTCATGCCTTAACGTTAAATCAACATTTTAATGGTTTTGAAAACCTGAATTCAACATTTTTTAAGGTTACACGTTGCGAAAGATCAATATTTTGCTGGATTTTAAGTGAAATTACCGTCTTTGCGGTCACGCGCTGACGTGACAACAAATACAGGTTTTTCTGCATACGTAATATCTCGAAAACGAAGCAAATTTCAGGGAAAACACATACAGAACATTGTTTAACGCACCTAAACAAAACTGCATACGAAATTTGGAGCGTTTTTGACAAAGTTCACTTTTGAGTAAAAATCCTAACGCCCTTTTTCCACCGAACCCTTCAGATAATGGCATGGATTGAAATGCAAATTGAATTAATTGGATTTGAATTAATTTCACCTCATTTATCTGAAGGGTTCGGTGGAAAAAGGGCGTTAGGATTTTTACTCAAAAGTGAACTTTGTCAAAAACGCTCCAAATTTCGCATGCAGTTTTGTTTAGGTGCGTTAAACAATGTTCTGTATGTGTTTTCCTTGAAATTTGCTTCCTTTTTGAGATATTACGTATGCAAAAAAACACATTTTTCCAAGGGAATCCTCTGGGGACCTTTTCTTGAATGAAAAACAAAAGAAACCTTTTGTTTCGCTAAGCGATGAACTCACTATAATACCTAAATCTCTTACATCTGCTTTGTTAGCGCAATGGATAAGGGGCTAAAGAGCCCAGACTCGTACTTGTTTTGCCGTGACACGGGTCGAGGGTTCGATACGAGGTCGGACAATCTTTTTTTTCGTTCTGTTCCTTTACTTCTATCAAAAATCAAGATATCTATTTAAAGAAATTGCGTGTGGAGTTTAACCCGTAAGAGAGAAATTTTATACAGGTTATTGTGACGTAAACACAACACGTGAGTTTCGATCGAGCGTCAAAGCAAATCCCACTCAGAGCTGAAAAGAGATGCCATGCATTACAGCTCTTTCGACTAATATCTTAAGCATTGTTTTTAAGTACCTTGTAGCCTGCCTGGTGGTTGAAAGGCATCATAAAGCCTTGATAACCCGTAAGTCACCAACACGTTTTAAAGAAGCAAAATGTGTTCTGTAACTTCCAACGCAACTGATATCGGCGTTTGAAGTCAGGTCGATCCAGGCAGCAAAGTCCAAGAGCATTTCTTGCCCAAGAAAAAAACCCTGTCGTGAGTTGTGGCCCATTTGCCAAGCGTTGCTAGTATCAAAGTTTGGAAAGTGAGAACTGCTTTTAGACTTATAAAATTTGTCTTGTATCATCCGCCATGTTTACCCGCGCACGAGGTGTAAAGGAACCTTCCCGGCATGCATTGCGATCACGTTCGGCAGGACAAGACAAGACAAGACGAGACGATATTTCTTAACTAATTGCAGAGCTTGTTTTTTTCCTTTTTTATTCCAACATAATAATGGCCAACAAGAAGCGATCGATTGAAACATAGATCTGTGATCCAGGTTGCCTTGATTTTATTTCAAATCGGCATGATTTGTAGTGTTTCAAATTTCTGGGATCAGAGGCCATGCAGATGAGACTTGTACGACGGTTTCACAAAAGCGTAAATCTGTTTATCTGTCAGCCCTACATTTTTGAGCTTATACGTTGCAAGCAGTTAACATTTTGTTGTTTTCTCAGTGAAAACAACATGCTTTCGTTCAAGGTTTAACGTGAAATCAACATTTCAACCTATTTAGACCTGAAATGGCCGTTTTTGAGCTTACGCGCTGCGTGAAATGACTAGCTTGCTCGCTTTTAAGTGAAACAAAAGTGCTCGCTGTTATGCCTTAACGTTGAATCAACATTTTAACCTATTTAGGCCTGAAATGGCCGTTTTTGAGCTTACGCGCTGCGTGAAATGACTAGCTTGCTCGCTTTTAAGTGAAACAAAAGTGCTCGCTGTTATGCCTTAACGTTGAATCAACATTTTAACCTATTTAGGCCTGAAATGGCCGTTTTTGAGCTTCCGCGCTGCGTAAAATGACTAGCTTGCTCGCTTTTAAGTGAAACAAAAGTGCTCGCTGTCATGCCTTAACGTTAAATCAACATTTTAATGGTTTTGAAAACCTGAATTCAACATTTTTTAAGGTTACACGTTGCGAAAGATCAATATTTTGCTGGATTTTAAGTGAAATTACCGTCTTTGCGGTCACGCGCTGACGTGACAACAAATACAGGTTTTTCTGCATACGTAATATCTCGAAAACGAAGCAAATTTCAGGGAAAACACATACAGAACATTGTTTAACGCACCTAAACAAAACTGCATACGAAATTTGGAGCGTTTTTGACAAAGTTCACTTTTGAGTAAAAATCCTAACGCCCTTTTTCCACCGAACCCTTCAGATAATGGCATGGATTGAAATGCAAATTGAATTAATTGGATTTGAATTAATTTCACCTCATTTATCTGAAGGGTTCGGTGGAAAAAGGGCGTTAGGATTTTTACTCAAAAGTGAACTTTGTCAAAAACGCTCCAAATTTCGCATGCAGTTTTGTTTAGGTGCGTTAAACAATGTTCTGTATGTGTTTTCCTTGAAATTTGCTTCCTTTTTGAGATATTACGTATGCAAAAAAACACATTTTTCCAAGGGAATCCTCTGGGGACCTTTTCTTGAATGAAAAACAAAAGAAACCTTTTGTTTCGCTAAGCGATGAACTCACTATAATACCTAAATCTCTTACATCTGCTTTGTTAGCGCAATGGATAAGGGGCTAAAGAGCCCAGACTCGTACTTGTTTTGCCGTGACACGGGTCGAGGGTTCGATACGAGGTCGGACAATCTTTTTTTTCGTTCTGTTCCTTTACTTCTATCAAAAATCAAGATATCTATTTAAAGAAATTGCGTATGGAGTTTAACCCGTAAGAGAGAAATTTTATACAGGTTATTGTGACGTAAACACAACACGTGAGTTTCGATCGAGCGTCAAAGCAAATCCCACTCAGAGCTGAAAAGAGATGCCATGCATTACAGCTCTTTCGACTAATATCTTAAGCATTGTTTTTAAGTACCTTGTAGCCTGCCTGGTGGTTGAAAGGCATCATAAAGCCTTGATAACCCGTAAGTCACCAACACGTTTTAAAGAAGCAAAATGTGTTCTGTAACTTCCAACGCAACTGATATCGGCGTTTGAAGTCAGGTCGATCCAGGCAGCAAAGTCCAAGAGCATTTCTTGCCCAAGAAAAAAACCCTGTCGTGAGTTGTGGCCCATTTGCCAAGCGTTGCTAGTATCAAAGTTTGGAAAGTGAGAACTGCTTTTAGACTTATAAAATTTGTCTTGTATCATCCGCCATGTTTACCCGCGCACGAGGTGTAAAGGAACCTTCCCGGCATGCATTGCGATCACGTTCGGCAGGACAAGACAAGACAAGACGAGACGATATTTCTTAACTAATTGCAGAGCTTGTTTTTTTCCTTTTTTATTCCAACATAATAATGGCCAACAAGAAGCGATCGATTGAAACATAGATCTGTGATCCAGGTTGCCTTGATTTTATTTCAAATCGGCATGATTTGTAGTGTTTCAAATTTCTGGGATCAGAGGCCATGCAGATGAGACTTGTACGACGGTTTCACAAAAGCGTAAATCTGTTTATCTGTCAGCCCTACATTTTTGAGCTTATACGTTGCAAGCAGTTAACATTTTGTTGTTTTCTCAGTGAAAACAACATGCTTTCGTTCAAGGTTTAACGTGAAATCAACATTTCAACCTATTTAGACCTGAAATGGCCGTTTTTGAGCTTACGCGCTGCGTGAAATGACTAGCTTGCTCGCTTTTAAGTGAAACAAAAGTGCTCGCTGTTATGCCTTAACGTTGAATCAACATTTTAACCTATTTAGGCCTGAAATGGCCGTTTTTGAGCTTACGCGCTGCGTGAAATGACTAGCTTGCTCGCTTTTAAGTGAAACAAAAGTGCTCGCTGTTATGCCTTAACGTTGAATCAACATTTTAACCTATTTAGGCCTGAAATGGCCGTTTTTGAGCTTCCGCGCTGCGTAAAATGACTAGCTTGCTCGCTTTTAAGTGAAACAAAAGTGCTCGCTGTCATGCCTTAACGTTAAATCAACATTTTAATGGTTTTGAAAACCTGAATTCAACATTTTTTAAGGTTACACGTTGCGAAAGATCAATATTTTGCTGGATTTTAAGTGAAATTACCGTCTTTGCGGTCACGCGCTGACGTGACAACAAATACAGGTTTTTCTGCATACGTAATATCTCGAAAACGAAGCAAATTTCAGGGAAAACACATACAGAACATTGTTTAACGCACCTAAACAAAACTGCATACGAAATTTGGAGCGTTTTTGACAAAGTTCACTTTTGAGTAAAAATCCTAACGCCCTTTTTCCACCGAACCCTTCAATTTGAGAGCGCCGAAAGATGATAATTTCTTGTGTTTGGGTAGCTGACTGTCACCTTTCAGCAGATATTAATTCACAAACCTCTTGATATATCAAAGTCGAGTACAAAGATTGAATGTCTTCCATAAACCAGGCTCGATACCTAGAAGTTTAGCTTGCCCTGTTGTTGTGCTGTCATGTTTTGCTTGCCTTGTGATCCCAATATTTCCAAGCCCATTTGAAGCAACTAAGACACACGGTGAAAACAGGATGCAAGAGTTAGTTGGTCCATGCATAGGTGGATTACAATTAGTCCGGGCCCTTGTGGGAAACTGGGGAGTTCAAGAACTCTAGGCTGATAATAATTGTGACCCTCCACGGGAAAACAGGGATAAAGGTGCTAGCATGCTCACAACACGATTCCACTTGAAAACTAGAAAACAAAAAAATTTAGCACGCTTAAAGTGTGTTCAAGAGCACACCTCATTAGTAAGTTCCTTTGTTTGGTTGGACACACCAAGAACAAAAAAGCGTGCTCCCACTAACAATGCAGTCAAACAAAGAAACATGTTAAACTTAAAAACAAAAGATAGCATGCCACAACACGCTTTATTGTGCTAGATAACACAACACGCTTAAAGCGTGTAAAGCATGCAATAATTTATGTGAAAAACTATTAATAAATTTTTACTGATGTGCTGAAAGAGTTTTCTAAGAACAAAGATGATAACATTGCTGAACATTGCGTTTGCATGTCGATCGAAACAATATCACTTACTGTTATTTGAAACTTCACTGTGTTTGTATTTAAATGATTGTTCTTTGTTGTTGGGTCGCCATTTGGACAGAAGGCGAAATTTCAGTTGTAATGTTTGGGTGATTGTTGAACTCGATGTTTGATCTGTCTTTGTACAACACGCTGCTTCATAACAAAGTGCTTTAGTGTGAAGAAGCACCATTTGCACCGCAGCCTCATTTTAAAAGAAAAAATACCGAGTAATAAATATTGATATAAGTTGTTTAGAATCTTCTTCTCCATGATATTTAAAACAAATTCCTGTAGTATCGAGTAATGTGGAGATTCACTTCACTTGCGCGCACGGTGACAAACTTCGCATCGCAAGCAACAATCGGGTGCCATTTTTGAATGGATATACATTCTGTTCCAGTGTTCACGCGGTTAATTGATGACTCTGGTACGCCTTGTCAATGTTTACTGATCTTATTGCTGACTTACCGATCTCTACCGAATTTCCAACACTTGCTGCCCTTATCCGAATTTTGATTCAAATTTATCAACACACCATAAAGTTGAAAATCCTTTGCCATTGAAACAAAACGAACGAGTGCTTAGTAGCCGAGCTTAAATGTGTGGAGGAGTTTGGGCCAGGGCCTGGGCATCATAACACAGAAAAGCTTTTGACTCAGCTGTTCAGGGATGTTCGGGGATATCATGTCTATAAACATGTTTGGAAACCCGCAATAGGCGAAAAATTTCACGCAGAACAGGAGCTTGATAATGCAGTCAACAAATTTGCCGTGAAGGTGGTCAAAAACAAAGAAACAGTCAGCCATTTACCTCGCGAGTACTTGCAAATTTTGTGGTATTTAATCGCAAGTGCGTGGAAGTGACTGGCTGTAGACGTCCATCAGCTGCTGTGCAGATGAATGGAGATTCCTTGTAGGTTTGGTGTTTAGTTGTTTGAGTAAAGTGAAAATTAATCGCTTGGAAAACTCTTGGAGAGCAATATTCGCCGATAAACACTTGAAGACACAAACGGCTCCGTTAGGAGCCACCACTCATGAAAAAGTCAATGAACAACAGCAACACTCTCAGTTTCTTTTATGTTTATTTCTTGACATCTTAGAACATGGGTTTAAACTGTAAAGATGATCCAGTTATGATCCATTTCACTAAGCATCTTGTCAAACAAATGGAAACCATTGAGGCCAAAAACTACATGGTTAGAAATGTAGAAGTGAAATTTGTTTTTCAACTTGTCCCATGTGATCAAAAATGGCTAGCTTGTATGGCAGGTGAATTGAACAATGCTGCCACTTATTTGTCTAAATTTGCCAATGTCACCAATAGGAATGCAGCCACTTTGGGGGGAAGCATTGGTGATAAGAATGCCACTGGCAGTGCTGGAAATTTGCAGACAGAATTGAGAAAGCAAAAGCTGTAGAGAAATACAAACAGAACTTTCTCAGAAAGAATTAAAAGCCAGAACAAAGGTCACTAGCTTTATTGCAAACCAGAAAAGTAGGCAAGAGTTTGAGCCCCTGCTGGGAAAATTTGTAGACAAAGCCAAGGTTGAACCACTCCACACCTGCAACAATGCATGGCGGGCATTTGTTCCAACAAATGTTTGTTATAGCTATGAAGCTAACAGGTCAAGAAGTTTTAAAATGGCTGATACTTTTGATGACCTGCCCTGCGCATGTGCTTTGAAAAGGTTTGTCTCTTGCCTAGAAGAGTCACTGAAGTGTAAAAGGCTTTGCAACAATATCTGTAAGTGGTACAATGAAAAGCGAAAAAAGGGTCAAGATTTCTCTTACAGATTTACGGGGAAAGAATCAAAATGCTTTGCCTAGGATTTTGGGCATGTGACAGAAACACTTCTACAAATGAATCCTGACAAGACCACAGTTCTTAAGTTAGATGCTCTTCACAATGCTGCTGAAAAATTGCGAGATTGTGTCTCCCGCTTCAGCAGGTAAGAGTCACTGAAGCTGAAGTTTTGCAGTTAGAAAAATCTTGCATTGAAAATTTTAATGTCAATGCTTTGTTTTTATAGAAGGTAAATCCCACAGTCTGGTCAATTGGTTATGTAATTCCTTTTCATACAAAAGAAATGGTTCAGACTTTGTCATTTGGGTTGGGACTCAACACAATGCAAGGGCGTGAAGCCAAACATATCAAGCTGAAAAAGTACATGGAGGGTCAGCATGTTTTCAGACATGAACACATTTCATTAGTTTCGCTGAGAGATATTGATCCCCTGTCAGCTAAATATAGGAGGAAAAACTTGGAAGGCCAAGCAAAAGCTGTTGTAGGAGAATATTACATTCCAAAAAGGTGTAGCGAGGTTGATTTCTGCTAGTGTGGCCTTCGTAAACAGTAGAAATCAGACAAGAAATGTTCTATCTGTGGTAGTGAACTAATGAAGTGGATAAATGAAAGTAGTGATGTGGAAAAAGTATTGCCAGCATTAAAGCAATATTTGCAGTAGGCATTTTAGAGGAAAATCTTTTGGATAACAGCAGATTCCTTGGTTCAGATACCTTTGCTCATCTACCAGAAACTTATTGGGAATCTGGCCTGGGTTGTTTGAAAGCCAGGTTAATGCTAACCCAAGTTAACTGAAGTATTAATTGTTCTTGTATAACAGTGTTTCTACTCCTAATGTTTTGTGTAGTTTAGGCTTACTCAAGCTCAAAACAGAAAGCCAAACAATATAAACAGAAATCCTCACCAAAAAGTTACAAAACTGAAATCAAAATTTCTCGCTAATCCTGGGTTAGCTTAATCGAGCTTTGAACAACCCGGCCCTGGGAGACAAAAATCTCCTTTACAATAATATCATTGCCTTAAAGTTGTAAGATTTCTATTATGCAATATGTGACAACCACATTCTCCTTAATTACTGCATACCGGTAATTATTCTCTGTGCTAAATGTCTTTGCTAATGCAGATTCATCATCCATCTAACGAAACAGGTTGAATGATGCCGAAGACAAACAGGTTGAATGCCGAAGACAAGTAAGAAGCGTTCTCATAAACAAGGGACAGGAAACGAACAGGCACGTACACGTGCAGATCAAGAAGTTACAACTTCCAACGGCGAAAGCGCCAAACAACTCATGATTAGAGAAATGCGAGAATCGGGGTAAGGATAAAATGCATTTCATAAACAACTGTTCTTCTTCGTGATGTTTGACTGTTTTCCAGATATCAGTGG
>OZ026598.1:26917321-26982321 GCA_964020085.1 Micromussa lordhowensis
TGTAACAATGTTTTTTTTCTTTTGTTGTTTATTCGGCAGGTTTCCAGTACGTTCTTGTGTTTCCGTTGCGAAGTTTGTTGAACAGTTCTTTTTAGAACTCATCCTGTCCTGCAGGGAATATAGTCTTCAAACAGTTCTTTTTAGAACTCTGTGTTGTTGCAACCCTTGTTTGGTAAGTTTCCTCCATTTACAACAACGTTTTGTGGATTTTTCAAGCAAGGGCAATATTGCAAGGTGTTTTTTTCCTGGTTTTTCGACAGCTTTCTACATCAGTGACTTTGCTTCCATTTCAACAAAGCTTGGCAGTTTTTTGCAAGGTATTTGTCATTAATTTTGCCTTCCTTTCTTGCAGATTTACAGTGTTTGTGCTTGAGCTGACATATTCAACCTGTTACCTCGGTATGCGAAATTCTTTGTTTTCGTTCCATCGTGCGTGCTAGGTGTTTTCCCGCCATTTCAGTAAATTAATATGCATTAGCGTCGATGTAGTTTTCTTTTTGTCTCGTTCGTCGTCAGGACTAGTTTACGCTTTCGCCGTTGCGGCTCTGTTCGTTTAAGCATCTGTGTCAGTGGCGTCTTCACGTTTATTCGCCTCTTTTCGCATTGGAGTTTCACCGATAAGGTTCGTACTAGTTCTCCCGCTGCTTGTAATTCATTTTGGTGGTTATTCTTAGAATTTTGTTGTTGTTTTGTTTTGCTAGAATTGTCACGCTGGGACGGGCCGGTTGTTTCCCGTACGGCTAGTATCTTATGGTGAACTTCTCTAAATAAAGTGTAGTGTTCGCTGGTGTATTTAGCGGCTACACATTGGTTCTTATCGACTCTTCAAACTGTGTTCGTTGAAGACGACGTTGGCGATGGCTACGGATGACGAGTTGCAGGCTACTCGCGTTACGGAATTTAGCACTTTGTTGGATGAAGAAGGCGTTAGTTCAGAAGAAATAAAGCGATTACGGGGATCCATATCCGCGTTTAAGGGACATTTGACAAGAGCGTACAAAGATATTAGACTTTTGTGTTCTAACTCAGGACCTCTCAGTGATATTGTGTCAAGGAAGAACGCCTTGGACGATTTATTTGGAAGATACGCCGCGGCGGTTAGGAATTTGCTTCAGTATCTGGTAGATAAAGAGGAACGGGACGCGATCGCGCGCTGTCATCGCCGCGAAGTTAACGAAAAGGCTTTATTCGACGAAGAATTTACAGAATGGTATAATGCGGCGAGGCAGTTCGTCTATGCTGAATCCGCGCGCGTTTCCACCCCAGGCGTAGTTTCGCTCGAGGTTCCACGCAGGACTCTACCTGAGTTGCCACGCGAGATTTCACGCGAGACTCCACTGTACGTTCCCAGCAGGACTCCACCTGAGTTGCCACTCGAGATTCCACGCGAGACTCCACTGTACGTTCCCAGCAGGACTTCACCCGAGTTTCCACGCGAGGCTCCACGCGAGACCCCTCAGAACATTCCCCCCAGGACTTCACCTGGCTTACGAGGCGAGACTCCGCCCATGACCCCACACGATGTTTCGCGAGATGCACTAAACACGCGATTATCCCACAGAAGACCTGTCCCTTCGGTGAACGGACAGTCCCTTTATGGCTCACGAAGATCGGCCGGATCAGGATCGAAGGCACGGCTTGCTGTTGCACAGTTGAAACTAAAGAAAATCGAGGAGGAGCAAAGGTTAAAAGAGATGGAGCTCGATCTTGAAAAGCAACGGCTGCAGGTTGAAATGGAAAGACAGCTCCTCAATGCGCGTGTGGAGGTCGAACAAGCCCATATCGAGTTGTCCGGTGGAAGTGGTGATAGTGGCGATGTCAGTAATAGATCTTCAGACCTCCCTTCGCTCCCCAAGCAGACGTTACACGAGACTATTCACAGATTTCTTGCCTCGTGTGACGAAGATCGGCCGGATCCGGATCCGATCCCGCCTCTCCAGCCTAGAAAGAATCTTTCGAATGACGTTCCTGATCAGCCCGTGGGGGTAGTCAATGCCCCAGAGGTGCAGAGTATCTTAAAGGTTCAGCAGGAAGCAATGAAACAGCATGATGAAGCAGTACGCTTAATGGTCTCTGGTCTAGAGAGGATTGAAATGCCTAAAAGAGAGTTTCTCTCTTTCGATGGTGATCCAAAGAGGTACCCTCGATTTATTAAGAGCTTCGAGATAAACGTGGAACGCAGAGTGAAAGAGGACGATGAAAAACTCGCTTACCTTATACAGTATTGCAAGGGCGCTGCTAAGGATGCTATCGAGAACTGTTTGATGTTACCACCTGAGGAAGGTTACAAAGAAGCGAAAGAGATCTTACGTAAGAACTTTGGACAGAAGCATATAATCGTGAGAGCGTTCATCGACAAGGTCGTCAAAGGACCTCAGATCCGCGCCTGGGAGTCCGAGAAGTTGTCTCAGTTGGCTCGTGACATGAAGAGCTGTTCCCTCAATTCAGATCACATGCATTACAAAGCTGACATTAATTCTATGGACACGCTTAGGAGGATCGTTATGAGACTTCCACCTCATCTCCAAGCTAAATGGGCCGAGGAGTCAAACAAGCTCATCGAGGCACAGAAAGAGCCGGAATTTTCGCACCTGGCAAGCTTTGTAGAGAAGAGGGCGACTGTAGCAAACACTGCCTTTGGTAAGCTGGTGGGAGCGAGGCCAGAAGCAGACATTAAGCCCAAATTTCGACGGAGACCTAGCGTTGACCCCCCTACCTCTGCGACGTCTCTCGGGATCCAGTCGGCGAATGGTGTACGCCCCCCAGATGGCACGTCACTCGGTCAGCCTGCCCTCAGTCCTGTTGCCCAAGGTTCAAGTAAACAAGTTAGTCCCCTATCCTGCCTGTTCTGCAATGGCGCGCATAACTTGGAAAGATGCTTCAAGTTCCGAGACAAGACCTTTGACGAACGAAAAGAGTTCGTGTCGACCAAGAAATTGTGTACCAATTGCCTGAGAGTAAATCACTTTGCCAGAAGATGTAGAATGGCAAAGGCGTGCCTTTTCAGTGGTTGCGGACAACGCCATCATTCACTCCTTCATCCACCGCCTCCTGCACTTGAACGTGTTGAAACACCTGTCGGTTGTACCACCCAAGAGCCTTTGCTAGAGGGCGATATACGGAACGGTCCTACTGGGGCCGGCCAGGAAGCCCAGTGTGCTGCTGTCAAATCTGGGAGATCTCGTGTTAGCTTGCAAATAGTTCCTGTGAGAGTTCGTGGTGGAGAAGGCGGTCCAGAAATTGAGACTTATGCGTTTTTGGATAACGGCTCGGACACGACGCTTTGTTTGAGCAGCCTGGCCGAAAGTTTAGGTGTCTCCGGGAAACCTGTTCACTATTCCCTGTCTTCGATAAATGCTGAGAACATTCCCAAATCGGGATACGAAGTGTCATTGAATGTGTTGGCTCTTGATGGTGATGACCCTATCCTCCTGGATAAGGTGTGGACCGTCGATCGTCTTCCCATCTCTAAGCGCAGTGTACCTTCAGATGAAGACGCGAGTCAATGGCCTCACTTGAAAGGCGTAAAGTTCCCAAGACTTGAAGGAGAAGAGAAAGCTGTTAGTATACTTATTGGAAATGACGTTCCAGAAGCGCATTGGGTCTACGATGAGAGACGTGGAAGACGAAAACAACCATACGCAGTTAGAACCCCCCTTGGTTGGACGCTTATTGGGCGACTGAACAGGTCCTCAGTAGCGAAGGAAGCCCAGGTCAATTACATAAGAGGTAGCCATGAAATGTTGTCAAGCCAGCTCAGGAGGATGTATGACGCAGAGTTCAGCGAGTGTCTAGCGAGCAGCAAGTTGGCCATGTCCGGTGAGGATCGCCGAGCTCTTGCCATCCTCGAAAATTCAGCCCGTTTGGTGGATGGCCATTATCAACTGTCCCTACCCTGGCGTTATAGACCTCCTTCTTTGAAGAATAATCGATGTGTCGCTTTGCGCAGGCTTCATTTTCTCGAGAAGAGGTTTCAGAAGGACCCTTCTCTGATGGAGAAATATTGCAAGACCGTGAATGATTACATTGCAAAGGGCCATGCCAGAAAAGTTCCAGGTGATCAGATAGATCCCGGTGGTAAACCCCTGTGGTACCTGCCGCACCACCCGGTCATCCACGAGCACAAACCTGGCAAAGTACGAGTGGTCTTTGATTGCGCAGCTCGATTTGGCGATACGTCACTGAATGACCAGTTGCTTCAAGGCCCCGACCTCACAAACAACCTCACAGGTGTGTTGCTCAGATTTCGGCAAGAACCGGTTGCGTTAATGGCGGATGTGGAGCAGATGTTCCATCAAGTACGTGTAACACCGGATGACTGTCATGCTTTGCGTTTCCTCTGGTGGGAAGATGGTGACTTGTCCAAGAACCCAGTCGACCATCAGATGCTTGTGCATTTATTTGGCGCCTCGTCTTCCCCTTGCTGTGCGAGTCTTGCTGTCAAGAAAACAGCCAAGGATTTTGGGAGCGACTTCGACGCTCAAACTGTAGATACTGTGAACCGTAACTTTTACGTTGACGATTGCTTAAAATCTGTGGCAACAGTTCCTGAAGCATCCAGACTCGCAAATCAACTTGTGCAGTTACTGGCAAAAGGAGGATTCCACCTCACTAAATGGATCAGCAGCAGCCGTGAGGTCTTGGAAGAAATTCCTCTCGGTGAGAGGGCACCGTCCGTCGCTAACTTGGATTTAGAAGACCTGCCTATTGACCGCGCTTTGGGTACCCAGTGGGACGTGGAGGCGGACACGCTGAGTTTTCGTGTTAAGGAGAAACCAGTTCCTGATACCAGGAGGGGAATCCTGTCCCTAGTATCTAGCCTTTACGATCCTCTAGGATTCGCGGCACCCTTAATACTACCAGCCAAGGTCCTCCTGCAGGAACTGTGTAGACTCGACTTTGGTTGGGATGAGACTGTCCCGAACGAAACTCTGGTGAAATGGAGAGCGTGGGTAGAAGATCTCCAGAATCTTAAACTTGTAAGCTGGCCGCGCTGCTTTAAGCCCAAAGAATTTGGAGTGCTCCACAACGTTCAACTCCATCACTTTTCGGATGCATCGGAGGTGGGATATGGAGCAGCATCCTATCTTCGCCTCGTAGATGACAAGGGAAGAATTCATTGCGGATTAGTTATGGCCAAATCTCGTGTTGCACCTTTGAAGACCGTCACAATTCCCAGGATGGAACTGACTGCCGCAGTGGTCTCGGTCAAGCTGCATAAATTTATCACAGAGCAGCTGGATTTGCCAATAAACAAGACGGTATTTTGGACGGATTCCACGATAGTACTTCAGTACATCAGAAATGAAGCAAGAAGGTTCCAGACGTTCGTCACGAACCGACTTTCGATAATCCACGACGCCTCTTCCCCGTACCAGTGGCGGCATGTTGATTCGCTGCACAACCCAGCAGATTACGCCTCTAGAGGTTTCTCTAGCAGCGAAGCTCGCAAATTACGTCATTGGTTTACCGGACCAGCGTTCTTAAACCAAGAAGACAGTACTTGGCCAAAGCTACCTGACCAAATCCCAGACCTGCCCGAAGATGATCACGAGCTCAAGAGGAAAGCTCAAGTTCACATGTCGATACAAGAACACTGTCTGCAGCCCCTTTTACTACGTTACTCCTCCTTTTACAAGCTCCTGACGTCTGTCGCATGGTTGCTTCGATTTAAGAATTATTTACGCAGTCGATCCAGAGAGGTGAAGAGCGGAAACCTGACGGTTGACGAAATTGTCACAGCTACTAGAGAGGTGGTTAAAGTGTTACAGAAAGAAGCCTTTCCTAAAGAATTGGCGGTTCTTTCAAGAATCTCTCACGGAACTCCATCAGTTGCTTCTGTTACCCGACGGAACAATTTGAGTTTTGTGGGATACGTTAGTCCTCTTAGGAAACTTAACCCAGTGATAGTCGATGGTGTCATTAGCGTCGGAGGACGTCTGGAAAGGGCCGCTATTCGGCCGAGTGCCAGGCATCCCATGATCCTGCCTAGCAAGCATCATGTTACTGATCTGGTTATAAGAGATTGCCACGAACGAGAAGGTCACGTAGGCGCTGGACAAGTGCTAGCCAGTGTGAGGCAGAAGTTTTGGATTCTAAGGGGACATGCAGCTGTGCGGCGTGTAATTGGAAAATGTCTTAAGTGTCGCTTCTGGAACGCTAGGCCGTGTGAACAGGTAATGGCTCCTTTGCCCAGCGCTAGAGTCAGCCCTTGTCTTCCCCCCTTCTCTTCCGTGGGCGTGGACTACTTTGGTCCGATATTGGTCTAGTCGAGGCGCAGTCAGGTCAAAAGATACGGATGTGTATTTACATGCTTAGCTGTTCGGGCCGTTCACATTGAGATTGCTCACGAACTAACAACAGATTCGTTCATTCAAGCCTTTACAAGATTCGTTAGCAGACGAGGCCCGCCAATTGAAGTTTATAGCGACAACGGAACTAACTTTAAAGGTGCTGAGGCCGAGATCAAGATCGCTTTGGAGAAGTGGAATCCCGATCGTATCGACAATTGCTTAAGGAAGCGTGGGGTAAAGTGGAATTTCAATCCTCCACATGCGAGCCACGCTGGAGGTGTCTGGGAGCGGATGATACGCTCAATTCGCAGGATTCTCCGTGCTCTCTTGGGATGTCAGCTCGTGGACGATGAAACTCTCCTAACCCTCATGGCGGAAGTTGAGAAGATATTAAATGATCGTCCTCTCACCCCTCCGACAAGTGATTCGAACGATCCTGAACCCCTCTCTTCAAGTAAGCTGCTTCTTCTGCGCCCGAATGTATGTTATCCAACTGGGGAATCAGATGCTATCCACATCTACGGGAGTAAGCGCTGGAAGCAAGCACAGTACCTCGCGGACATCTTCTGGAAACGTTGGACGCGGGAATATTTGCCGACGCTTCAAGTTACGCAGAAATGGCTCCGCCCACGACCCAACCTATCTGTCGGAGATCTTGTCCTTGTTATTGGCGAAAATTCTCCTCGTGGTCGCTGGCCAAAGGGAGTTGTGCAAGAAGTATTTCCGGATCGCAATGGAAACGTTCGACAAGTTACGGTTAGAACGGCGACTTCAGTTTTACGGCGTGATGTTCGCAAGTTATGCCTTTTGGAAGGCGCTTCAGATTTGAAGGCGCAAGGAGAGTCTTGACTGAACTTTGCTAAGAACGCTCCAACTAGTCTGTAATGACTTAGTACAGTTTAAGTTACGTTCTTATCTGACTGTCTATTTTTCTTGAAAGGCTAACTCTACGGTGCGCCTTTCGGGGCCGGCATGTTACCTCGGTATGCGAAATTCTTTGTTTTCGTTCCATCGTGCGTGCTAGGTGTTTTCCCGCCATTTCAGTAAATTAATATGCATTAGCGTCGATGTAGTTTTCTTTTTGTCTCGTTCGTCGTCAGGACTAGTTTACGCTTTCGCCGTTGCGGCTCTGTTCGTTTAAGCATCTGTGTCAGTGGCGTCTTCACGTTTATTCGCCTCTTTTCGCATTGGAGTTTCACCGATAAGGTTCGTACTAGTTCTCCCGCTGCTTGTAATTCATTTTGGTGGTTATTCTTAGAATTTTGTTGTTGTTTTGTTTTGCTAGAATTGTCACGCTGGGACGGGCCGGTTGTTTCCCGTACGGCTAGTATCTTATGGTGAACTTCTCTAAATAAAGTGTAGTGTTCGCTGGTGTATTTAGCGGCTACACAACCCTTAAGTCAACCCTTTCGTCGTAAGTATAGACTTTCAATGTCTTTATTGTGATGGCTGTAAACAGGAACGGTGCCTGTTATGTTATTGCTTGTTTTTTTTTTTGGCACGTTACTACCGTCAATGCAGCGTTATTTGCATGTACTGCATGCATTTTCATTTTCTGTTGACGCAGTCCGGGAACGGTGACTTGTCTATTGTTATGCCTGCATGTTTGTTACACTAGTACCATGACTGCTGCCTTTCGTGATCCTTTTGTTTTTTTCTGGGTTGGGTGCATACGTGAACGGTGCCCGTTATGTCATTGCTTGTTTTTTTTTTGGCATGTTAGTAGCGTCCCTGCGGCATTCTGGTTTTCTACTAGCCCTGGGGTTCCGGGTTCCCCGTTTTTTTTTTCTGTCTAGGCTTTTTTTTCTGTAGACCTGACTAGCTGTTATGCACTGCTGTTTTGTTGGTCAGGATTGCTTGACACCATTGCTAGTGTCTTCGCACATTTGCATGCCTACTTCCCTTCTTGCAATCGTTACTTACACTGCAGTAGGCTGTTACATCTGGTTCTGTCACACAAAGGTCGACTCAGCTTATGTCACGTTATGTCATGTCACGTCATCCTTTGGTCACGCTGGCTTATGGTGGATTCATCTGCTCGGCTAGACTGCGGAATGGAGGATGCGCCAGTGCATAGCTGGGATGTCAGACCGTCCGTTACCATCAATGAATACCCAGTGTCCCTTCGACGGGAACAGGAAGTCTGGAGAAGCCAAGATGGCTGTCTGGCAGTTTTTGAGCATCGGACTTCTCCGAGGTCCAAGCACCTTCCATCATCAATACGTAGCAGGCGCATGATCTCCGACCGTGGTGTCGGGAGGGAAGCTGGTCCTTCTGTCCCAAGTGCGGGAAACTTATTCCTCAGAAGCTGCTACCGTCCTTCTGCAGCAAGAAACCCAGTGCTGTTGACCATTCTTGTAAGTGTGGCGGGGGTACCTACTCCGTTCCCCAAGCAGACAACGTTCCTCTGATCCTCAGAGATCTAACACCTGAAGACATACGTCTGCTGCATCCCTTGGTGATTCACTGTGGAGAATACAAGAGAGTTGTCCACGGATATCGGCAACGCACCGGCCCATTTTGTGTTTCATGGTCGTTGATGGCAGTTGCCGATAAAATTGCAGCGGTTCCAGACCCAGCAAGACGTGGCAAACTTGAAAGGATCTTTCACTTCCTCATGGCTAAGCCCGACAGTGCCTACGGCAAGTTCGTGCGCATGCAGTCTTGTGGCCAACGGGAACCGTTCCCGCACGAAGTCTTCACCTTGCCCGAGTACGAAGGCATCAAGTGCGCTCTCTGGCCCAGCCTGTACCACACCACCGCCATGTGTGAGATGATGCTGACGGGTAACAGCAACAGGGCATAAAGTGTGCAAGATCAGCTTCATCCACAAGGCGCTGCCGCCCATGCTGGACTACAGCCTGGATTTCCAGTACGACCGCTGGCTCTTCAAAACCGTCACCGGGGCCATCAATTCTTCATGCGTGTCAGGATGCAGTCCCAACTGCGACCTGCAACAAAAATCATTCTCGGCTACCTACTGGTGCTGGCAGCACCTGCTCCTCATAGACGCGGTCCGCCAGTACGGTTTCCTGTCCTTCTTTCTCATGGTCAGCCCCTACGAGTGGACCTTTCCCTGGCCCCGCTCCATTGAGCAGATCCATGAAGACTACTCTCAGGAGCCCACTGACCTGCCGGCGCTCCTGAAGCAAATTGTGAGGGGATACCTTGCCGGCACCAACACCAACCGCTGGCGTCGCCACGTCTTCGGCAACCTTGGGGAGCCCCTGGACCGCAATGTCATCACCTACTTTTACCGCTTCAAGTGTTGTACTAACATGCAACAAACCATGATTCACCTGGACCTGGCCAGTCCTGTAAGTTAAGTCAAGTTTAAAGAACATATATATATTGTACATATGATTGCTTGATAGAAGGGCATACTAGCACTTCTTAATAAAAAATTGATAGCATTTTTATGTGTCCCTTAGGGCAGTGCTCATTTGCAAAGATATCAAACAACTTTTTGCATGAATTTAGTAATGATATGCAATAACAACCAAAACTCAGTTTACAATGTTGGAACTCATCAAGGCGCAGTTTAGGGGTGTACCAGTGTAAGCCTCGTCAAAAGAAGGGTCAATTTGGAAAATGTGGATTGTTCTTCAGGGCCTCATGCTTCTTATCATCTCAAGGGTGATGTATAATTAAAGGTGATGCCTCTTGAGTAAAATTAATATAAAAGAAGAATACAGTTATCTTTAGTTTTCTTCTCTCGTGTGCAAATAAGTTGTGGTGCTATTATATAAAAAATAAACACATGTCCATGCTTATAGAGTTACAATGATGATGCACACTAAATCAGTTCAAAACAAAACAATATCCAAGTTTGAAAATGAAGGCTTCACGCAACCATGCTGTTGTCCTTGAAGTATGCATTCCGAGGCAAGAAATTGCATTACTGTAGGTGTGTTTTTGGCATAAATTATGATATTTTCATATTGTACCTAATAAGCTACTAAGTTACTGATATTATGTACTGTATTGACAAAAGTGAGCACTCCGTGCTTTCATATCATAAAAATTGGTATTTATTAACAGAGTTTATTGCCTTTATACCATTGAGTGAACAGATGTCAGGCTCTAAACTGTGCATTATAGAGCTCTAAAAGACTTGTTTTACATGCACTGTCAGTAGCATAGACTACCAGAAATGTGCATTTAGGGAATTAAATTCCATGGAGGGGCACAAGCCAAGGTTAACATTATAATTATTTTATTATCCTTGGAAAAAAACCTTTGTCTACCATGGATGTGGGTGGAAAAGTGTTGATCATGATGAGATCATGGACAGAGGAAAAGAAAGCCTGGATTATAGTTGTTGATGACCTGTTTGAGCAGATGTTTTGAAGTGACTTCCTAACATACTGCTACGATAAAGATCATGGCACTAGGCTCGAGGACAAACTAGTGGCTGGTGTTTTAGAATATTGCCATGAGCACTGGGAAAGCCATTATCCCACCAGACAGTCTAGAGCCACAAGAGGACCACAAGCATCTTTGTTACCCCAGGGACAAATCAGGCATGGACATGCAACAGCCTGAAGCAAGGTAGCACCCAAACGTGCAAAACACAGCCATTCTCTCTCTAAACCAATGACAGAGCATCCACCTCCAAAACCAGGGCCAAATCCCACCGTCTTCATTGAAGATGATGGTGATTTCCCAACATCACAGCAAACCAACCTGCAACTTGCAATGGCTAAGGCCTGCACAACAAGAGCTGAAGTAGCTGCTCTTTACAGCTTGATTCCACCATTAACATCAAGATCTCCCCTTACACTGAAACCAGTTTATGGTAAGTCTTGCAGTTCTGACCCCTTCTCTTTAGTGGAGCGTCCTTGTGAAAATGACATTCGGAAGGCTAAAAAATTCTGAATGATGAGCACAAAGCTGCCAAGAATCCTACTGGCATTGAGATCCAAGGTGAGGGACAGTTCTCTGAAAATGCTTTGTCCATTCTGGAGCGTTACTGTACCATAGCTGACACTCATCGCAAACTTTCTGCAGAAGCCAGGTGGTTGTTACAAGTGAAGTGCTCTCCCAGAGAGATGGTGAAACTGCAAAACACCCTTTGGCATCATCCAGCCAGTAGCCCAATACTGAAGTATGGTAGAAAGGGATTGGATGCCACTTCATTTTCAGATCTTGTCGAAGAGCAATACATCGATAGCTTTGTCATAGACATTTGCATCAGCAAGTTTCTAGACAAATCTAGAGCAAATCGAAAGAGTGTCACAGTTTACTTCCCAACTGAGTTTTTTGATTGGATGCACTCAAGTGACAAGAAATATCAACAGCTGCAGTTAAGAGAAAAAGTGGAACAATTGCCAAATGGTGATGACCTACAACAAATACTGGTGCCAGTGTACAATGCCCAACCAATGGGGCTTGATCTTTGTGGATCTCGCCAGTCAAGAGATGTATTTTGATGATGGCCTCATGTCAGCTGTTACTCCTATAGTCATTCCCTGTGTTAAACAGTCATTAGAATTAGTCCTGGAGATGTACCCAAACCATCCAGCCCTCCAAAGCAAGTTTTGGCAAAATTGCACCAGATTTCAGCGTTTTGGTATGCCATCTCAAGCGCCAGTTAATTCAAGAATGATTGGCATTGGAAGCTGTGGGATTGGAGTGATAATGGCTGCAAGGGATATCATCAACAATGGATCCTTGTCCATTAACAATTTCCAGGGGAGCTATTGTGATATGGATTTTCACAGGAAAGACTTAATGTTGCAGATTCTTAACTGGAGTGGTCTGGTTTGAATTCTGGACAACTGTGTGCTATACTAGATCTCTGGTTAATCAGTCCAAGTTCGGCTGCAGCAAAACAGATAATTATTTGTCAACAGCTAGCTCTGTCTAATTTGGGTAGTCAGTCCATTTTGGGCTGTTGTTATCTGAGGGCAGAACAATGTTTCTTTCATTATTATTTTTCTATAACTAGTTCTGTGTAACTTGGGTAGTCAGTCCATTTTGGGGCTGTTGTTATCTGAAGGCAGAGCATAATGTTTCTTTAATTATTATTTTTTCTATAACTAGTTCTGTCTAACTTGGGTAGTCAGTCCATTTTGGGCTGTTGTTATCTGAAGGCAGAACATAATATTTTTAATCCTTATTTCTTTGTAATCAGTATGTACTTTCTTAGGAAAGTTGATTCATCTTGAATGTTATTGTCTGACATCTTAATTATTTTGCAACTTTAAGTCTGTTTTAAGTGGTCAGTTTAATATTTGTGTTAACTGAGTTAATGTCTCTTTTAGGTTGACAGTGAAAGTTTTACTGCAGTTATCAGGGAGCGGAAGTTTAGAAACCAATAATTTTTAATGTAGTTAGAGTGAGTACAATATTTAAAAGGTATTACATAACTGTGCTTTTAAATTTTATTTTTTAATAAATTTATTGTAACTCTGAACAATGCTGTTAACTGCTTGAACATGAACCAGTCATATGCCAAAAAACAAGGAATAACGCGAGTTAACCAAAGTATTACTTTGAAAATATAAAATCTTAAGATCAGCTTTCCGTGCTTAGTGCACGAGAACAGTTCAGGCCACCAGATTACTTCAAACTCTTCCCTAATCATGCCCAACTACTATTTGGATTTGCAATGTTGCAGAGTTGTTGGCTGTCCTGCTTTGCGCCCTTTCTTTGGAAGCATCTCTCGCACGATCTAAAACTGTTTTTCACCAATAACTACATATGTTTTTACCCTTTTTATATTATCAAATTCCTGTATATTTTTTATCCTGTGTTTATTACCCTGTATATATCTTTCCCCATTTGTTAATTTCCTCTCTGTAAATGGCAAGAAACAAGCCAAAGCCGGTGAAGGACAAGGAAAAATTGAAAAAATACGAAAGGAAGTGCGAAAGAGGTGGAAAAACAAGAAGGCCAGAGAAAAAGCCTTGAAGAACGCAGTAAACGCTGACTGCAAACCTACCGAATGCGAGGAGAGACAGAGCCCGGCTGTGAAATTGCCAGAAACTAAACCAGAGCAGAAACGTGGTCAGAGCCCCACACAAATCGTGGTGAAGCGACATGTGAGGGAAATCATAGCCTGCGTAGCTTGGCGGTTAGCAATTCGAGCATGTTAAAATGAGCGGCAAAGCCGTCAGGAACCGCCTGCCCGGATGACCTACATTTTTTATTGCCGCACCCAATTACATATTTTGTCAATCTGATGACAGGTTTTGTGGCTCGTATTATCCCAGCCAATCACAACGCAGGTCATAAATTTGCCGCGAAATGGACTCGCAGGGAAAGGCCACAGTGAAACGGATCAAAACAGCACTATCCGATGCGGTGTTTGCTCAATGGCGGCAAAGGGCGATACGCAAAAATGCCTGTTAAAGGCGGAATCGATAGAAATAGAAACGATAATTGTCGACTTTGTTGTTGTCTGCTTAAAATCAAATTCGGAGAATTCAAGGAGACCTCTTACATTTCATCGCAGAATTTTTTCAAGGTTTCTAAACATGATGGATTTCAAGATGGCACTTTGTCCGAAATCTGCTCGAAAATTGGTTTGGAGATAGAAAAGTCTGACACTATCTGATCGTGTGTGATCATGCCTGTGCTCGGAAGATTAGAAACGCTTTTGAACTTTACAATTTCATCTACTCAAGCCTGCAGAAAGAGAAGGCGATTAGGTTTCTGGCAATTCAAGCGTCTTTTGCCAACTACTGTTTCGTCGTCAGATCGAAGTCCTCAAACAAGAAAAGGACATAGGGCATCCAGAGAAAACTCAGCATCAAAGAAATCGCTAAAATTTGGTGAGTTACCTCCACTAAGCTCGACTACCAATAACATCACTTTGAACACGCTAGAGGAAATTCAGGAAATCACACGTGGCGAGAGCCTACACGACTCCTACGGTTCATGACATTTGTACATTTGCTGTTCTCTGTTCGGGTGATGTAGCAGCTCTCCTAAGGTCTCACATGATTGGCTTGCTACCCTTTGAGAGTACAATAGAACAAACAACAGAAACAATGCCCCTATCCCTAACACAATAGCAGCTGCTACAATGATAAAACAAAAGCAGCTTTGGACAGCTGCTACACTACTGCTCTGTTCGGTCTCTCAACCTTTTTGTTGCTTCACTTGTGTTTATGAAGGACACTTCATTTTGTGTTCAACAACAATCTTTTATTCGTTTACAGGTAAATAATCGTTAATCCCCTGGCTCCGAAGATAGCAGTGCTAATCGAGGCGGGCCAGGAAGTACACACTTTAGACTACATATGAATAAAAATTAGTAAATACCAGAACAGGTTAAGTCTACGGAAACAGATAGGTAATTAATTAAGGTTGACTACGCAATGTGTTATGAGAGGAGGATAAGATAAGACAAAAATGAATAACATAAGATAGACGAAACAAAGCTAATAGCTATTAAGAGTATTTTCTAACTTTTGAGATGATGGATTCTAAGTCTTCGTAGGAGTCTTCAGCTTCTAATATATTAAACAAGATCATACGAATTTTCCTTTTAAAGATGAGTTTTGGTAGTGTTCGGAGCTTAGTTGGTATCTCATTCCACAGTTTTGCACCAATTACTGAAAAGGATTTCCGTTTAACTTCAAGGTTTGATTTTTTAATATAAAAGTTGTCGGAAACTGAAGATCGCGTTTTATATGAATGAATTTTTACTGTAGGGATGAACAAATGTTTTAACTGTGAAGGGATAACAATCATTGCTCACATCATGCATTGTTTCAGCTAGCAATTTATAATACAAAAAGTGAATAGGTAGAGTCTGTGCACGAAGTAACAAAGGAATGGCGTGATCACACCTGTCAGCGAAGCACATGAAACGGAGAGCACGTTTTTGGAGGATTAGAAGCTTGTAAAGAGGAACTTCTACTAGAGCTGAGCCGTTAGACTGTGCTATAGCAAAATTAGTGGTCATTGGTCTGCATATCGCTTTGCAGAGTTTGATACCTCTGTAATTCGTCATTGTTTAGGCTCATTTCTAATGCAAGATATGTCTCCAAGAATTTGCTTTCGAGGGACAAAATATGAAATTTACAGTGAACATGTTGCTTACTGGCATCATATATTGTGACGCCGGGCCCGGCCGTTTGATTAAAACTGCATGTAAGTACAGTACGGATATCATATTTGTCCTCGTTCGTTTTTCTTCGGAGAAGCCGTAGCTTTACTTCAAGAAAGGTATACGTTTCTCTAGCGACGTTCTTATGTCGCTTGCATATATCTGATCGAACAGAGCAGTAAAGAAATTGCGGTGGATTATTTCGCACCAAATTGACTTTGTCAGAGGACAATTCCATTGCTGTAAAGTTCAGCGACAACATTTCTGAAATCTGGTCGTTGATGACGCTTTTCAAAGGCAAAATAACAATGATGCAGGTTCTCGTACACGTAGTTGATAATTCTTGTCTGGCAAGCGCGAACACAGTAAAAATCATGCTTTTGCCAAAGCCTGTTGGCAAAACGGCCATCACATCTCTCCCATGAAGTAACTCGCTTACAGTTGTCTCTTGCTCAGGTTTGAGAACAATTTCGCGATCTTCACAAAGAATATTTAGGCGCAATAACGCTTTCGAGAGAGCTTTCTCTGCCACTTTCTTTTTAATACGTGCCAAATATCGGTGTTGTTTGTTGGAGCGGTCTCTTGGGAGATTACCGAAAATTTTGATTGACGTATTAGCCTTTTGATCCAATGGGAGTGGCCAGTACGCCAGCGCAGCTAACAAAAACTACCGGTCATCCTTGCAGGCGGTTTCTCAGTTGTCTCACCCCAGGCTCCTCGCAGCTTCGCCGCTCGTTTTAGCCCGCTCGAATTGCTTAAACTGCCAAGCTACGCAGGCTAGGGAAATCAATCCTTCCTTGGTCGTACGATCCAAAAAAGTTCTTGGGCTGTGGCACCTTTGGGAACTGCTATCTGGCAAATTATTGAGATGTCGTGGTGGCGCTGAAAGAATTCAAGAAACGGAAATCTTGGTCTCTGAATGACCTCAGAAAAGAAGTTCGCCACGAGGCAAGAATGCTCAGCCACTTGGAAGATCATCACCATGGAGTGCCGTTGTTATTCTGGGTGGTTACCAAGACTGAACCATTACAACTAGTCACCAAGTTTCATGGTCAGGAAGATAAAAGCCTAACTTTGTCTAGCGCAATATGTAAAATAACACAATTATGGAAATAACTTTTAATTGACAACTTCAGTTAAAGATGGCTGGCTTTTTAGAAGACCGTATGCATTTATTTTAGTTATGTTGTTTTACTTTGGTTGTGAAAAGGTATGTTTGTGGCAAAAAGGAGGAGACTGTACTTGATGGAAAGAGAAAGCGGTTGGATGGCGAGGACGAGAGTTTTACTCGTGAAGTGGAAGGGTTTTATATTTGTTTCCTGGGTTTGGGGATGTCGAACATGGTTTCCCAGATTTCCACAACTTCAGTTTAAATTCTGGGAAGCCATTGGCAACGATACTTGTTACTACACAGGAGAGGTGCAGGATGTGCGGGAAGACACTAGCTGTGGATCCCGACACTCATATCGTTGTAATTCACCATGAACAGCGCGGCAGTTATCTTGGATCACGAGTAACTAAATGCTGCCGTACCTGCAAGGTTTATGAACATTATGGTTACTGGACACAGGAAGGACAGCGCCACTTTAATGACGATTGTGTGAGTAACAAATTTTTGCTGTCAACTGAAGGCACTGCTTTCCAGAACACACTAGTGAAGCATGCAGTGTGCGAACTTTTTGGTAGTTGGGGCTGTGCCTTTCACGACTTTTGCACAAACTTTCAACAGAAGTTTCGGATATTACGACACCTCTAATAGTAACAACAATGGGATGCAAAGTGGACCTGCTGTTAAGCGAATGAAGAGGTATGGTTAATAGCTATTTTGGGCTTATATTCAGTATTTCTTTCTGCCATTTTCATTGGAAACATGTTACTTGAAAACAACGCTTTCCACGGATAACTTTTGTTCACAGAGTTGTGTGGTTAAAGGCCTTTAAACAGAATACCTTGAGTGTTTGCCAAAAAAATTAAAAGGTGAAAATCATTATCATTTCCATTGGTACAAATTTGTCCTATGGTTAATGCATGCATGTCTTGTATGAAATAAGAAATTACCAAATTTTGATGCAACAACCCACAAGTTCCTTTGTTTTGGAAAACCCACTGTGTAGCCTGAGAGACAGCACAAATAATTCTGAGCCATGTGCAAAGATCTTGCAACACCACCTATTGCACAACTACCATGTAAAATATATGGTCCGCAATGCGTACCTGTGTGGGCTTTGACATCAACAAGGAGTGTGATTGAACTTTGTTGTCATATTTGAGCATTCTTTTGTTTTGCCATTTATTTCTCCAACAAGAAAATGTTTACATTGATCAATACGTGTTTCGTTTCAGGGTAAGGAAGCAAAAACTTCCAATATAAACACCCCAAAAATTAATGGAAGCCGCTATGTGTGGTCAGAAAGGTTTCTGTTTCAGTAAACATTCATACTGCTTTCTTGTAAAATATATACTGCAATACCGTTGGTGACAAACTGTATCAATGAAACAGTGTTTTGTTGTGCATGGTAGGGGTAGGATTTTCCCGGTGCAATGCTATAAATTTGTGCTCGTTCACTATCTTCTAGGAAGTCAGTAGCAGTTACAAAGGGTCAGTTACTCCTGCAGGTATTTCAGTGTCATCTTCTGTCCAGTCATTAAGTTGTTCAGTTTCCTCAGTAGGATTTCTAACATCACATACATTATTCATCTCCTGAGTTGTTTGAAAAAGATTACCACTGTCAGTTTCATTTTGTGGAAAGGCTATGTTATAAGTTGATGCTCTGTCTTTGTGGAAGGATATTCCATGTTCTCTATAAAGACTACTGTTTGTGACTAGCCACTTTGCTGCCTGTAAAACTTTACATGGTCTAACATTTAAAGATAATGCAGAAGATTTATACTGCAATCATCTCTTTAATTGAACTTTAATTGTTCCATTTTCTTCTGGTAACCGTGGTAACATGTTGACAGTACTGTTAACATCTGCAGGCACATTTACAACATTCCCTTTTATTTTTAACTGATTACCTTGTGGAGCTTGCATCAGCTTTTGAAAAGCCAACCTAGGTGCTAGAAGTCTGCACTCTAACTCATTTAAGTCAAAAAAGTCTGGTTTTCGTGGAAAGGTCATTCCATTTTTAGCTGCACAAGGTGGGATTTTACTTTTCTTTAAATATTTATAACAACACTGGCATATCCATTTGATGCCTTCAACACTTGTTTTATTTAGTAAATATTTCCTCATATCAGGATGAGATTGTCTAAGCTTTTCAGCAGCAGTTACACTGTGTTTATACCACAACTGGTCACAACAAGAACAAATATACAAAGGACCACTGGCCACAGCAGTATGAAACTTCCTAATTTCATCAACAAGAGACGAGCTGTTTACATTCACACATGCCTTTTAATCATATGCACGCTGTTTTGCCAGTCTCTTTTCTCTGCATTCAGCAGATTCATTTGCATATTTTTCTCTCTGAAGTGCACGCGTGCTTATTAGCCTGTTTTCTTTACATTCAGCAGATTCATTTGCACACTTTTCCTTCTGTTGTGCTTTCTTGACAGCTAAAATCTTTTCTCTACATTCAACAGATTGATTTGCATACTTTTCTCTCTGATGTTCGCGCATGGCTGCTAGCCTCTTTTTTCTGCATTCATCAGATTCATTTGAATGTTTTAACTTATCATATTTACATTGATGACCCAACCTATTTTGCCTACTTTTTTTACTTTCATTTGCCCTTCTATTTTTCTGGTATTCACGTAGGCTATCCAGCCTATTTTGTCTACTTTCTTGACTTTCATTTGCCCTTCTATTTTTCTGGTATTCACATAGGCTACTCAACCTATTTTGCCTAGTTTTAATGCTTTCATTTGCCCTTCTTGTTTTCTTTGATTCACGTTCATGTGCCAACCTCTTTTGTTTACTTTCTATGCTTTCATTTGCCCTTCTTTTTTTCTGAGTTTCACGTAGCGAAGCCAACCTCTTCTTCCTAGTTTCTGGACTTTCACTTGCCCTCCTTTTTTTCTTCAATTCACGTTGTTGTGCCTTTTTAGTTTCTACCCTCTTTTTTGTAGTTTCTGGACTTTCATTTGCCCTTCTTGTTTTGTTTGATTCACATTGATGAGCCAACCTATTTCGCCTAGTTCCAATGCTTTCATTTGCCCTTCTTGATTTCTTTGATTCACGTTCATGTGCCAACCTCTTTTGTTTACTTTCTATGCTTTCATTTGCCCTTCTTTTTTTCTGAGTTTCACGTAGCAAAGCCAACCTCTTCTTCCTAGTTTCTGGACTTTCACTTGCCCTCCTTTTTTTCTTCAATTCACGTTGTTGTGCCAACCTCATTTCTCTAGTTTCTGGACTTTCATTTGCTTTTTTCTTCTGGTCATATCCAGCTTGACAAATCAAATGTTCTGTGTGTTCATTTATTTCACCTGAACAATTTTGTTCCCCATTATCAAGGTTTTTTTGCATTATTTTTACTACTTGAAGTAATATGCTCAAAATTATCGTGTTTTGAACATGTTGCCTATCAGCTTGAGTAGCATTAAACAAGACATGTACACCTTTTATTTCAAAAGGAACAGTCCCAGTTTGCAAGCAAGACATTTGCAAATATAATACAAGGTTTTTAAGCCCTCCAATGCTTAGTAAAGTACATCTACCAAATGGATGGGACATCCCATACAAATCCCTTGAATGTGAATCAAAAATCTTAAAGCTCTGCTCTGATTGCTTAAAAATTGCAACTGTCTGAATGCCAATAGTTAACAAACAAGAATTGCAATACACCGGATTCCAGAAAAAAACGGAAGTTGCATGCAAGCGAGGCTTAATAGCCCTCCCGCTACCAATATGGCGGACGAAACATCGGAGGAATTAGGAAAAAATTGGAATGTATGTAAGTTTAGAGCTACCTGTCCGGATCAAATGTTGAAGAAAAGAAAAAAAGTTGGACACAAGTCCTGTGCAGCAGCAAACTGCAATAATCGAAGCGACAACCGACCTCATTTATCATTCCACGAGTTTCCTTCAGATAAACAGAGAAGGAAAACGTGGGAAATCCGTATGAAACGGGGAGATGCCTACTTTGCCACGGTAGGAAATAAGTTTTGCTGTTCCGAGCACTTCTTGTCGACTGATTTTCAACCGAGTCTGACGGGACACAGACGTTCATTAAAACCGGGAGCGATACCCTCAGTTTTCCCTTGGAAAAAAGTAGATGATCATGAAGAATCTCTTAGTAGAGCGAAAAGGTTGCAGGCGAGATGCGAGGCAGCATCTGAGTCCGCCAAAGCAGAAGTGAGCGCCCACCAGAATAAAGAGCAGCAGGACGAAATTAGGGATCGTTCAAACGAACAAAAAGATTTTGTCGTTTTTGGTCCACCGACACTTGAGGAGCAGATAGAGGCAATGAGGAAAGAAAATGAAAGACTGCTTCATGAGTTACAAGAAAGTAAAAGCAAGGAAAGAATTTACAAGTTTGGTCTGGAAAGATTTTCAAGTAGTAGCGAAGATATCAAGTTTTATACTGGATTTCCTGACTATCCAACTTTAATTGAGTTTTGGAAATATGTAGAGCCTAGTGCCAGTAACTTAACATATTACAGTTATGTGCGTGACAACAGTGATTCGATCAACGTAGGAAATCAATTTCCCTACCTGGGAGGTAAACAAAAGGAGTTTCCCGGAAGCAATGTTGGGTGTCGAAGGAAATTACAGCCAATTGATGAACTTTGGCTATTTTTAACTCGCTTAAGACTTGGTCCATTTGAGCGAGATCTGGCTTTTAGATTTAATACTTCAGAACAAGTAGTGTCAGATATAATTATTACATGGGCTAATTTCCTGTATTTGATTTTGGGGAGCCTGCCCATATGGCCCTCCAGAGAACAAATTAAGCAGTATTTGCCTGAAGTTTTCAAGGGTGAATTTGAAAATATAAGGTGCATAATAGACTGCACAGAGATAAAATGTCAGACACCACAAGACCTGGAGAAGCAGAGTGAATTGTACTCTGAATACAAGTCCCACAACACATTCAAAGGCCTTGTATGAATTTCCCCTAATGTCTGGATTACCTTTGTCAGTAGCCTTTATGGAGGAAGTATCTCTGATAAGGAGATTGTAAAGAGTAGTTCCTTAATTGATTTGTTAGAAGAGAATGATTTGATAATGGCAGATAGGGGATTTGATATACAGGATTTACTGGCATGCAAGAAGGTAAAACTTTTCATCCCTCCTAAGCGACAAAGTAAGTCAGATCAATTTTCTAAGGAAGACTGTTTTGCAACCATGAGAATTGCAAATGTAAGAATACACGTTGAAAGAGCTATTAGGAGAATAAAGGGATGGCATATATTTGATGGTGTAATTCCACTTAGTTTGTGTGGAGTTGTCAATCAACTCTGGGCAGTGAGCTGTTTGCTGGTTAACTGGCAGAAACCTGCCTTAACTTGTTAAGTTTTCTTACAATTAAGTACTGATACCTAAGATTTAATTTGTCATTTGGTAATAAATGTAAACAAAGTACAGGATGTTTCATCAGTGATGATTAATTATATGGTGATTCCCACCATATTGAAATTATGCATTACATGGCTTCAAGTTTCATTCAGTGCATGTGTGACAAAGAAGGGCTTATCATCCAGTATTTTGCTAGCAACATTAAAGTACAGTTTAACTATGATCTTATACATTCACAATCCTTTTAAACTGTATTTTGTAATTCATTCAACATTGTATTACCTGAGAAAAGCTAACAGAAGTTGGCATTCTCTCCTATCAGATGCTGCAAAAATGTCTTAGTACTTTAATAATACATTATTTAGTCTGGCATTAGCCATAATCACATCTTGTAAGGCCATCTCTGATCCTTGGGTAAGCCAACTCATATATAATATATTTATCATAAAATTGTTCAATGTTCATCAGCTTCTCCTTCCACCATTCTGGCTGAAAGGCAATTTCCTCATGAAAAAATTCTCCGTTACTTCCAAGTATAGCAAGGACACCCCAAAGTCTGCTCACGACAAAGAGTTGTTGTTGTACTTGATAAAAGTAGGTATGACTCTTGTTTACTTTCAAACCAGTATCAGACATTTTGCAAATAGATTTCCTTATAAGGGCATCTTTCAGGGTCTTACTATCCTTAACAATGACATTCTTAGCTTCAATAATTCCATAAGGACTCCTCTTACTTGGGTCTGTTACCAGACCATCTGGGGAGGCCCCCAAAATTCCCTTTTCCTTTTCAACAAAAAATCCACATTTTGCTACATGCACACTTGTATGTCCCTGTTGGTGCATTAGGTCAGTGTACTTGTCTATTACTAGTTGCTCATTCTCTAAGCCATCTTTCATGGCTTGTGACTGATAGTCCTTGTTACAGTGTAGTACTTCTTTGATAATTTTTGTTGGTGATGTATCTGCTTTGTGATTGCATCCTACTCTGTAACTCTTTGATGCTGTCACTCTTCCGAACCTGTGCTTATACCATTCATGGCAAGCAGACTGCTGTCTTGTTTGGGACTCTATCTCAACAATTTCCTCTTCAGTTTTGAAAAGACTTCTCTTTTTTCTCTCACACCTCTTGTTTATTTCAGAAAGAGATATTGGATGTTCATTCACTGGTGATATTATCTGAGTAACAGATGCTTCATGATGTCTCAAGTCCTCCCTTCTCTCGACCACATTTCTAGGTTCACTTTCACAGCTTGACATAGAACTTGAAGAGGCACCACTGATGGACCGAGGCTGAATGCTTGTTCCAAACTCTTTAAGTTGTACATGAAGTACGGAACCCTTGGCAACTTCTCCCACTATTGTATCGATTAGCACAATATCGTTCACATCAGGAATCATCTTTGAAAATGGTGCAGACGGGTTCACTTTTTGTAAATTTTGTTTTAACATTCCGACAGATTCTACGTCTAATTTACGCAATTTTGATGGCCTTGGGTCAAAAAGTGTGGGGTAAACGCCCCTACGTTTCCTTCCTGAGGTATCTGATGCATGTCGGGGTTTGAAAAGTTTCTGCGACATCACAGGATTATGTTGTACAGTCCTTTTCCCCGGAATTCCCCATTTTCTAGGTTTGGAGGTGCAGCTGCGGTTATCAACTTGTTCAACTGTATTTTTCCTAGATAATTCATCCAGTTTCCAGATCACTGCCATCACATGACAGCAGCAGCCACTTTTCCCAGCTGGGCAAATTTTGTCGCACTCAGCAGCTAGAATCTTAGGGTTGCCATTATTCTGAACCACCATTTTTACTTTATATTTGACAGCTTTTCTATAGGAGGCCCAACAAAGTGCTCTGAGATAAATAATGTGTTCTTCTAAATTGTCTGTTGTTACTTGGACATCGTGCACAAATGGTAGCAACCTAAGACCTTTAGAACTTGCAAATTCGACAAAGGTATCTTCTGATTTTCGGCTAGCGTTCTTTCCGCAGTTCTTAAGATGCTCTAATGTGTCAGTTGGAACAAACTTGGGGAGAAGTCTGAAGTCGTTCGTGAAAGCCGAATCAGCTGTAGGAAATTTGTTAATGTGGTTGGTTGCAACAGTCTCGATATCGACTGAAACATTTGAGTCTGTATGTTCTTGCTTCAACCTTGCTACTTTAGATTTAGTAAAGCTCTTCTCCGGGTCAGGGTCGTAGATTTTTAAGTTTTTCATTTCATTCAGGTTCTTCACTCTAAAAAGACCGTGAGCAAAGTTAATAAGTCATAAAAATAGCGAGGACAGGTTGTTTATAAAGAGAGACAATCGAAGGATGCCAAGTATAACAACATACCTTTCCAAAAGTTCCTTTTTATTGCCACTTTGATTTATTCGGCGACATTTTAGCCAAAATTTTAACTGGCTAACCGTCAATTTCCCTATTTGTTCTGCACTAACACTGGCGCCAGGAATGTCCTCAGGAGAGAGCTCCACTTGCTCTTGCCCTTCTTGCTCGCTCGCCATGTTGTTTCGAATTTACCGCGAGGGCTATTAAGCCTCGCTTGCATGTAACTTCCGGTTTTTTCTGGAATCGGTGTATTTAGATGAGAATTTGAAAACACTTTTACAAGTGCATTTTTAAGTGACATATATGGGTCGTTGTTTTCTGTCATAAACAAACTGCCGGTTAATGACTCACTGAGTTGTAATGTATAGACTTTATCAAAAATTGAAATCATGGCTGAAACATCAGTTAATAACAAATAGTCATTTGTTCGCACAGGACACCTTATGGAACTGTACAGGTTATTTCCAATAACTAAAATACTATTCAAAGTGGAAGTAGTCCACAAATTATAGTCTTCTATTTGATGGTAAATAATAGCAGTAAGTGACATTGCTACACATTGCTTACCAGCATTTTCACCAAAGAGCACTTCATTTCCTTGACTGAAGTCAGCAGACAAAGTTGCTGTTGGATCAATGATGTCAAATATTGTAGGGCCTGGATTTTCCTCTACATCATTTGCTTGCCTTATAAGCAATGGAGTATACACATTGTAGCACATCATTCGTGTAAACCAAAACATCACTTCATTCCACATCTTGTACTGCCTAACAACTTGTTTCAATGTCGGCAAATAAAGCACACTTAAATAGAACATCATGAGCATTATATTCCAGAAACGATCCTTAAAACGTAATGAGGCATCCTTTGTTTTCAAGAAATTGTCATGACTGCCGATCCTTGACCGGTATTGTTCAATGGAGATACCCATGAGTTTGAATTCAAGTTCAGTGCAACTAACAGTTTCTTTCAGTTTCTAACACTTTGAGACACTCGTGAGATACTTGTGAGAAACTTGTGAAATAGTTTAAGACAAATATTTGCAGCACTTATGTTGTCAAGCCAAAGAATGCTGGCTTGCGAAAGCTTGTGTGCAACCCAAACTAAACACAAACCGAGCCTAGATATGTTGGCCGTCAAAAACTCCTTTTTTCCGGAAAGAACTCAAAGAAGCTCGCTCAGGGGCACCTGAACAAACAAAAAGTAAAATGTGGTTTGTTTTAAAGTCAACTTTCGATCGATAAGCTCAGGTACGTGAAACACACGCTGGCACTAAATTTTCAAATGAAAAATAACTTATTTAAACAACTTACCTTGAAAACTGAAATCAATTTGCGTCGGAAAAATATACAACTATTACGAGAACGAACTCGTACGACAACGCTAAACAAATCCTGCAAAATGTAGCCTGTGAAAATCCTTTGCCACAAACCTAAATGGACGATGAGTCGACGATGAACTGAAACTAAATTGGCACCCAGGCTACCTGTGCGAAGTAAGTCACGTGTCAAGTGGACATATCGACGCCGGACAAACATATCTACAAAGATAGGAATTCATAAGATTGGTCATAGCATTGTGTGGGTTTTTTTTCAAAAAAGCCCACACAAAAACCTAAAGTTAAATAACAAGAACTTATCTTGATACATCTCTCTTTCTGCCCACAACAGTTCAAGACATCAAAGTGGTTATTTGCAAAGAAAAGAAGCTGAAAAAACTGGAACGCCCAGAAAACGATAATGCCTGGATGATGGAGCAAATTACTAAATAATAATTACGACCTTTTAGTATTTTATCCTACAGTAACTGGCACAACACTATGATGGATACTTCCACAAATTATACAATCAAACCGAAAGAAGCAAATCCCACAAGATGACATTAATGAATTCACTATTCAATAATCTTTGACTATCGAAAAATTGAAACCAAAGGAATTCCAAGGATATGACTAGGGCATTTAAAGTTCGAACAAACAATTTAAAATTAACTTTTTAAAGGAATAGCATATTTATATTAATCAATTCACAATTCGCAGTTTCAATATTCAAATAATCATAATGTAATATTGAGATGAATGCTTCACTTGGTTTGATTGCAAGAATAATCAACTGAACAATGACCACTTCATATAAAATATTGTTTTAGAAACAAAGCATAGGCATCTTCAACATATGCAACTCATGAGATACTGAAATATACCAAACCAATGATTATTCTACCCACCCTGTGGGTAATAACTGGAACTCCAAAACAGATGTCGAATTCACAAAAGGGCAAATCCAAAGAATTCTAAAACTGTTTTTTCAGGGTTTGCACAAAAATTGAAATATTTTTTCAAGGACTTTTCAAGGACCAAAACTATTTTTCAAGGACCCTTCATGGAATGTCATGTTACTCGTTTAACAAAATAAAGCATTCTGTACCTTTCAAATTAACAGTTTTTTAATGCATAGTACTTGCTGTTCCATTCGACTTTACATTCACCTGATGTTTACTTCCCGCCATGTGCGAACGCAATGCACTCTCACCCATCGATGTTAAAGCGATAGTTTTGTTGCATGCAATGCAGATTGCTTTCTTCGAATCACCTTTAACTTGCCTTTAACTTATACTCTTCCATAGTTAACCACTTCTGGTTAAAACTGCACTTTCCAGGCATTTTGCAGCGAAACCAACGACAACGCAATGTTTCAGCTCCGTAATCTCAAGTCAGCTTCATGTGGCATGCGTAAGAGCATTACAAGTCATATACATAATCGCTGATCAATCTGGTCTCGGCTCACATTTTGGGTCGTGTTCGGTTTTGCCTTAAATTTTACATAATTCTTTGCATTTTTTTTTTACAAAATTAAAACCGAAGAACATCCTAACATTTACGATACAACTTTCCTGGTACTCTTCAGAGTCTATGTTGGTGAAAATTCAAGGACTTTTCCAGACCTCACCGTGGAATTCAAGGACTTTTCAAGATTTTTGGCATTCAAGGACATTTCAAGAATTTACTCTAAAATTCAAGGACTTTTCAAGACTGTGCGAACCCTGTTTTTAACCACAAATTCAAAGGCGATCATTAAAACACAAGGCCTTCCTTAAAAAAAAGGAAATTAGTGTCTTAGTGAACTGAACAAAGACTAGTTGTGCGTACTAATTTTTTTTAAACAATTAACCTTAACAGTCTCTAGTGTTTGCCTTGTTATATTTCCATTGATGTTGCCTATTTACGATTTTTTCAATCCAAAGAAAGGTGCAAAATTTTGATTATTACTACAATAATAGATGTAAAGGTAAACCAAAATGCAAAACTTTTATCAGAAATGTTGTTCCAGTTAGAAATATTACACCATTTATTGCAATACCAACTTTTTAAACAGGGAAATTAGTAACAAAGTGGATCCATAACAATTCAAGTTAGATTGCGGTTTCCCAGTTTAAAATTAATGTAAATGCACATGTTACTTGCTGTTAACCTTTCAAATATAATGATGAAGGAGAACAAATATCCTATTACCGAATCCCGATACCATAACATACCGAGAATTCATTGATTTCAAATTAAGAAAAAACAAATATGAACGTCACCTGTAGATAACTAGCAATGATTTTGTACAATGGACAATATAATATGCACCGAGACATGACTGCACCCTCAGAATATATTCAACTTTCAACTTTACTTTATTTAGCACTTCATTTTTTTGTTTACAATCATGTTAGCATAAAAAAAACAGGAAATGATACATATGTAAAAACAAAGAATAATGAAGATATTAGAGGTTGATAGTTCGTGCATGGAGGCTAAAAAAACTGCGAGGTTATCGAGTTAGCCTCCATCTTGTTAGAATGAACATAGAAGAAACTGGGAGTAGAGGGACAAATAACTAAATTACAAAGCTAGAAGAATTGTGGAAAACTTACGTTATATCGATGTCCTGTTGAGATAACTATGTTTCAGATTATTCAAACAAACCATTTTCAACGCAAATCGCCCACCTCGATTCAATCGGATCAAGTACGATCAACAACATTTTCAACCCACCCTCAAGGCCCAGATTAACCTCCAATTATGCTTTTTTCAGATGCGCAATATTTCCCAAGCCTCGGGCAAATCGACTTCCGCTATGATCAATTGATAGCAAAGGACATAATTCGTCGCAATTCCATCGAAACGAGTCACATCGACAAAATAGACTTCCAGCTTAACAAATTGACTGCAGAGGAACCATTCGTGTCAATTCGATCGCTTTGACAACATTTCGAATCGACCCCGGATAGTCGAGGGGCGCTATATTTTCTCATGCAAATCGACTTCCGGCCTAGCGAATCGACGACAGGGCAAACGATTCATGTCGATTCGATCGAATCGAGTCAATTCTACAACATTTTCAACCGACCCTGCATAGTCCAGGGGTGCTATATTTCCTAAGTCTAGCGCAAATCGACTTCCGGCCTAGCGAAGAGCAAATACCAAAACGAATCGACTCTAGTTGGGTGTATTGGACAACCCTCCTATGGCACAGGGCAAATGGGGAAGTCGAGAGACAAAATCGTTCCCTTTTGAAAGCAATAAGAGTGGCCCATGCTGAGAAGAGAGGCAGGAGGGTAGAGTTGAATAAGTACCTTCTGGCCTACCGTTTCACTCCGCATATAACAACTGGCCAGAGCCCAGCACAACTGCTATTTGGAAGGAAATTGTCTACCAAGTTGCCAGAGGTTGCTGATCTAGAAGAATCTGAGGACCCGGGTTATCAGCAGGCCAGAGATCGCGATGCAGGTTGGGGCAGACCATGCTGACAAGAGGCATCAGGCAGCAGAGAAATGCTTACAAGAAGGGGATTTTGTGTTACTAGAGAAGAGGAAGGAGAACAAATTGTCACCACGCTACGAGAAGGAGCCATACCAGGTGGCAGCATGTCATGGGGATCAGGTCCAATTAAAGTCACCTCAAGGCGTGCAATACAAGCGAAACATTCAGCATGTGAAGCAGTTTGTTACGCCAGCTACAGAGCCAAGGGGACCGAGCCTTACAGAGCCTGCAGAAGTACCTTGTGAACAAATGTGTGGACAAGAACCCACATCCAGCCCAGAGATGGGAGCCAGTGCAGGGGCCAGTTGAGGATCAGAGCCCTATCCAGCAACAGCTGTTCCCAAGGAGATCAGGGAGCGTCCCCCGGCCTCCTGAGAGATTCAGTGACTATGTCGCCACCTAATGGTGTTTGTGGTTTCCCAGTGACCTCGAGCTAGGGTGCAGCGTTTCTTTTAAGTAGGTCCATTGAGTCGGTTTTAAGAAATTTTCGTCGACTTGCTTTTAGCCTTCAGATGTCAGCGTCAGCTGTGGGACACACAATTCAAACTTTTGGACAACATTTCTACGTCCTGTGCTGTTATTCTGAAAAGTCATTTCATCGTCATCTTGAGGCACAATCTTAAACTCAAGCTGCACTGGAGGTAGAAGTCTGTCAGACAGTTCTTCAAAGAACGAATAGCAGTTGAGAGGAATGATAGTTTCAACTGTAGTGCCTCCGTGTAAAAGCACCCCACCCATGCAGATTCTAGGGTTTGTTGCGGCTGCAGCCTTTACATTTGTAGCATCGCCATCAAGATACCAAAACTGACTTATTGCCACACTTCTTGCATAATCGTCAGAATAATCCGGCAAGTTTTTGATAAATATGACTTTGTGGATGCTGTCAGCTTCGAAAACAGGTTTACCAGAAGATTTGACAGTCATGCTTTTTATCAGAGAAAAAGCGCCGTTGATGGAGCTGATCGTGTGTCACCAGCAACATTGGCACCGTCTGCGAGGGCTTCAAATGTGAAATTAACACGGAGATAGGCCTTGTACCAGTCATAGATGTTGTCTCTGTGTTTCACAAAGAACTTTCCACTTTTTGTTTGGTGCTGATCATTGCCCGGAAAGGTGAGCGGTGTATCCATATTGACCTGGATGTAATTTACCTTTTTGAGAAAGCGCTGTGTCCTGAACATCGTCGTATATTTATTGAAAACATTTAAAGCTGGTTTGCCAAAATTTGAGAGTTTGAGCACTGCATCAACTTGCGACGTTTCTTTGCTTTTTCCCTGCCTCTTTCGTTGTAATTGCTGAATTTTGTCAGACCCTTTTTCTACCACCACTTCACTGAGCTTTTTTCCCCACTTTCTCAGCTGCCAGTTTTGCAGCCTTCTTCATCACATTTGTCACGCCTTTTTTTGAGATCAAGCTCATAATTTTCGGCCATATTAATCACAACCCGGTAGATATTGAAGTCAAAATCCAAACTGACAATGTGCTCTTTGTTCGCAGCATTCGGGTCCGCAAACCCCGTCTGAGACCGCAAAAAAGGGTTGATGCCTTCATAATCATACATACCATCAGGGAAGGTCAGAGTCTGGCAGTCTTCACAATTCTTTCTCCACTTTGGTTCATTGTTTTTGTAAGCTTCTGCAATGTTGTACCAAGAGTAGCTCATGAAATTAGAAGAGTAGCTCATGGTGATTAATTCGTTCAACGCGGCTTTGTAGTTTTTCATTTTTTCTAGCCTGATTGGTAGGTGGAAGTTGATTGTGAAATCATGAGTCTTTTGTTTTCCGCCAATTCCATGTTGCCGCCTTGCAAGGTTTAAGTCAAGCAAAAGGTTGAATGTCATGGCACTATACAATCATTGTAAATCATTTGTTGCTGATATTCGTTTATTACGCCGTGTTTGGTAAGCAGCTGAAGCAAATCAACAACTTGTTTTCAGAGTTTTGTTGACGTGTTGCCGGCTCTGATTGAACTCAGGCTAACGTATAGCTGAATGATCACTTTATCACCATCCAACCCGACCCTGCTGCCCTCCATTTCCCACAAGGTATCATCCAACGAACTGGATGTCGCTTCTCCTTCAAGCTGGGCTCTTCGCATAAGAATCTTGTCTCTTATTTTTAGAGATCTTTTACCGATTTACCTATAAACTTGCCACTCTTTAGGGGGTTTTGCTGAATTTTGTGATTAGTTGTTCGACTGTCCCCAAATCAGCTGATTCGCTTGAACTTTTGAGAAAGCTTGTCCACCAACGAGCAAAAACAACATCATCGTTGATGGTATCAAAGACTTTCCGTCCTCACATCACAATGTCAACAAAAAAGCTTACAGCTTCAGAACGGGGAAGGGAGCAGAAAACTGGTATTCATCCCGTCTGGGTTTTAACATGTACAAACTTCCAGAAGGTGAGTACACTTTGGCGATTCAATTTTCCCCACCACCTATGGATCAAGTGACAGTGTCCGTTGTTTCCGCTTCATTGAATATCGGTCAACAATCAACCAAGCTGTTTCCCAACTACAGCCGATCTATCGTTCACTTGCAGAAGTGGAATATTACTGCTCCCAAATACATATATTTTGACATGAGATGCCAGGGCGTTGCAAGCAGCCCAGCTCAGGGCGTCAGCCATTTCATTGTTTATGGAATCGAGGGGAAACAGAATGACGTAGACTCAGCTGTTTATGATGTGCTTTATATTGTCGACAAAGGCAAAATGGTGATGCAAACAGACTTGGCTTTAAACTCCCATCACATAAGAGGTGTGTCTGTAGACGAAAACGACTGTCAGCATTACATATCTTGAATGCGGGGGTGCCAAAAAAATAAGTGATAAAGTTTATCACGACCTGTTGGTATATTTCATCCACTTCCGCTTGCCAGACACCTATGACCTCGTCAGTGAAAACTACAATTTCTATTTGAGTGTTAAAGTGAAAAAATCTTGAACTGCTACACAAATTATTTTTAGAAGAACAATATTGAAAGTAATTTTATCTTCATATATGGCCACCCCTCTGCGAAACATTTTCGATTTCAACCACATCGACACAGCCCTGTCACAGGGCACAATTGAAATGCTGAAAAATAGTCCATGAGCCAAGACACCTAAAAAACAATTTTCGTGGCACCCCCCATAAGACAGTGAATTTGGTATCAAGTTAAAGCTCATTGTCTATATTTTCATAATCTACCTGTTACTTTTTATGTAACCTGTGCTTACACGAGAAAAACAACTGTTTCTGAGGGGGGGGGGGGTGGGGTGGGGTGGGTGGTAGTACATTTCGGCAGGAATATATTTAAGGATTTAAAACGGCAAAAATCTCAAAAACTGCTGATCCAATGTAGAGGGAACTGGCAGGAAGTTTACTTTAGGTGAAGTGCTGTACAGTTCCTTGTCTTAATGCAATTTCAGGTGTTACCATGGTAACCATTGCTAGGAAACCATTTCAAGTAGATGCATTTCAGTGTTTTAACAGGGTTTATCGCAGAAAACCAACATCAAGCCTGAGCATGATGTTATTTATGTCGATACATTTAATCTATTCTATTTGAGGCGCATATTTGTTAATCCGAGGTGTGGTCTGTCAGGTGACTTCTTAGCCAATCACGTTCGGTTAGCCGAAATAAAAGTCTGCTCGCCTTGGCAAGCATTCCTCTTGCCTTTGCCATCACAGCGAGAACATCACTTTAAGCTTAACAAAAACATTTTTTCGGGGATCTTTTCAGGCAAGTTGTAGCGGGTAATTTATCCCTATTGCTATGGCTCTTCCTAAGATTTTAATACTGGGGCATTCTTTTATCAGACGTTTGGACAACTTTGTTGCAGCCAACCCAAACCTTGATCACCGTTTCTCTTTAGGGAATGTTGCCAAGTTGAAATGGCATGGTGTTGGCGGTCGAACCATGGTCAAAACAATTAAATACGATCTCCCCGTCATTGCTTCAATTGCCCCAGACATAGTTATTTTGCAGCTGGGAACCAACAATCTTTCCCAACTCGATCCCTTAGTCATGGGTTCTTCTATTGAGGAGCTCGTAACAACTCTTCATGACAGATACAACATCAAGATTGTTTGTGTCTGCCAAACCCCTCAAGGATCCGACCCAGTATTTAATGCGCGTGTCCATGCGCTTAACAAATACCTTAAAACCTTACTGGAGGCTCTCCCTTATTCGTTTTTCTGGGGCCACAGGGGTTTCTGGAATTCTTCCCAGGGTTTTCTCGAGCATGATGGTGTTCATCTCAATAGGCAAGGGCAATTTAAATTTTTCAGAAGTCTCAGAGGGGCCGTTTTGAGGTCTTTGCACAAGTGTTCGGCTACCGCCACATAATTCCAGTATGTGGATATAGATTACATTTTTCTTTTTGTTTGTAACTCCGAGCTACTCAAAGCCATTCCCTTCGGACCTGTGAATAGAATACATTTTACACCAAGCCGTGTTTTTCTTGCCTCGTGATTCGGCTATTTTTACGGCTGCATTCAGCCGAATATCTACTATGCTGTTTCCGTTGGCTTACTGTGGTTGGCTTATCATTTGGCCACCTTGGTGCACAGTACATTGGTGTGCATCTGTTTTATACCTTTATACGGTATGCACAGTCCATTATCGTGTTGTCTTATACCGTTTGCACAGTCAATTAATATGCCTTTATTTTTATACCGGCTTTGGTTGTTTTTTGTTGCTTACAGCTTACCGCTCGAGTGTACAATCAATTTTGATCACCTATCTTTATAGGTGTGTCCAATGCATTTTTTTTATATATTTGGGAAATGGGCTTTGTTGTCAGTTCTTTATCTCACTTTGCATCGGTATGCAGACAGCGTTTTCCTGTTTTTTGCATACCTAACTATTTGGCGGTCCCTCTAATCTGGTCCCTCCGAGAGTCTTTTTATCGCTAGAAATTTTCCTGACCTTTAATTGCATGAATATAGTTCGTATTGTACTCTCTCTTGCATTATTGGATAGTTTATTTCTTCTCGCTGAATCATGCCACTAAAGAAGCGTACCGCTGGTCCTGGTAGACGTTCAAAGCGTCTTTGCCCGCTGCCACCGGCCTCTGATTTGCAAGAAGCCGAGCCGGCTACACTGGTTCACGGTTCCCCTACTCAAGCACAGCCTCTTCAAGGCACAGCGATGATGCAGTGCAATGTCCAAGCACTAACCAGTGCGATCCCGCCGCTGTGTCTAAAGCGGTTAAAGAAGCCATGACATCACAGCAACAAGCCGACCATACCTCGACGGCTGATCGCCAAGTGGAGCAGATCATAGACGGGGAGAGCGCGTCAATTATGCAAGGTATGCAAGGCACGAACCCACAAATTTCGTCAGTGAGTGGTCAGAGTGGTGGAGAACAACCACAGCAGATATTTACCAGTATTGGTATAAATTTAGGTGTGTGAGTTAGCGCTAAACATAAATTAAAAATTTGGGCCAATGACTATATAGAGTTCGGGGCGTTATTGACGGTTGCTCCTCCGAGGGAAAAGTATGCCTTGTCTATGTCTTCCACTGCGGGTAACTCGGGTAAACCTGAGCTCACCTTCGAGCCGAGTAACTCACCAAAAAAGGCGACCAATATATAGCAGTGGATTACGGCCTTTAACATTTTTGCTTCGGTGTATGTGAAGAGAGCATCTGGCGACGCCCCGAAGTTATTGAAATATTGTGAAGTGGTGCGTGACCTTTCTCAGAAATCGGCAGACTGGCTTTTTTATGACAAACAGTTTCCCTACTTGAGGCAATCGGCCCCTCAGAGCTACCCTTGGGAGCAGATCCACTGGGAATTATGGCTTCAGGCGATGACTAATTCCCGCAGCAGACCCCAATTCTGTCCACTACGGAAAGGGTCAACTCTTGGGCTCGTTTTTGTCCCTCCTCCAACAATTTTCCAAAAGGGACATGCTGGGCATTTCATGCCGGAAGGCAGTGTAAAGGGTGCAACTACGAGCATGTCTGCTTTAAATGCAAGGCCAGACACCCTGCCAGTCAATGTCAGGTCTCCTCAACCCTCCAGCGCTCTAATGTTGGCAAATTCGGATCGCCAGTTGCTACTCCGGGTGTTGGGCAGCCAACCGGTAATGCCCGTAAAGGTGGATCGGCTTGAATCTTTACTGGCCGGTTATAGTCTGCCCTTTAAAACCTTTTTAGTTGACAGCTTTCGTAGCGGTTTTCGAATTTCTTACATTGGCGAATATTCGCATTTTGAATCTCCTAATTTGCAAAGTGTGCTACACAGTCCGGATGTTGCTTTCGTAAAATTAAAAAAAGAAATCGATGCTGGAAGGGTTGTGGGCCCTTTCAATGCTCCTCCTTTTCCCATTTTTCGCACTTCGAATATTGGCATAATTCCCAAGAAAACCCCTAATGAGTTTAGACTGATTCACCATTTATCTTACCCCAAAGGTTCTTCTGTAAATGATTTCATTCCTGACGAATCTTCGTCAGTGCGATACGCTACTATTAACGATGCCATTTTGATTTTAAAAACATTAGGTAAAGGTTGTTTTATGGCTAAAACCGATATTAAGTCCGCATTCCGTATTATCCCTGTCCACCCACTGGAGTACCCTTTACTCTGCATCAAATGGGACAATGAATACTATTGATCGTTGTTTAGCGATGGGGCTCAAATCAAGCTGTGCTCTTTTCGAAAAATTTAGTTCGTCGTTAGAGTGGCTAGCCACACAACACTTGCATGTCTCTGCAGTTATACATATTTTAGATGACTTCCTGTTTATACCATCCTCACAGATTGTCCTTAATGAGCTCTCACAGGCTGCCTTGAGAAAACCAGATGAAGAGAAACCTGACGAAAACACAATTGTGCCGACCGCTGTCAACTTAGATGGAGAAAAGGTCGTTAAGACATTAGGCATTGGATGGAATCCTCAAACAGAGATATTGAGTTTTCCTGTTAAAGAAACAAACATCTTAAAACTGACGAAAAAGGCTGTTCGATCCAATATCTCGAGGTTGTACGTACAACCCCCTTGGCTTAGCCTCCGCTGTCACAATAAACGCAAGGATAGCGTTACAGGACATTTGGCGAGCGAAGGAGTATGACTGGGATGACCCCTTGCCTGATGAAATGGGCCAACGTTGGCAAATGTTGTTCAAAGAGATCCAAGAACTTGGATTGGAGAGATCATTATAATGACTTGGCTCCATTCATGGATGGGGTGGTCAACTCGGTAAATCACAAGATAATTTGGTTTTATCAACTGGGTTGATAATGTGAATTGGCCACCGTAAAGCGATTCGGAAGCTAATGTTTCAAGCGTTAGCCCTTCGTCGGAGCAAATCAAGAAATTGCGGGTTGTGTGTGGTTTATATACACAAATATGGAGCTACGCTATTGGTTGCTGCCTGGCAACGTGAAAAACAACAGAATGAATTAGGTGAATGAAAAGCGTTTGTTGATACCGTGAGGATTAAGAGTGCCGATTTGAACAATAAATTTTTGTTCAAGAGTTTTGCGGCTTTCTGTGCTTCCTTGATGTAGGGAGAGACCGCAGACTGCCATATGTTGCTTAGAATGATTCAGCAGATTAAAGTGTCTAGCGACCGGTTTAGAAGCGTCTTTATTGTCTTTCTCTACATCACGAAGGTGTTCTCGGAATCGGTCGCCTAGTCGTCTACCTGTTTCCCCAATATATAACTTTTTGCTAAGAGTCCAAGTTATACAGTTGATGACATTGGCTGAGGTACAGGTAAAATGATCTGTGATCTTAATGGATCACTTGGGTCCCAACAATTTCTCAATGTTGTAAATGAAAATGTTTTACATCGTGCGTTTGCGCATTTAAAAGTTCCAGGTTGTTCACTCGTTTTTAATGCACTGCTAACTAAAAAGTTACCTATGTTTTTGTTGTGTTTGAATGAAATTAGTGGCGGTTGCAAAAAGATTCTACCAGTATCGGGATCATTTTAAAGTAATTCAAAGTTTTTGAGAATGATGGATTTTACTGCGTGATTGTGAGGGCGAAATGTGAGGGTGAATGGAATTCTATTATTATTCTCCTTCTGAGACGTTTGTAGTGCTGACTGCCGATCAATTTGTTGGGCACGATGATGGCCTGCTTGAACAACAGAGACAGGATATCCACGTTTGTCAAAAAACTTGCACATTTCCTCTGATTTAAAAGAAAAATCAGAGTCCTCACTACAAAGGCGACAAAGTCTATGAAACTGAGAATAAGGAATGGAATTCTTGACGTGTGGTGGATGTGAAGATGAATACAACAAATAACTATGAGAATCGCAACTTTTAAATCGCGAGAATCGGAACTTTTAAATGCGCACACGCACGATGTAAAACATGTCCTCTCATTTACAACGTTGAGAAATTGTCGGGACCCAAGCGATCCATTAAGATCACAGATCATTTTACCTGTACCTCAGCCAATGTCATCTACTGTATAACTTGCACTCTTTGCAAAAAGTTACATATGGGCGAAACAAGTAGACGACTAGGCGACCGATTCCGAGAACACCTTCGCGACATAGAGAAAGACGATAAAGACGCTTCTAAACCGGTTGCTAGACACTTTAATCTACCGAATCATTCTAAGCAACATATGGCAGTCTGCGGCCTCTCCCTACATCAAGGAAGCACATAAAGCCACAAAACTCTTGAACAAAAATCTAGTTTTCAAATCGGCACTTTTAATCCTCACGGTACCAACGAACGCTTTTCAGTCAACTAATTCATTCTGTTGTTTTTCACGTTACCAGGCACCAACCAATAGCATAGCTCCATATTTCTGTATATAACCCACACACAACCCACAATTTCTTGATTCGCTCTGACGAAGGGCTAACGCTCGAAACGTTAGCTTCCGAATCTCTTTACGGTGGCCAATTCACATTATCAACCCAGTTGATAAAACCAAATTATCTTGTAATACTCCCAGCGACGCAGCACCAAAGTTTCTTTAGAAACTTGCCCCCTTTATTCAGTAAATCACAGTTGGATTACTGCCAGAAGCATCCCATATTATTACCTCCAAGCAACATTGCCAGCTGATCATGGAAGACATCGATCACAAGGTTTCACACGCAGGCCCCGAAGGAATGTTAAGTGAAAGCCACCAAAACTTCTGGATTGTATATGGAAGAAGCCTTGCCAAGAAACTCATTAGGGACTGTGCAATATGTCGCAAGTTAAGCCAGCCACTGCACACCACTCTGATGGCAGACTTACCCCCTGAAAGGATCATGCCCTTCTCTCCTCCGTTCTCAGTCACTGGAGTAGACCTTTTTGGCCCATTTAATTTGAAATATGGAAGAAACAAGTCCATTAAAGCATGGGGTGCCCTTTTCACATGCGCAACCGTGCGAGCCATCCACTTAGAAATAGTTGAAAGTCTCTCGACCGAGTCCTTTCTTGCAGCTCTACATCATTTCGTATCTCATCATGGGTGGCCAACTACCATTACAGTACCGCTCAAAAGTAAGTTACCACCGTCTCGCGAGACGCGTCTCGTTTCTCTCGAGATTGGTCTCGAGAGAAACGAGACGAGTCTCGAGAGAAACGAGACGAGTCTCGTTTCTCGCGAGTGCACTGGAAGTACCAATGCTTCGCATTCGTCGGCATTCGAAACCTGTTATTATTTCTTTTTAAGTCGTAAAGGCTCCCCTCGTTTGAGAATATGAATTTCAGTCAGCAATGCGTGTGTACCATGTGTGTATTATTGCTTCTACTGTCTAGACATTCGATCCTATGCGTTCAAACAAAATTCGAAGTGATACCGTAACGAACGTTTTCGCGTCAAAGGCCGCAGATACTTTTTTTTTCTTTTTCTCCGTTGGATGTTTTTAAGGGTTAAAAGAAAAAGGAGCGAACATTTCAACGTTTTGTCCGTTTGCGTTTGCCGTAAACGTGGTTCTAAATCTATCTATTGCTGGGGTTCATTGCCGGTTAAGCGAACTATATGAACTTCTTGCGGGTACTTGCGGTTTGCGGTAGGACTCGTAACTTCTTGCGGCTTCTTGCGGATAGGATTTGGAACTTCTTGCGTTTGGAACTTCTTGCGGATAAAGCGCAATTTAACTTCTTTTCACCGCTTGCGTGTTCTTGCGCCACTTCTTGCGCGTGCATTATTTTTGGGCTGTACTGTATTTTGGTCCCATCGATTTGACATCGAATCGTTTACACATAACCGGTTTCCTACGTGTAATATATGCCATACTAAACGCATCAGTGATTCTCGAGAGAAACGAGACGAGGCTCGCGAGAAACGAGAAATGTCTCGAGAGAAACGAGACTCGTCTCGCGAGAAACGAGACGAGAGATGGTAACTTACTTTTGAGCGGTACTGTATATCCGACAATGGGAAGTCTTTCATTGGAGCAGAGAAAGAATTGAGGAATCTGGTTGTGGAAGGAAGGAAGCAGATCAATGATTTTGCTGTGCTCCACAAAATCCGGTGGATATTTACCACTCCCAACAGTCCCCGCCAAGGAGGAATCTATGAAAGCTGCTTAATCAAGCAAACCAAACGAGCCATTCGGGTCGCCATTGGGAACCAAGTTCTCTCATGGAATGAAATGTTAACCGTCTTTGTTAAGGTAAAATCTTTGATAAACAGCAGACCCCTTGGTTATCCTTCCAATGACCCAAATGATCTTCAGCGATTGACCCTCAACCATCTCCTTCTTGGTCGTGCCTCATCCTGTGTTCCTCAAGGCCCCTTTAGGTAAAGTCTGCATACGAGCCAAGTGGCCCATCAGGCCGGAGCTTATCCCGGTTTCTGTAGCATGAAGCGACTAGGAATATTTCTATTCCCCCCTGGATGGGATGCTAGTCCATCGCAGGGTTATCCCCAGCATTAAATTCGCCGGTACCCATTTATACACCTGGGCGGAGAGAGGCACCGTGAGAGTAAAGTGTCTTGCCTAAGAACACAACACAATGTCCCCGGCCAGGGCTTGAACCCCGAGCGCTCGCTCCGGAGTCGAGCGCACTAACCATGAGGCCACCGCAAGGCCCCTTTAAGGAGGGACAAAACCCACGAAAGCACTTTGAGGTTGTGCAGAGTGCTGAGTCTCGCCCACCAGTTTTGGAAATGCTTCATTCGAGAGTACGTTCCCACACTTATGTGAAGATCAAAGGCAGAAGAGTCAGCCTAGACCACACCCATCTCAAATGGTGCCCCTGGAGGATTTGTTATAAACATTTTAGTTGATTAAACATTGATAGGAACTAAATATAATAACTAGTTGATCTTTAACTGATTTAAGTAGTCAAACACGTGGTTCTGTCTAGCTTTGATTTCATTCTCAAGTTACTCAGTAGCATTGAACACGCGGTCAGCAGAGAAGCACGTTTGTAGTGAGAGTCAGCATTAGCTTACCGACAGTACAGCCAGTGTTTTTACAGACAGTTTTGCCTTTTCAATCAAGCAAGGTTTTACCCTTCAGGTATGATCGTCTGATCTTTGCATTATTTTCATTGCAAGTTCTTTCTAGCCATGTCACCTATAATATAATAAGAAATCGCCTTGGCTATATGCCCCAAATATGATCAGAATGCAGTCTTGTATATTGTTTGTTTTGTACTTAAATTTCAGAATTTCTTCTATTAAAGGCTATTAATAGGATTTCCTTGGCTTGGTCATTGTCTACTGGGGTTCTTCCTACTGGCCATCAAGTTACAAGGATAAGCAGCTCAGTATGCTTTGTCGACTTCAGCTCAAACGTTGCCTGGCGTGACAAGCAAACTTACATTTCATTCAATTTGGCCAAACATTGAAATTGCCGGGTGTTGTTTCAAGGATTTCTTCAATATGGAGAAAGTCCGCCAAAAGGTACAAGCAGCAGTCTACTTAACCATTGACTCCTGTGATGGCTGTAACAGCCATGACAAGCACTGGCCTGACGTTGTCATTTCAAAATTGGCATAATCTATAATCAAGTTCTGCAGGAGAAAAAGCTATTGCTAAGGATACTCAAGTCAGAGTGATCGGCTCAATGGAGCCTGAGATATGCAGAAAAATGCTCAGAAGTTGCAGCAAAATTTCCTGCCACTACACTTAGCTACTCCATGATAAAAGTTGCCAGTCTCAAAGATGCTTTCTCAGAAATTTTTCAACTGGAAGTATGCCCAGTAGAAGGTCAATCATTGCCGTAAAAAGATAAGGAAAGGAGAAAAAAGGCAAAAAAAAAAAGTGAAAAGCGAAAAGACAAAAATGTCATAAAACATAGTGCTAGTGGAAAGAAAGAAACGGTTTCATGTTGCAAATGCCTTTTTGAGTAGATTGCAGCTAGTGTGGCTCATATCCAGGCTGAAAATCTCCAAAGCGTCCAAAAAATGTATTTTTGGCAAAAACCTCCAGGAGTCAATGGGCTAATCAAGTGACCAATTTTTTCAAAAGACGAGTCCTTTTGTGATAAATGTGAGAAATCCATCCAAAGCAAGCTCAAAAACGCCATGGATTCAGCAAAATTTGGATTTTAGTTTTTCTTTGTTAAAGCTATTACTGTGTTAGAGAGCAATTTTCATAGGAAAAATGTTTTGATTTTGTTATGACAATGAGCGAGTCTCCTTCAAAGCCTTGACAAACATGACATGACCCGTGTACACTTTACAACTCAAGATCAAAATAAACGTCCAAATTCCTTAATTTTTAATTCAAAAGACGTGGCATGTCACACACGAGTCTTGAAAACATCAGTTTGTGAGTGGTAGCAAATATTATTCGTGTTAAAGTGCCTATGAAGTAAAACATTATTGTTGCTTATTTGAAAGGGCTTTCAAAGTAAAGAAGAATGGCGTTTTCCTTTTTGAAATATCTGAATCATTAATATCTCCAGAAATATTACAGCAGTGTTTTTCAAACATGGCACCAGAAATATTCATTACAAAAGGAACAGAATGACACCTACCATTTTCTTACCATGGCAACACTCTTGGCTCCAGTCTCTCTCTGTGAAAAACCAAATATGCCCATTTGCAACCCTTTGAAAAGGGACAGAGGGTCTTGCTCGAAACACACATGGTTCCCATATTGTCTGAACTCTCCCCATTAGATTGTTGAGAGTGGATGAGCGTTGTTTAAGATAAAATCTGAGAATTTTAGTTTTAATTAAAACACGACCAGCAGCATAACCGTTGTCGTGGCAATGGCACAACGGGTCTCGTTTTGTTTCTTTTACGATGTACATTTCTGGTGCCAAGTTTGAAGGCCACCGCTTTAATATTTCTAGATATGCTTGATTGAGTGTTGGACTGTTTTAGTGGAACCACCTATGACGTCATCACTCATAATACAAAAACATGAATATCTCTAAAACGAAAAAAGGTATTACAAAAAGGAAAACGCCATTCTACTTAACACTGAAAATCCTTTGAAATCAGCAGCAATTATTTTTTACTTCATAGGCACTTTAAGTTTCAAAAATATATTCTTTCTGTGGCCTCTTACCTTAGTACGCCATATCGAAAAGCTCAGATTTCATGAAAGTACTGCATGTATTACACAACCTAAAAAGTTTCATTATCAGTACCCATGGTTTTAAAGGAAAATAATGCTCTTTCAGGTGGAATTGGTCTCAATACACTACGCCAGGTACCAGTCAGTGATCTTAATTTTGTGAATTTTGCAGTACAAGAAATCGCTTGACGTATTGTAAATAATGGAACATTTTCAAAAAATTAAGTCTTAATTCAATCTGAGGAAATAGCCACTCAAACTGTGTGTTATCAACTGCTTTATTTGAATGGTCACTCGCTGTTTCGTGAAAAAGGCATCATGATTTTCAGGTCTCAGTTGTCTGCAGTATCAGACACCCAAAACCTGGTCTAAGAGCTGCAAAAACAAGTTTATCACGGTACATCTAAAATATTTATTGGATCAAGTTAAAATATACATTTTTAGTAACAGTTCACCAAAGGCTAGCTTGTGAATTTATTTTTTTTTTGAAAATTTTAGTGACATTGATTCTTAAGGGCATTGATACACCTCAGTGTTTATCAGTGGGTCTGAATTAATGCTTTTAGATGCAGTCCAAGTAAATTTTACCAAGTTATCTGGTTTGGGCCCCGACCAATTGCCCACACTTCTAATACTGTGTTGGAGCTATCCCCAACTTATCAGTCATTTCCTGCTGAATACAATGCTAAACCGAGCTTACCACCTGTCATCAACGGAAGAATCTTTTACGAGGGAATGCCAACATCTCAAACAGATGTTTACCAAGCTTAAGTACCCTGTGAAACTCGTCAACTCAGCTATCGCCAGATACATGAGTTTTACGATCCAAAGCCGTCATAAAATTCCAACTGAAACTGACACGACTACACCAAAACCAGTCAGAAAAACTTTGCCACGTAAAGACCAAAAATCGGCCAACACAGTAAGACATCAGCTGAAAGATCTTGGCCGGAAAATCGGAACTGACCTACAACCAGTTTTCACGAGTCGTAAGATCGAGGAAAAGCTCAAGATACAAGAAGAGAAGCCCGCGTTGATTAACCACCAATGCGTTGTTTACATTTTCAAATGTGATTCGTGCGATGCGGATTATATCAGTTATACCACACGTCATCTTCATCAACGCATAGAAGAACATAAAGCCTCTGTCATTGGCAAGCTTCTGAAAGAAGCCCACGGCGTAGCGTCCACTAGCCTAGAGGAAATGTTCTCTGTTCTCAAGAAATGTTGCGGGAAAATGGACTGCTTAATTCACGAAATGTTATTCATTCGCGAACGAAAACCAAAGTTAAACATGCAGTCTGACTCAATACGTGCAAAAGTATTTATTTAAACATATACTGCACGAACTGACACGTTAAACACCAACAACAATGAACGCTCATTATTCTATGAATTTTATCACAGTTTATTTATATATAATTTCTGAGCTACAATTTTACATCAGTTTTAACATTCTGCTTGATAATGAAGTCATGGAGACTTCGAAACGTCGTAGTTTTTTACCGTTAATTTTTATTATCAAATCTATTATTATTATTATTATTATTATTATTATTATTGTTGTTGTTGTTGTTGTTGTTGTTGTTATTATCATCATCATCATTTTATTATTATTATCATTTGTAAGTTTTCATGTGCAGCCTGTAGTGCCTGTTATATTGGTGAAACAAAATATGGACACTTTGCCACTCGCATCCTTGAACATCTCTCCACTGACAAACATTAAGCACCTGAGAGGTTCTAAAATTTGTCACTCTCTTTGTTTAGAAGATTGTTTTAAAATCCTCGACTCTTCCACAAGCTTCCAATTGAAAATTAAGTAAGCCATGCACATCCTTTGGGAGCAGCCGTCTTTAAATTCCCAGGTCAAACATCTTAATCTATCCCTTTCATACTAATTAGTCTCCTTTCTTAGCTTAAATAGTTCCATTTTTTTGGTTCACACTTTTATCGTTTATTATTCTTCCTAATGTCTTACTTTGTCACACTATTTAATGCATATTTTATTTCTCATTGTACAACTGACGATGGATGGTGTTCATAACAGCAAAAGCGCAAATGACCATAAAACCTTCACATATTTTTAACAGTTAAACGAGATACCCAGTCGCCGTAAACTGTTGTTGAATGAAGTTTCGTAGATGACAACTTGGTAATTCCTGGACCATCATTGGAAGAGTTATCAGAGTCCGGAGACAGTGAGAGCATCAGGAATGGAGAGGAGCAGACTTTTTTACAAGTGCTTTTAGGTGTGAACCAGCTGCCAAAAAGGCAAAAAATGCTTGGCAGAATATTTTGCATTCTTCAATGAACAACCAAAAACGCGACGACAATTTTTTGTAAAAGCTGGCTGAAAAGAAAGCAGGGAGAGAAATGAAAAGCCAGCAAATGATGTTCTCCATGGTGAAAGAGGTCGCAAAGATCTTTAAGGGAGAGTAAAGTACATGTGAAACTCTTCAATACTGTATATGGACAAATATTACATCATGTCCAGACCAACAACCTTGTTTTTAATACTGTTTCGTTTATAGTAGAATAAGTTGACATTTTAAAGCTCATGATATTATGACTAATTTATTATTCCAACATTTATAAACTTATGCATTTTTTTTTCTTTCAGGAGACATGCAAAATATGAAATCATCTGAATAGAAAACAAGCAAAAATAAATTACCACTAATTATCATTTTGTCAAAATTAATTTTCGAGGCAACTGAGCACCAAGATAAGTCTGATTTAAAGGTGTCCTTATTGAAATCACGACCGCAACATTTTGTTGAAAGACCGCTGAATTTAAAAGCGTTCTGTCACAGACTCTGTTGCAAGGATCAGGCGTTCAAAGCATGTGCTTTCTTTCAGAGCTTGCTCGATCAAGTGAAACGAGTCTACCCCAAAGAAGACGCATTGTCCGCAACGATGGATAAGGGTGAGGCGATGAAAGTGCAGGCTTTAACTACAACTTGTGCAGGCTGGTGGTTGTCAATGTTGAATATTCTGGCTCTTGCATCAGTAATTTCTGGGCCACATTTTCTCTATACCCCAATGTCAATTTTCCATTCCAGAAAATGTCACATAGAGTTGTGATGTCAAGGCTATCGCAAGCTGAAGAAAGTGAGTCAGAATCACAGGTCAGTAAATTAACATTTATGGTCAAGAGTTGGAGGTTCTGACAATCACCCTGGATCCTGTTTTGTGCCTTTCATTTTGAACCAGTTGCCCCCAATTTACCGGCCTCCCATCGCACAGAAAACAACAGTACACAGTCTCATTTTCAACCCCGCTAACATCAGTAGCTCCATCGGCCATCACGCTGATGTAATTTGATGTGATTTTAATTACCTCTTTGGTACACTGATCTTTACACACTTTTCCAATCACTGACACCATTTCTGGGCACGACTTGTCATTTGAATATGTGGAATTAATTTTGACACCATTCTTCTTTTGAAACGCCAAGAGTCGTTCAAACTTGCTGAAGGGTAACTCATCTTTGGCCAAGAAATAGGTAGTGTTCAACTTTACTGCCATTTCCCTTCAATCTCTTTCCTCTTTATCTTTCACTCCCTTCCAAAAGCTTTTCGTGGTTGATGAATGCAACATAGATTCACACTTGGCTTTCATGGCCATAAGAGCTCGTAAATGACCATTGCTCCTTCCATGAATTTTAATGGTTTCCCTTTTAAAAGAAGTGCATCCAAAAATAAACTGTCATTTCCCAGCTACCCCAGGTGGTGCTTCAAGGCAAATGCTGCAGGTCATGGAATTTTCTAGTTCTGAATACAAAAGCCAGGGAAACTCTTCTTTCCACTTTGGAAGGAATTTCCTTTTCTATGTTGGAGCCGACACTGCTGATACAGGCTTCTTAATACCCTGCCCATTTAGTTTGTTGTCAAGTCCAGCCTGTTCCAAAGTTCTTTTCTGAGATGGCTCGCTAGGTAGAGTCATGGAGTGGTGCCCAATTTCTTCTAAAATGCAAAAAGGGTCGGCTGTGTTTTGGGTTTCATACTTCTTTTTTTGTTCACAGTTTTAGGATGGCTCACCGTTCTATTTAATTTTTGAGTCAAAATGGTGACGATGCAAGCTTTTGAACGATTATAAAACCTATTCATACCTCATAACCTCCGACATGACATAAAGAAATTCTCAACTTCAAAAGATGCTATAAGTTTCGGGCTTCTAAGTTAGCAAAAATGCAAAATCTAGACTCAAACTTCTTTTTGTAATCATCGCGTTAACGAATTGTCCCTACCAGGAATCAAAGAGAGCATTGATTCTGCATTTAAAAATGCTGGCCTGAGCACATCAAAAAATAAAGCAGTCGTTTTTGGGGCGGATGGTGTGTCTGTCAATCTTGGCAAGAAAGGAGGAGTATCAGCCCTGTTAAAGAGGTGCCCTATATTCCTGACTTTCATTGTCTTCCGCACAGGCTGGAGTTGCACTCCAAGAATTACAAAAAAGCTGTGAATCAGTTGAATGCATCTACAACGTTCTACACTTAATCTGGAAGACATATCATGACAGTCCTAAAAGTGAAAGTTCTCTCTGATCCATAATCAACTCTGTTAACATTCTAAAGCCTTCCCAGGTCAGTGGAATCCACTGGCTCCCCCAAGTAAGCCGTGCATTAAATGTGTTTGCGGATCACTCTGCCAAAGGTTGTGGTGATGAAACCGGGCAGTATGCTGATGTGTTAATTCACATGGAAGATCTAAGTGCTACTTCAAAGAGTGCAGAAATTAAAGGGCGAGCCTAATTTATTGCTCTCAAAACTGAGGGATGCTCAGTTTGTGGCATTTTGCCATTTCCTGGCAGATTTGTTTTCTGTTAGGCAAGCTAAGCAATGCAGCGCAACGAGCTAATCCTGCCAACCTGTGTTTCATTGTTGAAGGAAACAATTACACGAGTGGAAAGTATGAAGGGTCGTCACGTTCCTGATGAACACCTGCCAATGTTTCTGAAAAAAGTGGATAGTTTAAGCACCTTTCAGGATATAGCTTTGAATGGTTCTTTCGAAGTCAAAGTTAAGCCCAGGGGTGGCGCATCTAAGAGCCTGCAGTCAGAGATCAACACAGCAGTGGACCTTTACAAACCAGGATTAACTGAGAGGTTTGATGTTTTGATAAATGCCAGTGAATTGAATGGAAGCAAGAAGCAGGCTGTTTATGGTACCGAAAATGTTGTCCATGACATGTCAATACTTAACGCTGATGCCTGGCCTAGTGATCCAAAGGACCTGGAGGACTTTGGAAGAGAGGAAATTGAACACCTGGTGGAGTGGTTATGACCGTTGTTACAGAAAACACACTGTAACATCGAAGCAGTGCAAGACCACTGGGTATCAATGAAAATGCTGGTGAAAAGCCAAGTCAAGAAGCTGGGTTATGTCAACTTGTGGCAAGCTTTTCTTACCAAAGCCCCCTATCAAGATAACTTAAAAGACGTCTTGAGTCTAGTGGAAATGGTTCTTGTGCTGCCAATTTCAGCAGCCCAATGTGAACGTGCTGTATCTCCACAGAATCGGATCAAGAACAACATGCGGTCATCACTATCAACATCAATGCTGGAGGACTTAATACGTATATCGTCAAAAAGTCCACCTGACGTCGAATTTGACCCCACTGCGTGAACAGATCATTGCTTTTCCCGTGACAAGAGTAATGGGGAGATGGCAAGGTGACCAAAATTTAAGAACTGACTACTGCATTTTTTTTGTAGAATCTTCAATTATTAAGTCTAGAAAAGTCAATAATTACATGTCGGTCATATGCAAGCTTAAGAGGACGTTTTGAAATGTACAACGTTATTTCAAGAAAGGAAACCATAGTTGGTTATGCTCTGCATTTGAATGATAAGTTCCTGTTTTCACCGGCAAATGTTACAAAATATGGTTTACTATAATGCAGTTGTTTAAGCTAACTTAATTGGTCATTAACCATGATAGGCTACTATGAATCAATTTGAAACATTAACAAGGCAGAAACTTAGGCTGTCCAAACATCCAAGACAGGGTAGCTTTTCTTTTCCGAAAACTAAAAATATGATCCAACTTGTTCAATTGGACGACCACGTTGTAGAAAAAAATAAACTTTTTTTTCTTAACTTTGGATATAGAATGAATCATTCTTTCCATATTTGATAACTTGCTGCCTTAAAAAATAAGTAGCTTTTACAGAACATAAATAATATCATTTTACGTACACTGTGTGTTTGATTTTATTACGCAAAGCCTGAAGTGCTGCTTAATTTCTATGCGAGTCCAGCTGCACAGCATAATTGCAGGTGCATGACATCTTGTGCTTGTCATGCTATCTCTTTGGTTGCTTGTGGAGCGTATTGACAATGTCTTAGTCTCGATCATATTTATTGAAATTTCTTAAGAGGTCACTGGAAACACCTGGCAGTACTGATGCAGGTGGTCCTTCCAAAAAGAAAAGGAATGAAGATGACAAGAAAAAATATGAAGCGAGGTGTGTTGGAAAATTTCAGCCACCTTGGCAAAAAGAGTTTGAGTTGGTTTGTTATGAGGAAGAAACAAAGTGCATTGCTTGATGTGTCAAAAGTATCCAGAACTAGCTGATAAAAGCACCCCTACGTACATTGGATGTGCAGATGGAGTTTAAGGATTCAGAAGGGAAACATTGACAGCCCATTTGAAAAGTTGTCGCCATGTTGTTTGTCATACAAGATTGCTAAATGACCAGAAACTGGAAGACAGGCTATTGGAAAAAAATTTTCTTGTGAATTAGCGAGAATCAAAAGCAAGGCTTGAAAAACTGTTCAATACTGCCCACTAAATCATGAAGGAAAATCTTCCTTTACAAAAATATGCAAGTATTTGTGAGCTTCGGGAGAAAAATCAGGTTGACCCTGGAGCTAATTACAGAAATCCTAAAGCCTGCAAAACGTTAATTTTGTTTCTGCCATGGCAGATACTGAACGGGACGCAATTAAGAATGAGCTGCAAAGAGCAAGGTTCTTTTCCGTTTTAGGCAGATAGGAGCACAGGTTCAGGAATCATTGAGGAAGAGTCTGTTTTTGTCAGGAAATATTATTACTTAACATTCACAAAACTTCTTAAGATGTAAAGAAACAAACAAAAGAAACTGAGAGCGCATTGCTGTTGTTCATCGACTTTTTCATGAGTGCTGGCTCTAAGGGAGCCGTTTGTGTCTTTGAGTGTTTATCGGTGAATCTTGCTCTCCAAGAGTTCTTTCCTGCAATTAACAACTAAACTCTAAACTTTACTCGAACAACTAAACACCAACCTACATGGAATCTCCAGTCCTCTGCACAGCTATTTGCAGTGACATCCAGTCACTTCCACGGTTATCTTTCCACCATGTGAGATAAAATACCACAAAATTCGCAAGTACTTGCGAGGTAAATGGCTGACTATGGAAATCCAAATGGTGCAAAATTCAAGAAACCAAATTAGCCTCGCATTCAACAAATTTGCTATCAAGGTCAAGAGAGATTTCAATCAAGCTCAACAAAATCAATTCATGTTCAACCGATTTTCTCTCAAGGTCAAGACATTTAGAATCAAGCTCAACATAATAATGTCATCACTTTCAACAAATTTTCTTTCAAGGGCAAGAGATATTTGAGTCAAGCTCAATAGATCACTTTAACTACTTTCAACGAAAGATTTCTTTCAATTTCAAGCTTCTTTCCATATCAACCCCAAATTCCCCATCACATTTCAACAACTTTCAAGGTCAAGTAGCAAATGACGTGATGCTCAGCATAGACAAAGTGCAGCATCAACAACTCAAATACACAGTCAACAACCATGCCAAGCACTGTCAACAAAGTAGTCTACCCACAATGCAACATTCACTGCTTTGCCCCCAGGCTCATGTTAGTTTTCAATTCGGATAGGCCTTGAGGAGACACACCACAATATGCAATCTCTTCCTCAAAATTGCAGAAAGCACCGATGAGAGATTATAAAAATGTGTATACAAAGAGCTGGGTTATTCTAGAGGGAATCGCAGCAGTCAAACATTGGATCATAGAACAAGTAACCTCATTCATTCATCTGCTTCGTTTACTGCAAGGCAGCTAGACGAAACAAGTCAAGAGCCAGTGCCTTCGTCCAAATTTCATGGTAATGCACCAGCCATGTCTGCTCATGCTTTTGATAGATCAACATCTGTAACCGGACATTCTTTACCAAAAAGAAAAACTCCCACTTCAAAGCAAACAGCACAGGTGCCAAAGACAGTGTTTCTTCTTGATCAAGGGAATCTCAACACTGATGACCAGGATGAAGATGAAGGTCAGAATGATGAATATATAATTAAGGAGGAAATGATTTTAGTGAAAGAGGAGTTTGATTTATTTTGTTGTTGTTGTTTTTTTAAGTTCAAGGGTAGACTTTATTTTGCAAATACTGACATTACTTACAATATTAAGTTACCTTGGTATACAATACCAACATAAGATGATGCCGATGTGGTTGAAGATGATGACACTGAGAGTACTGAGGCAGAAGGTGAAGCTGCAGGAAGCTCCAAAACTGGAAGTACTTCCCAGAATGTAAGATGGTGTAAGTGGCAGCCTGTCTGTTATGATCTAGCATTCAAGGGAGAGCCTTTTCCTCCACCAGCACTTGAAGATAAAACACCTCTGCAATACTTAAAGCAATTTTTTGATGATGCACAGACAGCAGGAACTTCAATTGGTTTGGACCATAATGAAATTGAAATGTACATAGGTATGCTCGTTATGATGTCTATCATACTAGTTTGAAACAATACCTGCCAAAGAAGCCAAATAAGTGGGGTATCAAGGTCTGGGCTCATTGTGGAGTGAATGGCATCCTCTAAGACTTCAAGGTGTACACTTGTAAAACAACCAAAGCAGAAGCAAAGTCAGAATTGCTTATGGGTGGCAATGTTGTCTGTTGTTTGACACAATCACTTCCAAAGAATGTCAATCACAAGGCTTTGATAATTTCTTTTCTTCAAGAGCCATAATGAACCATTTGAAAAAAGATGGGTTTCGGGCTGTGGCAACCATCCACAAAGACTGTTTAAAGGGGGCAGACAAGCATTTGCTCTCAGAAAAAGAGCTAAAGAAGAAAGGACTTCGTTCCTTTGATTTTGTAGTTGAGGCCAACTCAGGGGTCACAGTTATCCACTGGTCTGACAATGGTCTGGTACAACTTCTTTCCAACCACGTTGGGAATGATCTCACTGCACAAGGAAGGAAGGGAAGGGTCCAGGAAGGAAGGGCATTTCATCAACATCGATAGGCCAGCAATAGTTGTTGAGTACAACAGCAACATGGGAGATGTTGACTTGTGTGGCATGCTGTTGTCAATGTATCACATCCGTCACTGCTCTTCAAAGCATTACATGCACATGGTATTCTACTGCATCAGCGTGGCTGTTGTGAACGGTTGGCTTTTGTATCGCTGACACGTGACCCAGAAAAATGTTCACACAAGAACCACATGTTCCTGTTGATGTTTCAGACCAAAAACGCTGTTGATCTTTGTAAGGCTGGGATATCATCAGCTGCAGCTGCAAGGCCATGTGGTAGAACATCTTCAACATCCCCTGTTCCTGCTGCTACACCATCAAGGAAAAGGAAAGCAACATCAGCACCAAACCCAACCAGAGATGTGGTTTGACCAGTGTGGTCATTTTCCAGTGTTTCAGGAAAACCAGCAGCAATGTCTCACACTTGAAATGCTGCAAATGTGAAGTACAGTGGAATCCAGCTAATAAGGACACGAAGGGAGCATTCTGTAGTGTCCATATTATCCGGCTGTCTGTATTAAGCGAGCTCTCAGAGAAAACATCAGGGACACATGTACGAGCAGACGATGGTACAGCTCGCAGCAAGCAAACGATGTCAAAGAAGAAGGCTAAGAGCAATGACTACAACAAAAAGCCAAGGAAGTGAAACGTGTGTAACAGGAGGCAGAAAACTTTATTAAAGGACTACACGTAGTACAAGAGTCAACACTGGAAGAAAGACAGACTGTTCAAAATCAAATATGTCATGTTACTTTGTTACGGTTTTTTTTAGTAGTAAAATTTTACTGTAAAAATCTGTCATTATTTTAACAGGGTACAATATCTACAATTATCACATGATTGTGACAATGAAAATAGACAGTGTGCAGATAACCAGTGTCTGTAAAACGGGGTTGACAAGTATGAGAGTTTGTGACTCGGGACACTGAAAGTGTTCATTGTCTGTATTAACCAGTGTCCGTATAAAGCGGGTTAATTTTAGAGAAAATATATGAGCTTTTTGTCGGGACAAACGTAACTGTCCGTTAGAAGGGCGTGTCCATAGAGCAGGGATCCACTGTACACCTCTGTTTGGTGAAGTCCAGGAACTGCTTCAATGCCTTTCATGGTGTTAACTAGCTAACAGCATCATACACCGAATGCAAATATGGCGGACCACTCGGGCGGCCCGGGTCTAGTTGCGTGAAAGCGAGGTTAGTGAGGCCACGGGCTTGTTCCAAAGACTATTTGCTTTGAAGAGTCGTCGTTCTGTTCTGCGCTTTTTCGATATGGTTACGAGTTGTTGCGTCCCTGAATGCAATCAGAAAGGAAAGAAGACGTCCACAGGAGAGAAAGTTTCTTTCTTTGAATTCCCACGCTCTCCTCTGAGGAGAAAACAGTGGATTCACGCAATACGCCGTGAAGAGGGAAGGGAGTTTAAGATTGTGGGTGGAACAAAAGTTTGTTCGCTGCATTTTAGGCGTGAAGATATAAGAAAATCATTTAATGGACGGGCTTATGTGGCTGCTGGTGGCGTTCCAAGCAAATTTGCTTGGTCAGTTCCTTCCCCGAGGAAAAGAAAAGCTCCTCCGAAAAGACATCCTCAGCCGCCGAGGAAGAAATTGTTGACAGCGGCGTCCACGGCTTCTCAGGCCGAGTTAGTGAGCGAAACAGATACCACGGCGGAATCACTTTCCGAGTCGACATCAACTGCCTCTAACAGTAAAAGTAACCGAAATACTGAGCCAAACGATACTGATTTAGAGTTCAATGCGGAAAAAAAGATCGAGGAAATGGAACAGGAGCTGTTAAAACTTCGACCGGAAAACACTGAGCTCAAGAAGAAATTGGATGAGGCAGAGAAGCAGCTCGAGGCTATATCGGTCCGATTATTTTCTCTTGAATGCTTTACATCAGATGCTGACATCAACTTTTATACTGGCCTTCCAAATTACGCCACATTCCTCGCTTTATTTAACTTTTTGAATCCTGGTGAAGATGGAGAAAATATTCGTCCAAGAACCACCTTAAAAGATGTGCCAGAGGACTTTTATGATGCAGACTCTGAGGAAGATGAAAACGTTACACCTGCAAAGAAAGGACGCCCACGAAAACTCAAACCAGTTGAAGAATTTTTTATTGTGTTATGCCGCCTGAGAAGAGGCTTTTCTGAGCGCCATTTAGCTCACTTATATGGCGTTGCACAGTCCACCATAAGCAGGCTTTTTGTGCCATGGATTAATTTCATGTATTTGAAATTTGGCCAGGTGTGCATCTGGCCTTCTAAGTCAGTTGTTCAGGCAACTATGCCGGCAGATTTTAGAGAAAAATTTCCATCAACGCGGGTGATTATTGATTGTACGGAAGTCTTTTGTGAAATGCCAAGCAGTTTACTTTTGAACTCTGAACTTTTCAGCTCTTACAAAAACCATGTGACATTGAAAGGACTTGTCGGTATTGCACCAAGTGGGGGCATTACATTTGTCAGTCAACTTTACACCGGCAGCATTTCTGACCGTGAAATTGTTTTACGGAGTGGAATTTTGTCTCAATCCTTTGATGATGGTGACTCTGTAATGGCAGACAAGGGATTTCAGATTCAAGACATCCTGCCCCTTGGTGTTGATCTGAACATCCCACCCTTCTTAGGCAGTGATGCCCAAATGTCTGCTGAGGATGTTGTTAGGACACAGCAGATTGCAAGCCTGCGGATACACGTCGAAAGGGCCATCAACAAGATCAAGAACTTCCGAATTTGGAATGGAGTTGTTCCTTTGAGTTTATTTAGTGTTGTAAACCAAATGTGGACAGTTTGTGCTTTCCTGTGCAACACTCAGGATCCACTCATATCTAATATCACATGATCTGTTTATGCTTATATTTTTACTAAGTCATTGTTGTTAACATTTATCTTAGTTGAAATATTTTTCAAACTAGTTTTGATTTGTCTTTTTTTTGTTTAAAACATGATATTTAGAAACATAGAAAATCATAAATCAAACTGGTTTGACAAATTTAAAACCAAAATAAAATAATATGAACCACAACATACAGTAGAATTGGCTTTAAGGCAGGGCTTATTATAACACTTGATAATAAGGTATGTAGTATGTCCACATCATGAACGTAAAAACAGTACTTAATTGTTTTCATGTTTAAAACATGTAAACATGTTATAAGAACAGTGATTTTGCCGGCTTATGCTCTTGGTTCTCTAGCTGCTGTAGCTAGGAAGTGTTTAAAATAATACAGTTTCAATGTTACCTTTAAACTGTTCCAAAATTGAGGGTCAAATGGAATTTGCTCGATGCTCATTCCTTTACTGGTGTAGACGATGAAATCGCACCATTTTGCCCCGGTCACACCCATCAGCCCTTGAACTTGGACATAGTACTTATGGGTGCGTTTAAGTTTAGGCTTTCCATCAACTTCTTCCATAAAAAAGGTGCTGTCAGCGCATGCATCCAGTGGGGTGACTAAGTACTTGGTTTCTGGGCACTTCAGAAAGAAAGACCAAATGGATCAGAGCATCCAGGATCAATAACCTTGCCGTCAGGTGAAGCACCCAAGTATGGGGCTTCCATGCTTATTACAAGTCCTGACTGAAAAACCTTCACTGGCTTGTTAATAGAGTACATATATTTCTGGTATTGTTCTAAGGCAATTGGCTCATATTTAAGTCCATGACTAGTATATCTTGAATAAAAAGGCTTTGGATTTATAAGATTTTTAACCAGAGATTCATGGTTTCTTTTTCTGTCCCTTATGAGACCAAAATTAGAGGCAGTAAATCGGAATTTTCTTTCCTGCTTCCATTCAGGACAGCCTGATTGGCTGCGTGTTTTAATTTCAATGTCATTCAGTTTATCTTCATTAACTTCCAGACTATTTAACAGTGATTTTTCTGCTTCTGAAAGATCAGCAGGCATCTCAAACTGTTCAGGAGACTGACTTGATAGGGGAAATCTTGGATATATCACAATGTGCTGACTGTGGTTGGCAGGGTTTCCTCTAGGGACAGATGTGATGTCACAAAACACTTTAAAATTATCTTCGGTCACTGCAAGTTGATAGCTGGCATACGAACCTAGTGGACTTTTCCCAAATTTGGTTTCCACTAAGGGAATAGAATCATACCTTGCAGTCATAATCTGTGCCAAGGCCATATTTGGGTTCAATTCTTTCAAGGTTGCCAATAGTTTTTTTTCATCTGCCTTTTGCCCCCGGATATTATTCCTTGCCTCATAAAGTGTACATCTGACACCAGGATCTCGAGCTGATGATCTGGTATGCTCCAGGTAGGTTTTTGCTACAAGCACCTCCATTGCTGGTTGTGGATTAATAGAGTTTCCTCTTCCCTTCCTATGCCACTGCTGTAAAGAGGAAGTACATGCCTGCTTTGGCTGCATGTCTTCTTCGCTTTCAAGTTCATGGACAGTTTTACATTCATATCTTCATCAAGAGTGCTAATATATGGTTACAAAAACCAACCTTCCCAGCAACGCAGGAGCATGAAGCATGTTTCACTTCCCCACTAACAATGCACAATGCGACTTTTAAGTTGTGTGGGGCATCATTCTTCCGAAAGCTGTGATAGCAGTGTGACCGGAATTAAAAATAGTTCTCGTCGCTCGCTGCAGAGATGCTCTTTAAGTATTCGTCGTTTAGAAAAGTTGTCGCTTTCCGAATACTCGTTGGAACGGAATGGGCTTTACTTGTCGGATCAATTCTCTTTCCAGACTTTGAAATATGGAGATTTATTTCGGCACGAGTGAAAAAGGGCATCCGCCGTATGTCTGCAGACCAGCCATCTGATGGAAAACTGAAAGGAATCTGAGTTGCGCAAATGCCGGAGTTGTCATCTTTGGTTTTATCCAAGCGTTCCTTGCGCTTTGAATATACGGACTCAGGATCCGGATCTACTATATTTTTATCACGACCTTCTTTAATATATTCCTCAACCCTAAACAGAAGGGAAGATAAGATAGTTTTAAAACTATGGTTACCGCAATCATGTCCAAGCGAGGCGCGAAATCGACGCGAATTAGCAGTCGAAGCACGAGCATCCTACCTTTTCACTAATTGTGCTTTTGTTTTCAATCCTTTCAATGTATCGCCTCTACATTTTAGCCAGAAACGAAGTTCTTCATTTTTTAGCGTGGCAGGTGATCTACCTTGAAGAGAAGCTCCAGGAATATCGTCTTCTGTTAACGCACGTGAAGCAGCCATTCGTGACGATCAAAACACAGGGAAAAGCCGGCCTCACTAGCCTCGCTTTCACGCAACTAGACCCGGGCCGCCCGAGTGGTCCGCCATATTTGCATTCGGTGTATATTGCTGGTCAGATGTCATCAGAGGGCACTAGTATTTTCAACATTTGATTATTGTAAACTAAACCAGAGCATTATGGTATGATAGGGCAAATGATATAGCAAATCTGAAATTGCCAACTCAGCATTTTTTGTATATACCATAAAACATTTTCAACAGCCAAGGACTGCATTTCTTGTTGTGTTTATGTTATATTGAAGAGCAATTTTAACAAACTAATAGCGGGGTTTGACCTTAAAATTTCTGGGTATTCAATACCTTTCCTGCATGTTGTTGTTCCCCAACATCCTTGAACGTTGCCATGGCAATGTCGTAATACCACTAATTTGTTAAATTGACATCACTTGAATAAAAAGAACTGAATTTCAAAGGAAAATATTTTACTTCCTTGATGTCCTAAATTCATGCATGAAAGAGCTAAGTTACATTAGAGATGCCCTCATCCGATGTGGTTCACTTGAATTGGTAGCTGAGAAGTTAAGTGACAAAGCAGCTACATGTAAGCAGTCTGGTCCATGGGTGGATGCTTTGCAGCTAATAAAGAATCTCAAATTGATAAGGATATGGTCAGGCAGAGAAGAAAAAAGTTGACAGAAAAGATCTGGTGCTTGATTTATTTCATTGTTACAAGGACTTCGACTTTAATCTAGAGTTGCAGATTAAAATTCAGTTCAGAGGAGAGCCAGCAATTGATACCAGTGGAGTACTTTGTCAAGCTTACGAGATGCTTTCCTTGCATTGGCAAAAGGAGATGCAGGGTTAAAGATGTTTCAAGGTCCATAATATACCGAAATGACAATGTGCTAAATGGAGTGTTTGAAGTTCTTAGGAAAATGGTCGCCCAAAGTATGATCCAAGGTGGCCCAGGGTTTCCTTATTTGTCACCAGTGGTTTATTGTTACATTGGTACTGGAAATTTACAGCAGGGCATTGCAAGGGCTAGTGTCATAGATATCGGTGATGTAATCTTGAACAGCTATATCACAAGGGTAAGTGCTGCATTTACTTTTCCCATTATTATTATTATCATCATCATTATTATTAGTTATTTATTAATCTTTATTAGTAACAATTAAATTATGGCCTAGAGTTTGATGACTGAGATAAAACAACTTTGAATTTGCGAACTGTAATAGACAGCAAAATTTGACTAATCTGTTCTAGTTTTAACTTTAAGATTTAGTTAATGATATTACAATGTTAGTATTGTGGTATTTACATTGGTCAAGTTTAGTATTTTTCTGTTCTGGTGCTGGCAAGTTTAATAAAATGCCTTTCTCCATTAAAAATTTATCCTTTAACAAATGGGTTAATATTGCATTGAACAATCCTTTGTTAGGTCCTTTATTTCATGTTCATTTTTAAAAAGAGTGTGTTTGGATTGATGACAGAGCATTTTTTAGCTTAGAGATGCAACAGCTGTTGACATTGAAACCATCAACCAGGAAGATGATTTTTTACAGCTGATGCAAAACTGTGGAGAAAGAAGTCTGTTGAGGGCAAGGAACAAACATGGTATTCAAAATACTTCTTAAATTTCTCTTTTCTCTATTTTTTTGGTCTGAGGTACATGTCTTTATTCATATTTATTACATTTCAATTCTTGCCATACTGAACCCACATATGTATATGTTTCATGCATTGAAACATGCATTAGCTGGATGGACCCTTGTATAAGGCAGACACAAGCTTCAGTGACTCCCAAACTTTTCTTCCCATATTTTATGTAAAACATAATTATTGTATTCAGCACACCTATTTAGTGAAAACTAGAGGTCATAAATACTAGAGCATTTTACAATGAAACCCAGAAAGCCATGCTAAATTGCCAAAGGACAGTCCTGATTATGACAAACTCTTTAAAATCAGAGACTTGTTGAATATCATTAAGAAAAAACATTCAAGGAACACTGAACCTTGAAAGGAACATTGCCATTGATGAGACACTCGAGGGAAGAGTTGGGTTTCATCAGTTCTTGCCAAACAAACCCGGTCAATTTGGAGTAAAAACCTTTACTCTTTCCGAGTTGTCTGGGATCTATTTGTGTACACCAGCAAGACTGGTCATGATCCTGAGAAAGGGGTGGCTCACCATCTTGTAATAAAGCTATTGCAAGGACTTGAAGGAAATGGCTACAATATTTTTGTGGACAATTGGTATTTAAGTCCTGCGCCGTTCCTTGATTTGGCAAAGGATAAGACTCTGGCATGTGGCACTGTGCAAGCTGACAGGAAAGGCTTTTCTAGTGATATAATGAACATCAAGGACAAAGAGATCAAGTCCATGAAAAGGGGACAGTCTGTATTTAGGCAGAAAGGCAGACTCACTGTTTGCACATGGAAGGACAACAAGTTTGTCCACTTGTTGACAACAATGCCAGCCACAAGTGAATGTTCAACAGTAACATGGGCGGTCAAAGAGAAAGGAAAGTGGGTGCAAAAAGAAGTCCAGAGGCCAGCTATTGTGGAGTTATACAATAAGTTCATGGGAGGGGTGGATCTAGCTGACCAGAGAGTAAGAAGCTATCAACGCAACACTAAAAGCTATGTATGGTACATGAAGTTGTTCTTCTATTTTATTGAAGTGGCATTCATGAATGCTTACCTTTTGGAAGGAAAGAGCCCACATCATAACCCCCCAGCTGATGCTTCCTTTCTGCCAGAAACTTATCACAAATCTAATAGGGGGACGTGTTTATCAGAGAAAGCAACAGAACAATGGATCCTTGCCAGATGAAGGAAGATTCAACCTCTCACTGGGCCACTTTCCAGTATCAATGCCTAAAAGATCCCACTGCAAAGTGCATATGCAGCGTGCTATACCCAATACACATGTTCTGTTTGCAACATTAGAATGTGTCCTGCACCTCGTTTCCAGAGGTTTCACACCCCTGAAAACTATTACTATGATGACGAAGACTGTGGTGATACTGTGTGCTTTAACTTTAAATCTGAAAGCAGTTCTTAATAGCTCCTCTTTTAATACTGTGTTAAATACTGTGTTTTTTGCTATCAATCACTTTTTTGATTCATCTGCTCTCGACACTATAGCAGCATGTCTCTACTTGAATGAAATGTCTGCATTTTTGTTGTTTCTTACTCCAATACTTTATTACTTGATATTGTTAGGATTGAAAGCAAGGTGATTTATGTACAAGCTGGATTAAGGCTGCTGCAATGCCGACTCCACAACAGGTTTAATAAACTGAAGTGCCCAAAATATTATTTTTTTAATGTTTACTACAGAAGAGATCTTTAAGAATGCTACACACACCTTTTTGCCGTATTTTTGCCTTTCCTTGATGTCTGAAAAATTTCAGACTGATTTCAATTATTTTTTGTTTAATGAATGCAGTGGTTGTTCTTTTCTCTCAAAAAGGGTTTTGAACCTGTGGGACATTTTCAATGGGCTACAGATCTACCTCATTAATTACTTTTTGCATTATGGAAATTTTATTATTTTCTGATTGGCCTATTTCCTTGCACTTTTCACAACCTGGTGGCCTAATGATAGCTAGGTTATATTTAAGCCTCGGCAAATTTTATTCTTAATATCAGAAGTTGGTCTTAGTATTGTATAACTGTCCAGCATTTTTGGACCAATTTTCAACTGGGTTTACATTTATTGAGTTATTTTTTTGTAAAAAAAAATATCTCTTAGTCGGCGCGACGAGTATGTTGTGGACGGGTCAATGGATCAGTGAGTCAGTGAGTCAGTGAGAGATGTATGTATGTCACACCAATCAGATCGGATCTACTATAAACAGCTAATCAAATTTCTTGTTTTAAAAGTAAATGGAATATGAGAAGATTTGATCCCGATACAGTTCAGAACTGCCATATTTATTCTTCTATAAAAGAGGAGGAAGTATTCATATATTGGGTTTACTTCGGCATTTTCTGTGAGTTAGGCTTAGGATTTTAGTTATGGACGAGATGAGCCTTGAGGTATGAAACAGTGCGTGAGGTAGTTGTATGCAACGAGACGAGATGGACGAGATGTTTTTATTTTTAGTTACAAAGGTAACTTGATATTTTTGTTTTTCACAAGAAGTAAATTCAATTAGACGTCACGCATCGTTGCTTCTAGTTCTTACGAAATGTTTTAGAGGAGACGAGACTACTTTGATTTGAAAGAGTTCGAACGTTTACAATAGGTACAGGTAACGGTTGCTGTGTTCTTGTTGCGTGCAAACATAACGAGATATTTTTATTTTTTCGTTACAAAGGGTAATTTGACACTTGTTTTTCACAAGGGAGTAAATTCAATTAGAGCTGGCAAATCATCACCACTTGTTCCCACGAGATGCTTGCTATTTTTATTTACAAATGGTAACTTGATATTTTTGTTTTTCACAAGGAGTAAATTCAATTAGACGTCACGCATCGTTGCTTCTAGTTCTTACGAAATGTTTTAGAGGAGACGAGACTATTTTGATTTGAAAGAGTTCGATCGTTTACAATAGGTACAGGTAACGATTGTTTTGTTGTTGTTGCATGGAAATATAACGAGATATTTTATTTTTTAGTTTTAAAGGGTAATTTGACACTTGTTTTCCACAAGGGAGTAAATTCAATTAGAGCTGGCAAATCATCACCACTTATTCCCACGAGATGCTTGCTATTTTTAGTTACAAATGGTAATTTGACACTTTTGTTTTTCATATGGGAATGAATTAAATTAGACTGTCAACGTGTCAGAGGTTTTTTTTCTCTTTCTTTTTTCGGTAAACTAGTGTTGTTGTGTAAAAAGGGTTAACTAAATTGTCACTGTAAACACTCCCTTAAATGCTCCTATCTTCATAACCTTTTAATTAAAAAATAACTCTTGCACGCCTTGCGTGCCTATGTTATTGTTATGCCAACAGTACATTGGTGTTCTGTGTTTCCAGAAAATTTCCATTCAACACCCACAGAGAGTTTTGTTTTGATCCCCACCCCTCTGGAAAATCCTGCTTAGCTTCTTACTTTTCTTTTCAGCCCCCACCCCCTTTGATGTCACGGGTGGACCTTTGGTTACCGGAAGCCAAAGGTCTCTCTTGAACACATTGTGAAATAAGCACATGTTTACATAGTTTCTTTTGGAAAAGCACCACATCTTCATAATGGTAAAACACTGTGTAGTTCAGTTTTGTAGTAATTCGAACAAAAAAAGCCATACTATGCATAAGTTTCCAAGACGCTAATTTGAGGAGGCAGTGGATAACATTTGTTCAAGTGAAGAGAGCCGATTTCATAGAGCCAATGGAGCATTTGGTTATTTGCAACACTCATTTTTCTCTGGATTGTTACGAAAAAAGTTTCATGGTGGAAATGGGGTTAAGAAAGCACAGTATGTTACTTTCTGGTGCTATACCGACAATAGTCTCCAGCAGCAACAAATTCTTGTGACACAAGAAAGCAGCCTATGCAAAAATGAAGGCAGCAAACAACCGGAAGTAACTGACAGTGCCGATAAAAGGCCTAGAAGAAGTAGAGCTCTTCAAAAGCTCGAGGTTAATAGGGTAAGTAATCAAGCACTTTATCTGCTATTCTTCGCTTTCTTCACAGCACAGATAATAAATTTATTTATTTGCTGAAAATATCTGTATTCTCTGCTTGTTATTGAGTAATTATGACAAAGCCAGTTGCTTGGAAGCCGCCACTACAGACAAAGATGTAATGCCAGAAGCCCTGCACGCCACCGAGATGAAAGATGCAGCCATACAGTGCGATATTGGAATTCAATGGTTCGATCTTTCACCAAAACAGTGACAAGTGTGGGTAAGACAGACATCTCAAAATAAACAGATTCTTAAACTCTCTACGCAAGTGACGCGTTTCGTTTATCCTTCCGGTATAGGCACACAAGTGGAAACTGTCAGAGATAACGCGAAAGTGCAGTGTGAAATCATATCAATGCCTTCATGCACTACGCCTCTGTGTAGACCAGTAAAGAGTGTTGCACGTCCCGATGATGACGACAAGAAAGATGAAGATAACATTCCCCCTATTAATTTGTTCCCGACGAAGACCTGGAGGAAGAAACAAATGTCATTGAAGACAATCAAACTAAGTACCGAAAGTTCACTCATTTGTAGTTTTATTTTTGGGTGTTTCGGAATTTTACCTTAAGGCTAAGTGCATTTTATTTTGCCATAGGGTTCTCACCAGCAAAAAAGAACTGGAAGCTCCGCAAAGTGAAAGTTCATTGTCTTTTCGTTTTCCTGCTTAATGCAGCTCTTTGAGTTTTGTCCACAAGCCTGCTACAGCAGAGGTGTCCAGAAGGGTGGGTACTTGTATCCATGTCACCCAGAAGTGCCTAACCTGCAGCTATGCCAGAGTGTGGAGAAGCCAACCGTACATAAAGAAGATATCTGCTGGAAATCTGTTGTTATCAGCTGCTATTCTCTACTCGGGTAGTATGATTTCCCAGACACTGAGGGTGCTAAAAATATTTAAGGTGCAGTGTTTTAGCCACCAGACATACCATAAGCACCAGAAAAACTACCTGATTCTGGTTGTGGTAAAAAAAGGCAGGATGAGCAGGACCAATTGGTGGAAAAATTGTTGAACTTAGAAGGAGGTGTTGTTCTTTCCAGAGATGACAGATCTGATAGTCCTGGGAATAGCACTAAATATGGAGCATTTACTGTTATTGAGCAGAGGGTGAACAAATTGTTGGATGTTGAGCTTTTTCAAGTAAGTTTATTTAACTTAAAACCACTAGTAACTGTGGTAACTACACTATTTGCCAGGTAATACATATCTTATTCTCTTAAAATTCTGTTGAACAGTCTAATGAGGTGCCGAACAGTTCCGGGTGTGGGTAAGGATGAGGGCCTCCTGTGTTTGGAACAGTTCTTGGCTAGAAAAAACATTCACCTAGATGTCCTAATTACAGACAGAAATTGCCAAAATGCAGCCTATATACCACATGTTTAAGGCTTGTTGAACTTGAACATACATTTTCAGTTTGCGCCATTTGTTTTTATGTACTTTTATTGCCAACTTCGCACAGTGCACAGAAGTTTTATTTATTAATTCATGTTGGCCATTGACTTTTATTACAATTGGTGGCTCCTAAAGGAGCTGTTTTTAGGGATTTGGCAACTATTTGCCAGAAGCTTTTCCGTGGCGGACGACAACTATAGGCAGCAAACTATGCAAATGTACGATGTATCTGGAGCATTTTTCCGCGTCTAGTCTTTCCTGCCAAAACCGTGCGATTCCGTTCACGAGTTCATCTTTGGTGTAGGGCTTCACAGTGTTCCGTATGAAATGCTTTAGCTCGTGCCAAACAAGTTCAATCGGGTTCAGGTCTGGCGATTCGGCAGGCGTAATCCACCAGTTGATGTTGTTTTCGGCCATGAAGGATTGGGCTCAATTACTGGTGTGTTTGGGGTCGTTGTCTTGTTGAAACCAAAAACTGTCTGGGAAAGTTTGTCGGACGAATGGCAGCAACCCTTTGGTCAGAATCTCTGTCACATAGAATTCAGCATCCATGATGCCTTCGAAGATCATCAGCTTCGAAGTACCCTGTTTAGAAATTCCAGCCCAAATGTGGACTTTCACTGGATGCTGTGGTCGGCCCTTTACTCTTGGTTGTTCCCATTTACAATGGAAAGTTATCTTGGTGTGATTTTCCATTATAACAGAACATTCATCCGTTAAAATCACGTTGTCAAACTGTTCGTTCGCTCGGAGGCACTGCTCGCTGAATTCCAACCGTTTAACTTGGTTTGCTTCTCGGATTAACTGACAGTACTTAGTACTAGTCATAACCCAGCCAAGTTTCTTTCGCAGACACTTCACTTCTGGATTGAAATTGATTGAAGTCTAACGATTCTAACGTTTTGTTCAGTTGTTAGAAACCCCATAACTTTTGCACTAGTCAGACGCAAAGTTCAACTGAAAATTTTACTTAGCTTAAACAGCCCGAAAGAGCAAACCGTTCGTGTACTGGAAACGCCGTCACCGGTGCGAGAGCCTGAGCAGCCACTACCAGAAGTAGATTTAGTTTACCCTGTTGTTGCCTCGCTAGATGATGAAGAAA
>OZ026598.1:26987321-26997321 GCA_964020085.1 Micromussa lordhowensis
CAGCATTAACTTCCGGTGTGCTGATTTTAATACTGATTCAGCTGACGTGTGCATCTTAGTTATTGCGTGTGTAGATTGCGCGCACGTGCGTGCAGCTTAAAACCCTTTCGAGCCTCCTTAAATAACTTCTATTTCAGCAATTTTGCAAACGGCTCTGAACGTAAAGGGTTATCCGCATTTACCGGTAAGTTTCCATCGTCAACTGCAGGTCTACATTTAGTTTTGAACACAAGTTTTTTCAGAAAAAAATCACGTTTAGTCCGCTATCGTATGGTCGAATGTTTCCACATGATAACGATTGACGCGAAACACTTGTACTTTTATAGGTGTGAGCAGTATTGTATTATTCTCCCTTCGAGAAATAAATCGTTTCCTCGAAACCCTTTCGAGTTTTTGCATATTTGAGAAAGCCTTGGTACTGTATGGTACTATATTCCACTTCCACATTTTAACTATCTTTAAATCCAATCAAAGGTACAACTACTGACTATTAATTATATACATTATATATTGACATGTTAATACGCGAGTACGAGGAGGACCAGACCTCACTCAAAAATTCTATCCATGCCGGCGCCGCTCTCTGCTTCCTTTGAGAAACCCTACAAAGAAACAGCAGTGGAACAATGTGTGTCACGCTTTGCACATCATTGAGTAACTAGGAAGGTAATAAAGGCAAACCACGTTTGTGTCTTTGTATATGTTTCCCATTTGTTGCCGGTGCTGTAGTACATTTTCAATAATTGTAGATGTAAATAAGTAATCACCTTCTAATCCCTCACAGGCTTGGGAGCTTCAACCCAGTATACATGGTGCCAAAATCGGCTCAAAAGGTGCTTTGGATCTTGTTTACCGCACAAGATGGCAGCGCGACTCGGACATGTTTACCAAGATAACCCCAACACCAGCGAACAAGCTGCCGATTGGCAATGTATTGAAATCTCCTACATGAGAAATACAGAGAAATAACTATCTTAACTAGTGTAACAGTAAAATATACCCAGTTACAGCAGAGGTCAATCTGTTAATTGAACCGCAATTGTTTAAATAAAAGTAAACATACTCGTTTCATGTGTGATTATCTGCACCGTGCTGCTGTCTGAATGCCTAATAAGCAGTTTCAAGCACCCAAACATCAAAACAGGTTGACCGAAATCCTGGATGCTCTGTAATACATTTCATTTGCATGTCTGGCCTTTGATGTTCTACTTTTTGCCATACTTGTCCGATTTCAGCGCAGCAAACACTTTCGTGAACAGTCGGCATTGGCTGATATACTTGACACTCGCACCTTTTACAGGCCTTCTGGCAGGGTGCGATAAAAAAAAACAGAAATTACGCGATATTTTCGGGGCAGATTACGCGATAAGAATGGGCTATTATGCGATAAATTTTGCAAATTATGTGATTTTTTCCTCAGCTATTTTGAGCATATTGTACTAGGCTTTAGAGGAAGAAATCCACTTTGGGGCCCCTACAAAGACAAATTGAACATGAAGGGACAAAAATTAAACATCTACGGAGAAACTGCGATAAAAAAAGACTTGAGATGCTTGCCCATCACGGACTTCCGGCTGCGAAAGATCATCGATCATAGCGTTGCATCTTCAGCCTATCATCCACGTAAAAATGGTATTCTCTGCTTTATCTTTGGCAGTCAAATCTGGCAGGTGTAATTTAACCTTTTCAGTCAAAGAAATCACTACAAACTTATCCTCGAGGGACGTTTGTTTCGAATTCCACGAAAAAAAAAACATTTTGCCATTGGAATGCAACACTGAACATTGCTTGGATCACTGCGTTGTCGATATATACTGGCAATTCTGATTGGTCAAAGCAAAGAAAGAGCTTGTTTGCATTTCACCAATAGGTAACTCTTTAAGAATGAGACTCGTGCCAGGCCCCTGACATGCAAAATAACGCCTTGAACTTCGCATGTTTACGAAATCGAAGGTAACAGACGTTTTTGGTGCTTTTTTCAAGGTTTATGATCTTAGAAAAGGCGTGTTTATGCGGGACATTTTAAGAAAATGGTTTATTTATGGTTGATTTTGTGAACAATGTGCGATCTTTTGTGAATTGTGCTATGAATTAAAAACTTTTAACCAAAGAACGTCTTTTTAACTCTATAATTCAACCGCATGTGTGAATTTTTTTTTTGAGAAATCCCTGACCTTGTGGCACCTCTCATCACCTGTCAACTATGCGCAAAAGAAGGCAAATGATTGGCTAATTACCCTAGTTTATTGCTATGACAACAAAATAGAAAAATTACCTCAGGTAGAGGGGGTACAGGGCCAAAACACTCCACATGCTTTTTACAACCAGTTATGGCCGGCCCAGACATTTGGGGGTGGTTTTCACACGGCTGGTTACGGCCGGCACAGACGCCAATGGATTAACCCATTGACCCCCGCATCAAACTGTCCACGACCCACCCCTAATTTCCTGGCGTTTCTTGGAATATTTCAGAGCGAGCGAAAGCAAAAAAATAAACCATATGCGCAGTAACCACAGACACAAGGTCAGGTTTCAAGACTTTGTTTATTGAAAGTTCAATAACTGAACAGCCAAAATATTAAAAAATATCAACAGGAAGAACTTAACTTGATATCTTTAACTTGTAAGAAAACAATAAATTATATTTTTTCCTTTGCCGCGCGACCAAACCCGAAAAAATTGAATACCCAAAAATGAGTTAATTTTCGACTTTAGAGGACAAGGCGAAACCGAATAAAACAGAATTTTCATTCTTTTACTGTAACGTATAACATTTAAGAAAACACCAGACCATTAAAGTGAAAAACACAAGTAAAAACATATTTAAAAGAAGAAATTCAGATAATTTTCTCGCCGCCCGACAAAATTATACAGTGCGGCCAAAGAAAGATGAAAGTTGTACATCAAAAACACAACAAAAACAAGCCAATTATCTTGAGATAAATCATTTTTCAACTGTGTAAATTTAGTGCCCACCTAGTTCTTTCCTCAAAAGTTCTGTAGAAGCTGAACAAGGCTCAATAAAATATATTTTCAGGGAAGCGAATACACAAGACAAACAAACCACGGCAGTCGCTGTAAATTAAATATGCAGAAATTCAGCGTGACAAAATACTGTTCACTTTTAAAACCTAAAATTCCAAAATAAAGGCGACCAAATGAAAGAAACATGACAGGGAGTTCAATAACAATAAATTTTCATTCAACATAAGGCAAAAAAACTTATCTAAAAGCACAAAATGTTCAAAATTTCACGGACGTGCATGACCGCGTGCTCGAATTAATTATTCACGCTAAAGCGAAAGCGTGAGTTTTTCCCTACAAGTTTTGAAGTTATTTTATCGGCCGTGGCTTTGCCATTCGTGCTAAACGCTAAATTCGACTTAGAACTAATACTCTGCATTACCATTTTTGTTTTCTTAAGTCCAGGCAGCTGCTTTAAATCCGCGATCTGTATTCAAAACTCACTTGAAAGCGCAACGATCGTCTTGTTTTCGCCGCGGTTGAAGGAAGGAAAAATTTTCCTCCAGAAAGGTTTGAGGACTCCATTCACCTTGGTCTTCCATTCTGAGACCACCAAAACATCGATTTATGTTTTTCCTTTTCATTTTAAATGCCAAAGAAGCAATTTCTCCGTTTTAGGAATGAAAACAAGACCCTGGAAGTTTGTAGATTTGTCGTGCAACGCGCCATGATTACCTGCGCTTTTCGAGCGCATGATTTTAAGACGAAAAACCATCTTTCTAGGACCCCTAAAGTCGTCTAAAAATATGCTCAGAAGGTCCATTCTCATTGGTTGATTTGTCCTTAACAACAATAGAACAATAGGAGGACCAAAATATCTTCAGGGAGGGTAGGAGGGGCAATTGTCCTGACATGCCTTTTTACGGCCGGCACGGGAAATTGGGGGTGGGTTTTCGCACGGCCGGTTACGGCCGGCACGGGAGACAATGGGTTAAAGGTATCGTGTACACGAGATGAAACCTATCAGAAGGGGCCTTATTTGTTCGCCAGTCCCAGTACGAGTAACAGGAGATACTAGTTTTGTCTCATCTTCCACTTTGTTGACCAGTGAACTCATGCATAAAACCCTTGCATCGTGAAGTATTCCTGCATAGCCAGTGCTCACATGTATAAAACGTTCTTCTGCATCAGCTACACCTTGTAGAACTATACTATGGAACGTCTATCACACGCACCACGAATTCCCCCCGAGTCAGCTTGGAGTTTCACGTGCCTTTCGAAAATCTCTTTATCTGCTGGCTTTTGACATTTTGTTTGTAAAGAATATTTATCATGTTTATGTTGTGTGAAGACTGTCTGTTGAATACAAGCCCCCTGCACTTTACTTTCTTCCAACTTGCATGCATATCTGCCACTATAAAGTTTCTGATGTTTGTCCTCCTATCTTTTCTTCGTTGCCATTTCTTTTTTCTTTCTAAATTTTCGTCTCTAGCAGCTTTGAAAACCCCCGCTCAAGAACAGCACAATTCTCGACGGTATTCAACTCAAAACCCAAAATATGCTGTTGGAATCTTTCATAGATGACTAAACAGTCCTCCAATAGCGGTATTACTATTTTCACACGCCCCGCAAGGTCGATGGAGAAGGATTTTTCTCACAAATACCAACTTTGAAAAATGTTCCGTCTGATAAGAAATCAAACTGCCGCACTTGCGCAGAAGTACGGTGGCCCATATATGCAATGCACAAATAAAAATTTCAGTGCATATATATTGATCTGAACACATTACGGACATGTTTTTGAGTGCACAAATATATATTTTCAGTGCACAAATATGTTTTTCAGTGCACAAGTAAGTTTCCCAGTGCAGAAATAAGTTTCCCAGTGCACAAATAACTTTCCCAGTGCACAAATATATTTTTCAGTGCACAAATATGTTTTCCAGTGCAGAAATAAGTTTCCCAGTGCAGAAATATATTTTCCAGTGCACAAATATATTTTTCAGTGCACAAATATATTTTCCAGTGCACAAATATATTTTCCAGTGCACAAATATATTTTCCAGTGCACAAATATGTTTCCAGTACACTAATATGTTTCAGTGCACAAATATGTTTTTCAGTGCACAAATATATTTTTCAGTGCACAAATATATTTTCCAGTGCACAAATAAGTTTCCCAGTGCACAAAATTATTCCTGGCACCTAATGGGCTAAAAATGGTTGAAAGATCCTGGGACTAGAAATGTCAATGCCTTGTTTGCTGCGCTTTTCGTTATAAGAAATCAGTTTTGGTCGCAAATAGAAGCCATCTCTGATCGATCAAGCATGTTTTGCCGGAATTGCGGCAGAGGTTTGGAATCTTCAATTGGTTTTTGCCCAAATTGCGGAGCAAAAGTTGAAGCGGAGACATCTTTATCCGCTAGGGATAACATTGTTGGCGGTGCCTCACTCACGAACCAGACGAGCTGCAAGCGATTACCACCTTAGCTTCGGAGCCAGCAGCTCCTGCAGCAATCCCTACGTTCAAGCGGTTTCCTCAGTGTTTAAAAAGTGTCGACGGACCTCACGACTCCTGTAGTTCGCAAGGAAAAGATTGTTTCGCCTTTATAGCTTAGCTTTGACAAGAATGTCTTTCAGGGATTTTCCTTTGCGAGTGTAAAATGAGGTGACTAGCTTACACGACTCCTACGGTTCGTGACATTTGTACATTTGCCGTTCTCTGTTCGGTCTCTCGACCTTTTTGTTGCTTCAGTCGTGTTTATGAAGGGCACTTCGCGTGTTTTCAAGAGGAATTTTTAGTAGAGCTGAGCTGTTAGACTGTGCTATAGCAAATTTAGAGGTCATTGGTGTGCATAGTTTCCGCTGTTATCGGCATGTCGCTTTGCAGAGTTTGACACCTCTGTAATTTGCCATGTGTTTATACATTGCTTAGGCTCATCTCTAATGCAAGATATGTCTCTAAGAATATGCTTTCGAGGGCAAAATATGAAATTTACCGTGAACATGTTGCTTACTTGCATCATATAGTGTGACGCCGGTCCCGGCTGTTTGATTAAAACTGCATGCAAGTACAGTATGTAGATTCTTATCACGGATATCATATTTGTCCTCTTTATACGTTTTTGCTCTCTGAAGTGGTTTCCGATTGCCGATTGCCGATCCTTTGTGTTCCTCAATTCGTTGGTGTAAGTGTCCCTAGCGGATAAAGATGTCTCCGCTTCAACTTTTGCTCCGCAATTTGGGCAAAAACCAATTGAAGATTCCAAACCTCTGCCGCAATTCCGGCAAAACATGCTTGATCGATCAGAGATGGCTTCTATTTGCGACCAAAACTGATTTCTTATAACGAAAAGCGCAGCAAACAAGGCATTGACATTTCTAGTCCCAGGATCTTTCAACCATTTTTAGCCCATTAGGTGCCAGGAATAATTTTGTGCACTGGGAAACTTATTTGTGCACTGGAAAATATATTTGTGCACTGAAAAATATATTTGTGCACTGAAAAACATATTTGTGCACTGAAACATATTAGTGTACTGGAAACATATTTGTGCACTGGAAAATATATTTGTGCACTGGAAAATATATTTGTGCACTGGAAAATATATTTGTGCACTGAAAAATATATTTGTGCACTGGAAAATATATTTCTGCACTGGGAAACTTATTTCTGCACTGGAAAACATATTTGTGCACTGAAAAATATATTTGTGCACTGGGAAAGTTATTTGTGCACTGGGAAACTTATTTCTGCACTGGGAAACTTACTTGTGCACTGAAAAACATATTTGTGCACTGAAAATATATATTTGTGCACTCAAAAACATGTCCGTAATGTGTTCAGATCAATATATATGCACTGAAATTTTTATTTGTGCATTGCATATATGGGCCACCGTACAGAAGGGTGTCAAATACCCTTTGACAAAACAACCGCACTCCAATGCTACAATACACGAGTTTCTCTATATACACGTTTATATATCAAAAGCTGCAACTGGCAATACATTCACATAAACATGTACATATATTTTAACTACTTCATACCCGCGCATATTGACGACAGAGAAGCATAAGAGAACAGTGAAATAAACGACGACAGCTTGGCAGCCAACTGATCACGCGGACATTGCACCGAAACAGCTGAAAGCGTCAAAGCACACCTGAAAACAAACGCACAAAGCCACAGTCAGCTTAGTGAGTCTACTCTAACTTAAGCTGAAGTTTTACTTCATAGAGCTAATGGCAAGTCCTGTTTCCACAAACTCTTTCGGACGCCAAACACCCAGATGTGAATTATTCATCGTCGAAGGTACAAGGGTAAACTGAAGGGTAAACAGCCGTAGTCGAATGTAATAAAGCTTAATGTCTTCAGCTGAAAATGTACATTTATACATTTTAAGTCTCCTTCACACACATCCAATTCCCTAGATCCAAACTGCATGGACAATGGGGTTCAAAAACCACGTTATAATCTCTAAAAGTAACACACCTACCTTCCAGCGACCCAGCTTGTGGAAGAATGCAGTCTTGAGTGACGCTGTGTCAGCTGTCATCGAAAAACGTCGACAGAGAAGAGACTGGGGAGAACCATTGTACGCAACGAGTAACGTAACTAAATTTGACACGATCCATGTCACGCTTACTTATCTCCTTGTCACGCTAACTTATCTCCTTGTAGTTTTTTTGAAAAAAAGACATCTTCCATAGAAAGACTAATTAGGTAGAACACTCGATAAAATCTACTACATTTAAGTCTCAAAATGATCGAGGCGACTTTCAACTGCCCAGCTTCAAGTCTTCGACAACGGGGAATAGAAATCTTCAGAAACTACTGAAATGTTAGGAAACTTTTGGACTCAAACTCTCTTCTCTTGTAGTAGTGGCGTTGAAGAACACCTTCCCTACTAGCAGAGGTCTCTCACGATGAGGCAAAATGAAACGAGAGGAGAGAGACCTCTGCAGGCTTCCGACGAGTTGTTTGATGAAGCCGCCGACCAAATAATTTCTGATCGAAACTGACCGGTTTTCAAAACCGGTTTCGTTTAATGTGTAATGCGCGTGCCTTGTTAGACTGTACGCTGACAATTATAGAGCCCACATTCCTTCCACGATATCCGTGAGTTTAAATTTCGAAATTACTCACTTTGATCGGACCACAAAATCGTCTGTTTCTACGCTTGGCGATAAACGTATAAAATAAATAACGTCTCTACAAATAAAAGTCATACTTGGTTTCCGTAAAAGACGCGATACGTTTGCGTAGCCTGCGTGGCAAGCGTTCCTGTGCGTTTTTAGCGAAAGGAAAACTCAGGATCGGGGAACGAACGAGGTTTGGCCGCGCGAAAAATGGGGAGAGCGCAAAAAATGAAGTGAGGGGGAGGGGGAAACGTTCCCTTCTCTCCTCTCCCCTCCCCCTCGCTTCACTTTTTGCGCTCTCTCCATTTTTCGCGCGGCCAAACCTCGTTCGCTCCCCGATCCTGGGTTAACGCACAGGAACGCTTGCTACGCAGGCTAATTGTGCCTCGTCGTGAAAGGCCTCTGTCGCTAGCAGGGAGAAGAACGCCTAGCGCTGCGAGCTGAAATATTGACCAATAAATAATGAATATTAACTTTCGTCAAAAAACGAGCCTTCAAGCATTCAAAGATGCAATCCGGGGAATGAACTTAAAAGGATTAATGGACGGGAGCTGTAATTGTAAAGTGTGCCAGTCCTGACCGAGACTTCTGATTTTACTCCCTTTTTAAATTATATATCTTTTAACTAATTTCGTAATGTAAATAGGTTATTATTAGCGAATTGGATATGATTAGCATTGTAAATAATAATTCTACTATTTTTTCAGTTAATTGTAAACTTATTTAAATTTGTAATTTGTTATCTATCGTTTCAGCTTTTGGTTGTAATTTTATTGACCGATTGTTTAGCTTTTAAATTAAGTGTCCACAATTAGCTCTTAGTGTGAAGCCTTGGAGCCACGGCTGGCTCGTAGCTGCAGGAGCTTATCCCGGTTTCTGTAGCATGAAGCGGCTAGAAGTATTTCTACTTCCCCTGGATGGGATGCTAGTCCATCGCAGGTCACTCCCCCGCAATTTTGTTAGGTTTCCCCAACAAATAGCAGGTACCCATTTATACACCTGGGTGGAGAGAGGCACTGTGAGAGTAAAGTGTCTTGCCCAAGAACACAACACACTGTCCCCGGCCAGGGCTCGAACCCGGACCGCTTGCTCCGGAGTCAAGCGCACTAACCATGAGGCTTAGAGCTAAATCTATTGACACTGAAATAAAGGTTATGTATGTATGTATATCATTGCCTTGCAATCAGTTGGTTTTACTACGGAAATGACTAAGTACGACTAGGGTATAAACTCTTTGTCTTAGGGGGTGTCTCGAAAACTAAGACCTCGAAAACTAATACCTCGAAAATTAAAACCTCGAAAACTAGAAAACTCGAAAACTAAGCCTCCTTTCCTTTGACACCTTTACCAGCAATAACCATCTTGGGTCTTCCGCCATATTTTAACGGTTTAATAAAACCGACTGAAAATCACATGCCGATTCAGTTATGGTATTGTATGCCTTGAATGCCGTTCTCTTTATAACACAAACAAAAATCAGATAAAATCGCAATCGCAATCCCCTAGAAAACGAAGACCCCTTAAAAAAAGGACCCCCTAGAAAACGAAGACTCCCTCGAAATTATATCCGTGAGAACAAAGATGATCGATCGCACAATGCTTCCTTGGGTCGCGTACTGATCGTTTTAAATAAAAATCGCAAAGTTTTCAGAACAAATTTGCGAGAAAATTAACTTAGGCAAGACGTTGGAATTTAAATGGTAGAGCTGTCCCATGGGCTTTTCCGTTGGTTTGTATGCAAATCTAGGTTGAAAGTGGAGTTCAGTGCGTGACTAACGGGGCGGAAAACTCGAGCAGTTAGCTAAGCCGAATAATATATTCACTCCGTCTCTCTCGTCTGCATAGCTGAGAAGTCAGATAAAAACTTAACAGATATTTTCATGAACCAATTGGG
>OZ026598.1:27002321-27007321 GCA_964020085.1 Micromussa lordhowensis
GCTAAACTATGGAATGAGATACCAAGCTCTCTGAGAGAGCTACCAAAGAAATCATTCAAACTCAGAATTAAAAATATACTATTAAGTGTTCTCGAAAATGAAGATTCCTTCATTGAAATTAGTAGAATCATTTCTAAGTTAAAAATGTCAGTAAACATACAAACGGCGGCCTTATGCGTCCCATGGCGCAATGAGGAAAGATGATGATGATGAAACAAACAAACAAACAAAAGAAAAGAAATATTATCTATTAAATAACATTCTTTTCCACTTGTTCTTTTTATTTTACTCACTTTTTCCCCAACTTTTTTTTATTTTTCTCTGCTTACCATAGTTATACTAATAAAATAAATGTAATATTAATAGTAAATAACTTGTAACTATTGATCGACTTGCCCGCCTAGACTATCATAGCTATCCGCGGGCCAGTCCAACTGTAAAATGTAAATTTTTACAAAGAAATAAATGATGATGATGATGACGATGATGACAGCCAGTAGTTACCACTGTCGTATAAATCTTACTCCCTCAAGATCCTTAAATTTGGAATTCTCCTCCAGTACCTATCACTAGTTCAAGAAGCTTTCCCATCTTAGAGAAAGAGGATTGCATTTTTAATAAAATAATTTTGGATGTCTCCTCGCCATATCAAAATGTTTGTTATTGTACGTATTACCTATTTTATTGTGCGGAAAATAAAACCGGAAAATGATGATGATAATGATCCATTAAAATAACTGGGTACATTTTTCAGGTGCTATATGCGCGAGTTCCCTTCCTGTGGCTACTGTAAAAAGCCCTTGCTACGTAATCAGGATATAGTTGGTGGCTATCACAAGTTCCCGTAAGTCCATTTGTATTGTCTTACATTTTGCAGAACAATCGAGTATTTTATTTCACTGTCGGTGTTATAAATAATCGAAACTCAGTTACGTTCATGGTATCTATCCATCGATGCATCGATGCATCCATTCGTCCGTCCGTCCGTCCGCTGGCAGTTCAATGCGGAAATTTGAATGGTTGTTATAGCAAATGCGTTACATATAGGCTATTCGAAAAACGCTAGGTGGCGAATGTTTTGTTTTTGTTACTCTTAAGTTCTAGTTACGTTACTCTAAAGTTGTGAAGTACAAATCGGTTTCTTTGGGGGGCATGACGTCGCTAATTCATCAAGTTCGCCTGTTTAGGCTGGCCAGTTCATTTTTACAAATGATAATTAATTTTTCATGAAGACAAAGATTGCATTTTTTACTAATGTTGCTATAAGGTTTACACTTCTTTAAAACTTTCCGTTTTACCTCCAAGTAAAGTCCAAACATGTTCTGAAAGTTCCGTTTAATTTCTTCTGCTTGAGTGTCGAAAGGATGTCTGGTGGTTCCAGAAACGCTCCTTAAAGTTTGTTGCCAATCCGAAATAAGTTTCAGTTGATGTCTCAGTAGTTACTGTGTCTTGAAAGATGACATTCAACTGAAGAGTAAAGTAACGTAACTAGAACTTTAGAGTACCAAAAACAACACATTCGTAGAGATATATAGATTGATAGATAGACAGACAGACAGACGCAGCGTGCACTATCGAGTTATGGAGCACGTGGGAAGTTTGAAGAGCACGAAAGAAGCGTAAGAGTTGCCCGAGGCGATAGCTTCTTGAGTGCTCTCCAAACTTCCCACGTGCTCCACAACTCGATAGTGCACAGCTAAAAGCATTAGGCCATTTCCGAATTACCTCGGGCCTCTTTTTGGAAGCGAGTCTTGGTGCTCATCCTTTCATATGCAAGTCAATCTTCATTCACATGCAAATTAAACTCATTTGCGTGTGAATGAAAATTGATTTGCATATGAAAGGATGAGCACCAAGACTCGCTTCCAAAAAGAGGCCTGAGGTAATTCGGAAATGGCCTATTGTTTTATAACATGGCCGGTGGATTTGTGCGTCAAATCCGACGCGAAAAACGGACAACCATATCAGACGTGATTGTTGCATTTAACCCTAGGACAGTAAAGCGAATCGTGACGGCGCTGATGCCGAGTCTATTTTCCGTTGTTTTTCTCTTTTTCTGCCTCAGAGCTCTAGCTCGAGAGAAAAGGTCGCACAATTGTCTAAGTTTCGGGAATGGTGGGCCGAGTCTCTGTTTGTATCTATTATTGTCGCGAAATATAATATTTTTCCCCGCGCTAACAATGGCCGCTCGGGCTCTGGCGAAGCGATTTGCTCACGCTATCAGCGTGCACTATTGGGATTTTGAGCACGCTTACGCATACTGAATGTGATTGCGCGGCTCTGCTAGCTATGTTATAATTTCATTTCTTCTAATTTAGCAAGAGAACATCAAGGTAAGAGAGTTGATTCTCCATATAGTCTATTATGCCTATTATACAGTTTCGTCTCAGGTTGTTGCGAGAAATTCGCTTGGGCTGTCCACTCATCGTGCGAGTAACATTCGAGGAAGAATTGGGTAACATGTCTTAAAATGACTTAAGAGGGATTAACTTGGGTAAAAGGCCTACATAAGAGATTCACTCTCTGACCTTGAACTTCTCTTAAACTCGGCAAGGTTGTTCAAAGGTTTACTTAACTTACTTAAACCTCTCTAGTATCGTAATAGAATTTTGGTGTAGTCTGCGGTTGAAACAATTCTTTCTTCTTGTAAAAGCGCTTGTTAGCGTTTCGATTAGTTCAACTTATAGATGAGAACTGGTCAAAATGTTAACTTTCAGCTAAAAATGGATAACGTATTTTTTAATTGACAGCTGAAAATTTGTAGATATGTTAATTAGCATCGCCATTCACACCCTTTATTACATGGCCCTTGCTGAATGGGTAAAGAGAAAAATATATTCCACGCTTTTTATTGATTGTGAGCGTCAAATCGATTCTTCACTTTTTTGTTTCAATTTCAGATGCTACAGCCAGAAGTCCAGAATGTGCTGTCAATGTGATGCTCCAGTCGACTATAACTTGAATGGAACATACTGCAGGAAGTGTGTACAATTATATACATTGAACTCACTATCTCTTTTCTGATTGGCCGAAAACGTACAGTGAATTTTCGAAATCAGCGCCTGTGACGTCATCCAGCTGCAGATTATACAATAATCATGTCAAGGAAACCCAAGGTCACGGGTAATCATGTCATGTATGACCGCGGTGCATGATTTCTGAGGGTAATCATGTCAAATTCGCGCGCTTTGTGTTGCTTGCCGCCAGAGAAGAAGCAAAAACATGACTTTCCTTTCTTCGTTCAATGTATATTATTATACATCAGACTCACTATGAAAAATCTGATTGGTCGAGAGCATTCAATCAATTCACAATACCTTGTGAACTTGACATGATAAATGCAATATCTGCTTCAGATATTGCATTTATCATGTCAAGTTCAAGGTCTGCCTGGTTACTAAGCCCTTTATAGTGTTCTCCTCGGAAACAAAATGATTGAACGCTTCGTTTCTGTTTCTGAGTATGAATTTTGTGAAAAATGTAAATAAAACAATTACTGAATTCGATTTTCGCATGATATCATGAATTATCAAAACCTAGTGTCTGTGTTATCTGCCTCAGCCTTCGGCTTCGGCAGATAACACAGACCTCGGTTTTGATTATTGTGGATATCGCAAAAACCTCGTCCAATAATTTTGCGAGCAAGGGACCATTTCTTGAAATATGCTATTTCTACCTCAGTGGAGCTATTTTCTACATTCTCAAATTCCTAGTGCAATATAAGTTCTAGAATTTCAGATACGTGTAATATAACATCACCTTCGGCTAAAACATTTATTTGATATGTTTGCAGTTGCTACGACTCAAAGTACCCCCCTCCTCCTAGGGTTCATGCGAGATCCCAAGACCATGAGATGACACTGTACCTGAGGGATGATGAGTTCAATTCCAAGGTGCATTCTCTGGCACGTTCCTTTGGCAGAGGATTGAGGGATGGAGGCCAGCAGCGCTTTTATCTCGTGGATCATTAGTTTTCATAAGCTTTGGCTCCCTGGTTAGTTAGAAACATTTAGAGTCCAAAAAAAAGCACTTACTGTAGTTCGCTAGTCATGTCATAAAAACACTTGTTTTAATGGAGAAGTTTTCGTTGAATGTAGAAAGTAACTTTCATTTGCTTTAGTTTTGCAGTATGACGCGAAGTGATTGGCTAATGTTTTCCCGCGTTTCGCGATGTCTACGTTATAGTTGCTTTGCATTCTGATTGGTTCACTGCTGGGAGTGCCTGTGTCCTTTGTAACCGACCAGAGTCATTTCTTTGATTTTGGTCTTCCGACACACACTTACATCCAAACTGCTCTATAATTTATAACACATCCGGGTGGATTGCATGGTTGGTTGGTTAGTCTTCTCTTGATTTTTTTCTCTATGTAAGTCACCTTAAGGTGGTTCGAAATAGTTTTATGGCGCGCGCAAACTGGGTTCTAATCTCGCAAATTCGGCATCAAGTCGATCCATGCCACGAGGAACAAAACATCCGGCTACTTTGGCAAAAATAATAGAGTACTTTGATAAAAACTGATGTTTTAAACACATCTTGGTCCCCGAGAAAGGTAAAATCGCCCAATTGTAAGTTGTTTTAGAATCTTGTAGAACAAAACATCACATGTTCAAAACACTGCCAACTGCGAAATCAACAAGCCTAATCTCGCGCGTGCAGTTGACGCTCATGCGCAAATGCTGATCTTGTCGTGTCGAAATTTTGGAGTTTTTATAACTTTAATCGCTCATATTTCCGCTTCCGCACGGTGGATTTTTTTGCATTTTTTTCGGTGATAACCAGGATCAATTGGCTGCATACATAGTCCGATTTTTAAAAAATTCTGTAGGCAGGAAAAAAAATAAGAGAACAATAGTCAAAAAGAGGATTTTTTCTTAATCTACCCTACAGATTTTTTTTAAACTGAAATATTTTGAAGGTCATTTCTGGTGACATATAATATTGCAGTTTGAGAAGATTTCACCGACCAATTTTTTAAAAAAGACAATAGATTTCGATTTTA
>OZ026598.1:27012321-27117321 GCA_964020085.1 Micromussa lordhowensis
GTGACGCAAAGTGAATTAAGTTTCGACGCAAAATGTAATAACATCCGTAACGCAAAATGTAATAACTTTTGACGCAAAATGTAATTCATAAAAGTAACGCAAACTGTAATAGGACAAAATGTAATAATATTCTGGGCGGTATGTGTCCCTAAAAATAGAAGTGTTTGTTTCGGTGAGGGACAAAAACGCTTGGTTTCGAAAAGTGACGAACTCCTCGAGGCTATTTCAGGAGGAAAAGCTAAAAACCCGTAAATAGACCAATTCGGACAACATCCATGGAAATAACGGACGCATTTCTTTTATTTTCTAAACGTCTGTATATATAACGGCGATGTTTACTGATACTGCTTTAGCAACAACTGCATATCCACCAATATGTTATTCTTTTTAACGTCACACTAATGAACTTCTTGCTACACTGAAGTTATTATTGACTTAGCTTCTTATTTTGAATAAAAATTACCGTGGAAAATTAACTTAACGTGCTTTGAAGAAATTACATAGATATAAAGACTCAAAAATGCACCATATTTGCCAGGGCGGGTATCTTAACTGCTTGCTTATTGATTGGTTTGTTGGTTGATTGATTCATTGATTGATTTTAAATCTTAATTTACATTTAATTGTAACCAAACTGTAACTCTGAAGAAAAGTGAGCTAAATCGGGTCTCTCTTAATTGCGGGTTCTCCGGTTGGTCTTGGAGATACCATACCAGCCATAGCTATAGGCTACGAGGCTTACCCATGCATTTGACCAGTTCTTAGCGTTAATTATATTTCTTAGAGCAATTACTGCTCCACTGTTCTTTCCCTTCATATTTATTATTTTCCGTACACTAAGATGGCGTATATTGGCAACCTCTACTAGCTCTGGAATATAAACTCGTGGAAGTGGTAAGGTGTCGACAACGCGTTTGAAAAACCTGGAAACAGCTCGCAAAGTCTGTCGCATTTGTGGATATCTCCCCACTGTTGTTTTTATAACGTTCTCTACAACATCAGGATTAAGGAGAGGACCATAGTCTGTGTTACACCCATTAAGCTGAGTTGCATTATCCTTTCCGTGCTTTTCGTATCCGCATTGGTTACTCGTATCTTCCTCTTCATTTTCGTGGGTGGTATTGACATGTTGTGGATCTTTATTGCTATGGGATTGACTCTCCGGCAAGTTAATTCCTGATGTGCTACTTGATTCGGACCGTTCATCGTGGACCGGAGGAATGCAATTATACTCTGTGTCGAGTGGATCAGATCTTCGCATTTTTGGATAGCTTCCCTCAGTTGTCTTATCTTTCTGTTCATTTTCAGGTAATCCGGTTCGGTTTCTATGCGTTGTACTGACATCAGGAGCATGTTGATCTATATTGTTATGGGACTGATCCTCGTTCATGTTTATGTCTGAGGCGCTATCTAATTGGGCCAGTTCTTCTTGGGCTGGGGAAAGACAACTGTGCTCCGTGTTGGGTCGACCTGAAATTGTTTCATCCCGACATTCGTTGGCCAAGCACACGTAATGCTCTCCAGCTCCCTCTGCAAAGTGACCTAGATAAAACGTCGCAATTGGGATGCTATTCGTAGGTGAAATTGTCTGCGTTGCCATTGTCCCGAGTGTGGAATATATAACTATTTGTATATTAAATACATCAGCTGCTGCTTGGAGGGTTAAGTGATCACCATATGTTCCATCGCGTGCCATTAATATTGGTCCCAAGGTGCGCCTGCGAATAATTCCATAGGAGTGCCATCTGGAGAGTTTGGATGTGACTCCAAGTATGCGACGATCTCTTCTCTCAATGTTTCTGCCGAGCGGAAGATACCAATGTTTGCAAGCTCGTGACATAGTGCAGAAAATTGGCAGTTGCCGTCTTTTGTTGGGTCATAGCTAATTAAAAAGTTAATATCAGACTGCATGTCCGTGAATTTGTCCCTCTGATTTGAGTAAGGTATGAAATATTTCTTTTTGTGCATTTTCTTGTTGCTCTGATTTGCGAGCTTCCTCTTCCTTTTTTCTTTGTCCATTGTCGTACTTGTTATGTCATTAACGGAAATCCATTTAGTAAGAGTCTTGGAGGAACTAGGCGGGTACTTAAACTGAACCTTGTACTTACAAGCTTTTAACTTTCTTCTGAGAATTTTAGCCGTTAAGATAGACCTCTTACTGCATATTTTTTTCGCCGGAGGGTAGCGAATTAACACTTTTTCGCCAATATTATAAACTGAAGGCGGATTGTTTCTCAGTCCTTTCCGGATCATACGGTTTTCACATCTTCTACTTGCCGCGGAAGCAGCCTGACGTATTCGTTTAACTTGTAGCTCGTGGGAATCATAATCTTAAGGTCGCGACGATATCATTTTCTCGTACGCTTTCCCCTCAATATTCCATTCTTCTGCAGTCGAAGCTCCTGATATGTCGTCTTTCCTAAAAGGCTTGCGCCCATAATAAACTTCAAATGGACATTTCCAAGAAAGCTCCTCCTTAACATCTTGATTTAAGGCTCTCGCGTATTCTGGCAAACATTTTGCCCAGTTCACTCCCGTTTTTCGCATAGTTAAAAGATCGTACGTAATCTTTTTCTTAAATGATCTGTGGGCCCGTTCAATTTTTCCCTGTTATTGTGGGTGGTATGGGCGTCCTTTAATCACTTTTATTCCAAGCTTCTTGCACAGTTTCTTGACAGCACCGTCGAATTCTCGCCCTTGGTCGTGCTGAAGGACACGAGGAGGCCCATGCTCTTTGTAAATTGTCGATAGCGCCTCCGCGATTGCACTACTTTTCTTTCTTTCCAGTGGAATAAGCCAATGGTACCGGCTAAATACATCCATAAGAGATAGCACATACTTGAATACTTTTCCCCAGGGCCGGGTTGTTCGAAAGCCGGTTAACGCTAACCCAGGATTAAAAGTTAACCCAAGTATTAATTTTTCTTGTTTAAAAATAGTTTTGACCGCTTATGTTTTGCATAGTTTCAGATTACTCAAACTCAAAACTGAAGGACAAACAAGATATAAACAGAAAACTTCACCGAAGAGTTGCAAAACTGAAATCAAAATTCTCACTAGTTCCGGGTTAGCTTAATCGGGTTTGAACAACCCGGCCCAGGTCTCTTGGCAATTTTCCCCAATGGATAACAATCTCCTTGATACACATTGTCATAAAAAAAGACCACGGATTCTAGAGGTAACTCATTTAATTGACATTTTCTTATAAAAAAAAAATATTTACATGTGTAAGTAATGGCCTAGTATTAAATGGTAAACATCACAGCCACGAACAACAAGGCATCGACTCTTATTGAGGACAAGCCTATATTCCCAATTTATCAGATATTATTTCATTTGATTCTACAAAGCGTGCTGCCATCAGTTTCGTTGGGTGGCGGTTAAGGGTCAGTTATTGACGATTTTTTCATTGCAAAATTCAACCTAATCACTTGTGTGACTTCTGCCTGATGTATCGCGCGCGTGCCGCCCGCAGTCACACGCGAGCGAGCACGCTCATAGTCAGCGCTGCTTCGTTACCTTCGTTGCTCAATTTTCTAATAGGTGCGAATACCATGCTTGATGATATTCCAACTTATTCTGTGCCTTATTTTCTACAAACAAAACCTGCACTTACAATCAAAGGAGAAGAGAGTCTGAAATCTGCAATGCCTCCGCCATCTTGGAAATTATAGATAAGCTAAATTTATTAGTGAACTTGACTCGGTCACAGTGATAGCTCTGGGCTTTATTTTAAGGCGGGGGTACACCTGGATTTAAGTGAAATTTGAGGAAGTTTAAAGAGAGATTGAAAGGGGGAAAAAAGGTTATGGAACACATCCAGACGGTTGCCCGACCCCACAATGGCACCCAGGTTGTTAGGCAACTGTTTGGTGTGTATCTACCAATTTTTAACTTCAAACTCTAATTTTAAAACAACACCAAATCTTCAAAATTTCCTATTTCCATAAATTTTACTAAGCCTTTGAGGAAAACTATTTATCTCCAAATAAACCTAAAAATCACCAAAAAATTTACAAAACGGCGCAAAACATAGATGTGTGTAATGAGCGAAGAGATTCTTGATTGCTTGAAACGTAAACGAGATATTTTCATTAAAAACATAATACCAAGCCAAAATATGGCTTTCAGGTGGACCCCCGCCTTAAGTGGGAATGTTTGGTCTGTGTTTAAACAACATACTGAAACAACTAGCCACGACATGCGCCCCAATAACAGGCCTTGTGCAGCTTGGATCACGTGACAGAAGTTTTTGCTAAAAAAATCCATATTATGGGCTATAACGTAAAGAGTGACAGAAATGGAAACAGCATTTCAACAATAGCAAAATGACCAAGTCTGAGGTCCCTGGCATTGAAGAGTGAGTTTATGACAGTTTGAATTTTCGGACAATTTTTAAAAAGGATATGCATGGTAAATGTTGCCGGGACAGCAAGTGGCAACTTTTTTCATACAAATCTTCCTTTAATTTTTAAAAAATTGAAACCGTCATAACATCTCATTCTCTGAAGCCAGGGGCCTCTAACGTGGCTATTGTGATATTTTTGACAGGCCTTTTCCATCTTTGTCGCGTCATAGCCCATAATTCTATGTAAAGTAGGTCCCTTCATGGGTTCATGTATCACTGGTTCACAGCGAGCATCGGCGTCTTAACTTGCATATTTGCATTCTGTTCCCTGAGAGAGACCACAGAAGGCGGTCGAAAATTTCGTTGTTGTTGCTTTTTGATTTTTTTTTATACCTGTGCTGAACGTTTTTTAGAATTAAACCTAGACTACGAGTGGTCCCTCCTTGGCTTAGTCCGTGAAGGGAGAGCGTAAATAAACAACAAGGATACTTTTTATGCTAACTGTGTGAAATCGACCAAACACACCGAATGGCGTCATAAATGTTGGAAAGGTATGTTTGAACAGGTAACGAGTAGTAGGCAACAGGTATAGTTGATGCATTGTGTTCACTGATATAATTCATTTATCACTGAACGAAATCTAGGCCACTAGACACTCCAACGAAACCTAGGCCACTACACACTCCATATCATTTTGTTTATATGTTGTACAAAACATAAATATGATGAGATGATATGCGAGTTCGCTGTCGCCGCGAAATTTTTGGCACGTAACGAAACGATGCTTGAGTGAGCTATCGCGTGATTTTCGTTTTGTTTAGGGCGAAAGAAAAATGCAGATGTATTGTAGCGTAATTTTCGTTCGGTGTGGGCGAAACAGAACGAAACGATATGGGAATGACTTTTAGCGTAATTTGCGTTCTTATTCAAAAAAATGATACTCGTATTCTTATTGACTACTCAAAACTGACCATAGTTTAACTGCTAGCTATGTAAAATAATGTTGTAAAATATCAGGACATCGTTTTCCTTTTATTTGAGCTTACATGTATATATGTCTTTCCTTCTTTTATGATTGTAATATCGTCTTTTAACGTAACATTCGGCCATCGCCAACTTAAATCTACATGATAGTGGCCAACTCGAAAGCCCCTTGGCTACTTTGGTCGCTGTGCACAATATTAAATATTGTATCGTATAGTTAATTTCTATTTGTTTTTATTCGTCCTATATTGTTGTTATTCGTCTTCTTTTTTTATTTTTTTCTGTGTGGAATAATAAAAACTGAACTGAACCGTGAAATTAATCTATATTCAAAATCAGTTGCGCAAAATTATTCGTTTTACAGTAGTGTTTAAGTTGCATAATATTAAAATATAAATATTCCTCTCACGCAGTTCACACAAGTACCAAATCCTTGAAAATACATATGCATGGAGCTGAGAGTGAGATTCTCATCAATATTCATTCTAGCTCAGTTTACATCTCACGAATTATCTTGCTCTTGTTTTTTCTAGTATGGAATGTCACCAAGAGATGTGTCTGCCATCGCGTAATGAGGAGCCGAAAAGAAGAAGACCGGAAGAAGTCATGCAGCGAGATCGTGACGATTTTACAATCAAGGAAAACCTGCACACAGCCTGATGGCCTCTATGCATACTTTGTGTGCTTCTGCGGGTTTCTAAGCATTTTGATAGCTGTGGGCTGCTCTTATTCATACGGACTACTCTTTCCAGTACTCCTGGATGAGTTTAGACAAGGAAAAGCCAAGACAGGTAAAGAATTTAGTAGGTTTGGTTCGTGACATCAATATTGTTTATCATTTTGTAGCTACCGCGTTAGTACAGTTGTGATCCTAGTCGATTCTAGGGCCCGACTGCCAGCTCAGGTAACATTGTGACCTCAAGCTGTTTACCTTACTTAAGGTCCGTCTACTGCCCTTGGTGTGGATCTCCCATAAAGATCCTGTTCAGGTTTCTTGTTCTGTAAACCTGGTTGCTTCAATGACTTCGTAGTTTGCTTCTGAATGTCGCGTGAAAGTGTTTGGGTAAGCCTAACCCTAAGAATGTTTAATCATCCAGTCCAAGGTCAGTTTGCCTGTGTGGCCTACACATAAGAACGTGTCCACTGGGTAAATTAGTTAGATGAAGACTGCGCTAGACAGTGATCTGTGCTACACAGAAGTCCGAACAACGAAAGACTCAACTGAAATCCACGGTTAAAAATTGAAACCGTCATAACATTTCATTCTTTGAGGCCAGGGGCCTCTAACGTGGCTATTGTGATATTTTTGACACGCCTTTTCCATTTTTGTCGTCATAGCCCATAATTCTATGTAAAGTAGGTCCCTTCATGGGTTCATGTATCACTGGTTCACAGCGAACATCGGAATCTTAACTTGCATATTTGCATTCTTGTTCTTTCTAGTATGGAATGTCACCAAGAGATGTGTCTGCCATCGCGTAATGAGAACCCGAAAGACCGGAAGAAGTCATGTAGCGAGATCGTGACGATTTTACAATCAAGGAAAACCTGCACACAGCCTGATGGCCTCTATGCATACTTTGTGTGCTTCTGCGGGTTTCTAAGCATTTTGATAGCTGTGGGCTGCTCTTATTCATACGGACTACTCTTTCCAGTACTCCTGGATGAGTTTAGACAAGGAAAAGCCAAGACAGGTAAATAATTTAGTAGGTTTGGTTCTTGTTCTGTAAACCTGGTTGCTTCAATGAATTCCCGGCGTAGTTTACTTCTGAATGTCGCCCCGATAAAGTGTTTGGGTAACCCTAACCCTAAGAATGTTTAATCATCCACGAGTCCAAGATCAGTTTGCATGTGTGGCCTACACATAAGAACGTGTCCACTGGGTAAATTAGTTAGATGAAGACTGCGCTAGACAGTGATCTGTGCTACACAGAAGTCCGAACAATGAAACACTCAACTGAAATCTTCGGTCGCAAACCCTGACCCTAACCCTAAACCCTGAATGTCGCGTGAAAGTGTTTAGGTAAGCCTAACCCTAAGAGTGTTTAATCATCCAGTCCAAGGTTGCCTGTGTGGCCTACACATAAGAACGTGTCCACTGGGTAAGTTAGGTAGATGAAGACTACGCTAGACAGTGATCTGTGCTACACAGAAGTCCGAACAATTATGAAAAACTCAACTGAAATCTACGGTCGCAAACCAAATGCACCAATAGTGTTTCTAGCCTGGGAAAGACCTTTTGTATTCGCTGGCTGCTGGAAGGTCGGGATCTGTTACAGCAAATATAATATTTGGAGACTGGAAGACCCGAAGACTGGCTACTCTCAGAACTACCGTAAAATTCCGGTTATAAGCCCTAGGTTTATACAACGTTGCATAATATAATATATAACTAGTAGGAATCAAAGATCAGGAGTGCGTTCTCCGCCTGTGATAATAGTTGTCTGTTGCTGAAATCATTATCTTTATGTGAACGGGTGAAGTTTTACAGACATGTAACATACTGACAAAGTCCACTATTTTTGTTCTGTGGTTTTGATTTCCTTGTTATTGATTTTCCTTGCTAATGCGATTTTGATATGACCTTTTGATGACACGTTGCGTGACGGCTCCAGTTTCGGTAATCTCACGATATCATGCCATCAACACGTCTCATTCTCACTTTTACTGGTAATGTTTAGGCCTAAAGCCTAATTTTTAAAAAGGATAGTTGGGTTACTGCTAGTATTCTGAGCTGGAAGCACTGATATCAGCTAACATTTGCTCTCGCGTTTCCGTTTATCCGTGGTTCACCGTAAACAAACTCCCGGACAAACTCCGTGCGACTGGCAATAATTATTACATCCCAAATCCAAGGCGATGCAAAGTCGTGTTCGTGAACAGAATAAATACGGTCGTCCGTCCCAGCTATGTAACAAAAGCACGTTATCTCGCATCCTGACCAAACAGGCCTCGCACGGTCCACAATCAAATGAGCGATCGCGAACAAATCGTCTCGTAATACACGTGCTTTGCGATGATGTAATTTGTTTTCGCCCGGCCAAAAAATCTCACGCCGTCTGCATTGGGACTGCATTCTCGTTTTTGTCGAATGCAATCAGAGTGAAAAACCTGTTCAAAGAAATCCTCAAAACGTTGAAAACCACGAAAGAAACCACAAAGGAGAGAGTTTATTCGCCACACGAGTCAGGTTTTTCTTGTGTTTTTTTTGTTTGTTTATGTCTTGATGGCTGTCACTGTGATTAGTGCTTCCACAATGACGTATGTTCGAAATATTACAAACATTTTTTTCCTATCCGACACGATCGCGAGATGACCTTTGCTAGTAGCAGTATTTTGAATGAAATTATTCCAATTCCTTTTTCGTTCTCGCTATTTATGATTTTCGTGAATGGTTTACCCTGAAGCTATTGAGGAATGAAGCTGAAGCTACGGTCAGGTGTTTTTTTTGCGCCATTTTACATCCGAAGCACTTGAGGAAAAGTACAGGGCATCCAGCCGGTTGTCTAGCTTTTCGCTCCACTATGGCTGCACGTGGTAAGCACTTCGTTTTCCATGTCTTCTGTCGAATCCGTGCTGGGAATTGATCGTATGAGCAATTCTATAGGAAAATTCATTACCTGACGAGGGAATTCCGAGTTAAGGAGACTCGAAAGGGTATTTTTGTTGATGTAGTGTTTGCTAAACGATTAAAGATTACAAAGAAGGATATTTAATGGTGTAGGCAAACTATATGTCTCCTTGGACCTCTATAGTTGTACTATATTATAAAGGTGCTTATGACGTCATATCAGTTACCATGGCAACACCCCAGGTCCACAAAAAGGCCCTCTAAATGTCAGTTTTTGTAAAATACCTGAAAAACTAATTCGGTGACCTACCTTTTTTATTTCTTTGTTGAAAAGCTCCCTAAATTATTTACCTTTTCAGGCAGTATGAAAAAAATTTATCTAGTGGAATTTAATATATCTTTAAAAAACGCGCTTTATGGCTTGCAGAAAATTCTACTAGATAAATTTCCCTGAAACTTTTATATTTGAAGTGCCATCGTGAATGAAGAGTGCATGGAAAAAATCAAGATAGGTCACCGAGCAAACTTTCGAGCTAAATACAAATGTTTTTCGCAGGTTTTATTTCCGGTTCGCACGATTTTACGCATCATTAACTTCCGGTGTACTGATTTTAATACTGATTCAGCTGACGCGTGCATCTTAGTTATGGCGTGTGTAGATTGCGCGCGCGCGTGCACCTAAAAACCCTTTCGAGCCTCCTTAAATTGCACGCGAAAACCGATATCGCACGAATCGCGAAGCGATGAGTGCGATATCGGTTTTCAAGTGCCATTTAACGCGGAATTCACGAGTCAGGTAATGAATTTTCCTTGAATCGCATAATTGAATAAAATTGTAGAAAAAGACATTGTAGAAAAACTTTTTTGCAGTTGTTGTGTTACAATTTGACGACAGTTTGCGAAACAATATCACTTAGCCTCGTTTTCAACTCGCAAATTCCAGGCTAAATACCTCGCTTCGTAAACCAATCAGAATGCAAGATTTTATTCAATTAGGCGATTCTAACTTGAATGCTTTGTCCGGTCTTACAAAATACTTTTCGTGTTTCTTTCGTAGAAAAAGACCACCTGAGAATTCTTGAGGTATGCGTGTACATAGAAATGACTTGTAAGGGACAAATAAATAAAGCTAACACATCCGACCCCTTGTTGAGGAAATCAAGAACAGACAAATATGTTAAGTTAAAACAGTTGAGTTGTAAGTATTCAACACAAACAAAAATAAACTAGACATCCGCGGATAAAATTTGTTTCTCCAGTAGAGCCGTACAGATTCTACCGGCCTGATTTAGCTATAATTATCCATTCTAAACCTTAAAGGCAGAATTTAACTGTCCAGTTATTCATTTCAGTTTTGGAATAAAAATATCATGAACAAATCAGTTTTCTAGGCGTCCGTGTATTTTCTGGAAGTCGTGAGTAACTGGGGATCTCTCCAGATCAAACTAAATGTGAAAGTGTTCGCATGCAACTGAACTTACATTGAGAAGTGGCTATTGCTGGTTTTGTGAAATTGTGTAGCCCTTTCCGTTGTAAAAAATAAACAGCTCAGTTTACCATTTTATCCCATTACAAAGGTTTAAGTGGTTTTCTTCTCTTATGGCGAAAAATTGAAAAGCTGTTTACATACCTTCTTACACGGCGTGCAGAGCTTCTTGTTTTGCGATTAAACTATACTTTCACACGGCCAAAGCACACAAAATCATTCCGAGATCCTTGAAATAATTTTTGTTTAAAGACCCAAGGAGAAAGAGAAAAATATGAAATGAGGTATTATCTGGCTACAACATTTTTGAGTCGATTTGAAAATCAAACATGGCCTCCACATTTTGCCCGCGAGGGAATAGAATCTATTGTGTTTTATATCTTCGGTTCCCTGTGGACGCAACAAGATGGCTCTGGTGTGAAAGTTAAATATTCCTGGCTTCGACTCCCTTCACCGTCTGTTTTTCCGGTATATCAGGTAAATGGGACATGTTCTTCAGGTATGTGCAAAATTGAGGCCTTGATATTCTTAGAAAATGTATTAATATTGAAAGTTGTCGTGTATCTTGGTGAAGCAACGGCAATACGCAGCGGTAATGGCTCTTTTGATCGAGAATGAAAAATGTCGCCAACTGGGAAGTTAATATTTCTGGTTACTGCTCTCACATCATTAGTGTAATCGAAAAAAAAACTGAAAGAAAATTGGAACCTGACTCGAACTTGACTCGCGACTCGAAATTGACTCGTGCGACGAGCACACTCCAAAGGAGAACAAGTAGATGGACACGAAAACGAGGCTTAAAACCCCTGAAAAAACTTAGAGGGGCGGCCAATTTTCAGTCTTCACAAAAAAATCTCGATTTCTCGCGCCTGCGAAACAAAATTAGGATGCGTTCTCTCGTTCCTCGAGAACGCAATAACGCTTAGGGTTAGGGTTAATATTGATATTAACGGGTTGGGAGATATTTTTTTATTCAACTATCATTTTGTATTATTAGGGAATAGAAAACCTTTTCCGTGTTTACATAGCCTCATCTAAACACAACTGGAGGGTTGGAAGAATCCAGACAGTTATGCAAACCCAAGACGTCGTCAAGGGTTTGCATAACTTTCAAGAATTCTGCCAACCCTCCGAGTGTTTAGATGAGGCTATGTAAACACGAAAAAAGTTCTCTATTGCTTTTTATTAAAAACTGGATCATTGGATAATGCAATTCGAGAGTTTTCATTGGCTTAGCCATCATGGGCTATGAGCCATTATTTTATACCATGCTCTACGCGTGATTTATTTGAGGCGTTTTTATTTTTTTAAGTTTAGTTTGCTATATTTTTGGGGTGTTGTTAATAAAACAATTATTCCACTCGCCCTTGTTGGATATGAGATGATTATTTTATTTATTTATTTATTTTTTCTTTTTGAAGGATTTTATTTATTTACACAACGAATTACAACACGGTACCGTGTTATGAGATGATTATAGCCAACTCACTTGTGGAATAATTGTTAAATAAAATAATTCTCAAAAATACGCGCGAATCTAAACGTCACAACCGTGTTTACATACTCTCATCTAAACACTGCATTTCTTGCAGTCCTAAAACTACATATACTTACAATATTAACATAACTTACTTATTGACAGTACCACAAATAATTTATGACACCGTAACAAAAGTCACGACATTAACTCTACTTACAACACAACATCTAGGTTCGTTTTTGATCGAATAAGTAATGCTTGAGGGAACATTTTCAACACAAAAATTAGCGAAAGCAGTAAACGACGTTTTACATCGTCGGATGTCATTGTCAAGTAAATGTGTACGTTAATTAATGATAATGATAATGATAATGATAATGATAATGATAATGATAATGATAATGATAATGGTAATAATAATTTAATTTTTGCATTATAAATAGATCTTCAATTATGCGCATATAAGGCGGCTGAGCTCTGATGTTCGGCAAGACGTGCCGGTGAGTGTAGCTGCCATAGGACATAGCTCGCATCGCACAAGCCAGACAACGCTATGTTGGTTTATTAGCGGAGGCTTTTCCTTCCACATCTTAGCATCGTCTTGGCTCAATTCTTCTACTCGTGAATATTGGCTGTAGTGTTTTTCCAGTTTTGTTGCGCAAATCTTGTAGTTGTCTTCTTAACAAAAAATATATTCCAAGTAGGAGAACATTATTCTTTTGTATTTTGAAAAGCCTTTCAAATACGCAGCAATTATTTTTCATGTCATAGGCGCTTTAAGATCAATCGCCGTGTAAATGGATAGCCGTCCGCTATTTGCACTCAGTCCTGAAAGAGAGAATTTTAAAATTTTCGATTATTTTTCTAAAAGTTATGTGCCAGTGGTTTCCAGTCGCCTCAGCAGATGTGAGACACTAAGGCTATAGTAACTATTTTCTATTTTCTCTTCTCTCCAAACAGCTTGGGTTGGTTCCCTGGCTTATGCAAGCGGCAGTCTGTTTGGACCCGTGGTGGGAGTTCTCTGTGACCGATTCAACCATCGTTCAGTTGCGTTCAGCGGAGGGCTTATCGCCACCGCGGCTCTCGCCGTGACGTCACAAGCACCCAACTTGACAACGATGTACTTTTCGTTTGGCCTTGTATTTGGTTTTGGTAGTTGCTGTATATTCTTTGTTGTTTTAACTATCATGCCCAGGTACTTTATCGCGAGGCGCTCTTTGGCAGCTGGGCTCGTTCTCATGGGACCTGGGGGAGGACTAATTGTTATGAGCCCCATCATCCAAGCTCTTTTGAATGTCACCACCTGGAGGGTCACTTTTCTCATCATGGCAGGAATGTTGTTATTGACTTGCATATTATCCTGTTCGTTTGTCACGGAGGTTGGAAACAATATTGATGAATGCAATAACGACGTCAGGCGCCCAGGCGGTTCGGCAAACCTGTGTGCGACTTTAGATTTCTCATACTTACGAAATAAGGAATTTGTTATCTACCTGATCGCAAGTACCACATGTTTCTGGGGTATCACTGTTCCTCTAATTCATATGGTGAGTATAACATCGAGTGGCCAAATACCTGACTGCCTGGTTGACTTTCTCAGCAACGTGACTGACTGGCTGACTGACTATCTGTTTAACTGATCGGCTGACTGACTAACTGACTGCCTGGATGATCTTCCTATTGATTGTATAACTAGCTGACTGTTTGACTGACTGACTGACTGACTGACTGACTAATCGGTTGTCCAACAGATTGATTGACCGACAGACAGATCGACAGACTGACAGACTGAAGGACTGACAGACTGACAGACTGACAGGCTGACAAACTGACAGTTTGCGGGATAATTCAACGATTGCTTCAGCCCGCCCGTTTCAGTGCGAACAAAGGGTGACAAGAGGCTCTTATTCACACTGCCAAAATATTATACTCATGATGCCATACGTTGATCAAATGGCCAATCTTTACACACAGGCTCGATATTCTCAAGAACGGGGCATAGACGCAAAGCGCACGTCCATGATGTACTTTTGGAACGGAATCACCAGTGTTCTTTTCAGAGCTCTGACCGGTTACGTGTGTGACTTGAAGCGGATTCATCCCAAGTGGATCATGCAAACGGCGGTGTTTATTGCCGGAGCCACCACAGCATTAAGCACCCTCTTGTACTCTTACAAGCAGCTGCTGGCGTGTTACGTTGCCTATGGGGCTGCTGATGGCGCTATAATATCCTCAATGAACATCTTAGCTATGACAACTCTCTCAGCGAAACAGCGATCTCAAGGATTCGGGTTTTTCCATTTTTGTGTAGCGATTTCTTTAGCTGTTGGTCCCCCTTTTGGAGGTATGTGGCGTTTCATCACTAGGGAGCTTAAGCAAAGGCGTTTTTGAGCGACGTACGGGAACCGGAAGTGGACGTTTCCCCTTTTTTGGGCAGTGGATGCGCTCGAATTTTCAAGTAAATCGTCTCTATAAGAGTAAATACCTCTTACTAACCGAGTTCGAGGGCCGTACTGTAAGTTACAGACCGAGTATTTTCCCCATCGATTTATGGCCCAAACGCGAAGGAAAAACGAGGATCCGTAACTTACAGTACGGACCGAGAAAACGGGGTTAGTAAGATATTTATTATATCTCTACTGTGTGTATGACGGGTTCGGGAACGATTTCTAATCACGCGGAACGGCTTCCAATTTATGACGCACCTCGAAAGCAAAACGAGTCAATTTAAAAAATCGTTAATTGACTCTTAAGTCGGTAGCAGGTTTTAATACACAATTTCAGAAGTAAAAGAAAGTTTTAAACTTTTACTTGCTAGAAAAGTTAAGAACGCTTGGCGATAAATCAAGAAACATTTTGGCAACAGAAGCAGCTTCAAATTTTAGCGGGCCGTACAGTAGAATACGGCCCGCTAAATTGACAGCGCGCGTACTAACTGGGAGATATAGTAAAGACATTTAGTATTACAAATGTGGTAGCGCCAAGGCGAGTAAAAAATGAAAACGTCTCATTTCCGGTTGCCGTACGTCGCTCAAAAACGCCTTTGCTTAAGCTCCCTTCCTTCCTTCCCTTCCGGCAGACGCCTCTTTTCATAGTCCGTCAGAGTGACGTGAAAGAACGCGCGAGAGCAATAGTCTTGCCATAGCACTCGCGTGACCATCTTTCCTCGCGCGTTTTTTGCGTCACCGCGCAACCAAGAGACCTGCTCGTGGCCAAGACTAGGGGGTAAGCAGTTTGCGTTACTTAGGAACGAATGGTACGTTTGTTTCTTCCTTTCATAATGGTTTCATGACTAAACACGAATAAAACACTCTCTAAAAGAACAGTTGATTAAACAAGGAAATTCTCCAATAAAGCGTCCAGAAAGAGTTGTAGAATGAATGTACGAATATGTAAACAATAGTCTCCATTTGGCGCGAAAATATGCTTGGATATTTGTCCGCGGACATTATCTGTTTTGTGAAGCGAACAGTTTTCTAAAAGCGTAGCTCGAGGAAAACTGTAAGCTTTGATTATTACTATCTTTCAAATATTTTTCGCAACACGCGCGGTTTGGAAATTTGGGGAATGTCACTCGGGTATTCCCCAGTTTGAGTTAGGAGATATTCAGTCACGTTACGCGTTTAAACCAATCGCGTGTGAGCGAAAATATTTGCTGGATTATAACGAGCAGTACTTTCATGTTATACTGAGGGTCTGATTATTCAAGTAAATGTTAACGAACAGAATTTTATATGTCACTGGGGCTATTCAGTCAAGTGACGCGTTTAGACCAATTGTAACGCCACATATTGTAATAACTGACACAAAACGGAATAGTAACGCAAAATGTAATAACTTTTGCCACAAACCGTGACAGTAACACAGAATGGAATAACGTTCGACGCAAAATGTAATGGACAAAAGTATCGCAAAACGTAATGATATTCTGTGCGGTACGTGTTTCGTCGACTGAGTATGAGTGTTTGTGTTGGCAAAAAAACAAAAATCTGTGGTTTCGTAAAGTAATGAACTCCTCAAGGATTTTTCAAGAAGACTTCGATTTTTCAGGGAATAAAATCCGTAAATAGATAAATTGTAACAAAATCCATGGAAATAACACATGCATTTCTTTTATTTCCTCTAATTAAACGTTTGTGTATAACTGTGATGTTTACGGATAATGCTTTGACAACAACTGCTTACATTTCACTATGTTATTCTTTTTGACTTCACACTAATTAACTCCTTGTTAGATCAAGCTATTACTTACTTAGCTTGTTCTTTTAAATAAAATTTAAAAAGGAAAATTAAATAAAATTAATTAGATAGATATAAAGACTCAAAAATGCCCCAAAGTTACCTGGGTGGGTATCTTAATTGCTTGCTTATTGATTGGTTTGTTGGTTGATTCATTCACTGATCGATTTTATATCTTAATTTACCTGGAAATGTAACCAAACTGTAACTCTGAAGAAACGTGAACTAAATGAGGTCTCTCTTAATTGGGGGTTCTCCCATCGCGCAGAATTCCGCGACACATCCGGGACTTTTTCTATCGCTTGTAGCGCTAAATTTGAAATCGCGCGAGTCAAAAGACGCAAAACAATAAAGAAAATGGCCGAAAACGGCGCAACATCGACTGCTCCTTGCCTGTTTTCATTCTACACAGCACACTGATCGATTAGGTACACTAGGGCTTTTAAAGAAGAGATATCAAGCTTTTATTCTAAACATTTTTCTCAACCGTTGATCCTGGATAAGGTTTATCAAATTGACGTTGAAAATGCGCTAGTTTTACTTGTTATTTGTATGAAATTTTGACTTCATTAATATTGTAATTGAAATTTTTCTCTAAAAAAGATATTAGCGACTTGGGTACACTCGGGCTTTGTAAGTTCCTGATCTGAGGGAAGACTGTGCAAAATTTCATGTTTATACGATGACTACAAGTTTCATCAAAATGATGATTTCTACTGGCAGTATATCTTGGAGATACCGTGCCAGCCCGGCATAGCTATGGGCTTCGAGGCTCAGCGTACGCATTTGTCTAGTTCTTAACGTTAGTTATATTTCTTAGAGCGATTACTGCTTCACTGTTCTTTCCCTTCATATTTATTATTTTAAAATAAGAATACTTGTGGACAGCACGCAGCAACAACTAATAACCGTGTACAACTGAATACGGATTTAACATTAAATCCGTGAGTCCCCTTAAATTTCACATTTTCTAGCGCAGGAATTTAGTCATATTCTGCACGGATTTCTTGTGATTTTCTTGTTGTTCACACCTTATAGTAAGAGTGTACTTTGTAGTACTGACAAAGTTTAGTATAGGATAAGTTCCATCTTCGTATCTTGTATTTCAATCCCGACGAAGTCTCACTGGCAGACGAAACCAGTCGATTAATAAACTCAGTTGTACAAGTTTGTGCTACTATTGCATGTTATGCAAAAGTTATTACATTTTGCGTTACTGTTAAATTTTGTGTCAGTTATTACAATATGTGGCGTAACACCAATCACGGGCGAGCGAAAATACTTGATGGATTATAAATAACTTATGAAGGATGTCTTTAGTATATGTACATCGCAATCCTATCTATAACAAAATTCTCGGTCGTGATTGGTTCTCCGTGCGCTAATTTGTCACGTAATCGGCGCGCGATCACGTAGGTGTCCAATTATAGGTATCTAATTACAACTTTAGTAACTAGAGACCTGTAATTGGATACCTACGCCATGCGCACATCAATTACCCTCCTTATTATACATCTGTCTTCTCATTGGCTAAAAGCCTACAGTTAATTCTGGGAAACAGCGCAACCTACAGATTATTCACTAATCTGCTAGCAGATCCTGAAGGGGGTTCAGAGCCATCTTAAATTTTTCGAAAATTTAAGGTGGCTCTAAACCTCTGAGGTAGAATTTTTTTTAAACTTTGCAAAAAGTTGCATCTTATGATGCTGATTACAATTCAATAATAAAAAAATGGGGGTCACCGAGCTCGTTTTTGAGTTATAAGGACTTAAGCTAAAATTAAGGGTGTTTTAACTGGTCATATTGTTGCTATGGTGACCTACTGTGCCACAAAATTGACAGTAACTTGCTCACCAATAATTGGGCAGTTTTTTGATACCATGATTTTGGTATCAACCGATATAGAGTGGTTATAATGACCCATCCAACTTTAAGTCTAGGAAAGTACTGGAAACTGTTTCCAGCCACCTTAAGAGGAACTGCATTGAATCTGTCTGAATACTGCGTCAATTCTGTTCAACTCTTGATCTTTTCTCTCCGCAGGTTTTCTTGCCGATATATCTGGATCGTATGTTCTCACGTTCTATGTGGCGGGTTCGTTTCACGTCTTAGCTGGTTGCATTTTCTTCTTGTCTTATTTTATAAAAAGCGCCAATGTCGCTGGTGAGAATTTGAACGATCTTTTACAGCTGGAAAAATTCCTCATTGTTGAAACTGTCACAGTTCTCTGATTTATTTATACTTCAAAGTTTGCATTGTCTGATAGAGATTACTGAGAACATCCATTGTGCATTTCAAATTTCATTCTAACTATACTCTTTACACTGTAAACGAGCTTTTTTAATAAAGCTTCTATTCAGTTAAGGAACAGTATCTATAAAATTCTTCGAATTCTTTTAGGCGACGGCCGCCATCTTCGATTCAAATATTAAGACCCTGGGTAGTCCCGTGGGGAAGCTCGCGGTTTTGGCCAGAGTTGTTGCTAAGCGACATAACGTACATTATCTTCCTGGCGCCTAGTCTCCTCCGCAGCCGTTTTTTGGGATGTCACGCAACGCTGCGGAGCTCTTTGATTCAGGTCTCGACCAGGCGTGGATCGCGAGCCTGCGCCCCTGGGTTTGTTTCTTGCAGACTAAATTAGGGGCTTTTGAGACGCGGACGGCAACCGGAAGAGTAGATTTCGAATGCTAGGACCGTATTGCCTCCCAGATTCTTATGCTACTCATCTCAAATGAAGAAAAGATACTTAGCAATGTGAATATGGTTGTGTAAGGACAAGTGACTGATAACAAATACGTCGTACCCGATGGTAAATAATCAGGCTGATTTAGCAACAGGGCGGGAACGTCAGATGACGTCTGGAGGGCACGCGGAACAGCTTGGATTCTGTTCTAATTTGACCATATTTGGGTATTTGCTCTGCGCGCGCCGTCGTCAAGAGACGTTCCCGTTCTCTTGCTAAATCAGTCTAATAGCTGGGCCCGGGGGGGGGGGGGGGCACCCAGTGGGGCACAGGCGGAGATGCTTGTGGTATCTTTTTGGGTTAAAATCGCGTTTAGTCAGCACTAAGCGTGTTGTAGTTCAAATGTTCGAGTTTGCTATGTGCATGTTTTAAACATTCTGAATTCGAAATTTTCAAATGAGGCCGAAAATAAACAGGATCTAGCTGTTATCCCACTTAGCTAGGAGCAAACACGAATTTCTGCTCGTTCAAAAAGTTGATTTTGTTTTCTTATAGGCTTTTATTCAAATAATTTTTAGCCATGATAAATACGCGCGCTGATTGGTTAAAAATCGTGTCCATAACCCGATAGAAACAAAAAAACTAGCACGAACTATTGACGCAATGATGGCGCGAGTACACAAGTTTTGTTTTTTTTTGGTCGCGGTATGTTCTCAAAGAAATAGAAAATATGTTCCCCGTGTTTCTATCGAGTTTTTGTATAAATCTGCTAGCGTTCTATCACGAATGCCGTTCTCTCATTGGCTACGCTACTCATTATCTATTGTGTTGTAGATAGTGAGTTGCTTAGCAGTGTGCGTTTTCGAAATGTTTGTACGGGAATATATATAAATTTTGGGGACGCTCTCGATTTCTATGCGTCTATAGTTCCTCGACGACGCCCCGCGGAAATTTGACGTTCATAAAACAAATATTTGCCCGAGAAGCGAAGCTTCGGCGGCAAATATGCTAGTTTTAAGAACATCAAATTTCCAAGGGGCAACTATCAGACCGGTAGTTCCTAGACAAACACTCTATTGTCTTTATAAATTTCTTCCGCGCGCCAGTTCAAAAATCATATTGAATTATTTTCAACTTTTTTAGATGAAAGCCGTGAAAAGCCAAATATAAAAGTTCAAAAAGAACTGAAACAGACAAAACCCACTTATTGCAATTTCAATTGTTTACCTTCTAAATATCAGCTTGTTTACAGAAAAATTTTCACGGACGAGTACTATCCATCCGGGTATTTTTCTCTGACGGGCACTATGAGGTGATAGTGTCTCTCAGCGGAAGAACACTAGTCGTCCGATTCCGTCGAGCTTGTGACTCCGCCTACGACTCCGACTCCGTCGCAAGTGAAAACCAGCCTTTAGGAAGCGCACACTGCTACGTACTCACTATCTACAACAGAATATATAGTGAGTAGCGTAGCCAATCAGAGAACAGCATTGGTGATACAACGCTAGTAGATTTATACTAAAGGCCGATAGTGTACGAGTAGCTCAGGCAATCAGATTGCAGCATTTGCATTAGTATACTTAGTAGAATTCTACTAAAACTCGATAGAAACACGGAGAACATGTTTTCTATTTGATAAATAACTAATTACCACAACACATGGATCCAACGAATGAGCTTAGTTATTTCATACAATCTTTGCATGTTCGTTGTTGTAAGTGTCGACTGTGTGCATGCTTTGAATCATTTGTCATTGTCCGCTTGACGCGTACTAGCAATCCCAAGTAAAGCAGAATTATTTCATGGATGGAAAATAGTACGCAGGTATACGCCAAGTAAGAATTAAAAAGGGTTTCCAGCAAATCCAAACAAACATTTAAAAGCCATTGCAATGATTGCTGTTGGTGACCCACGATGATGCAATCTCAAGCCTGAACGCAGTCATAAATAAGTCTCGTTAACAAAATAACACAGCTTAGATATTCTCCTCCAAATAGCTATTCGTTTTCGTCATTTCTTCATTGATTTCCTTATTAATGCCAACCTCTGTAAACAAAGAAAAGAGATAATGAACAACCATGGACACAGAATAACCTGAACACATGTCAAACGGGAGGGGAGAAGGGAGGGGGAGGGGGGAGGGGAGATAGTTTTGTAATTCTGACCTGTTTGTGAGCTTCTGTTGTTGCCTGTTTCTTAAATGGTCGAAGTTCATCACTACCAAATCCTGGAATCCACATGTTCCAACATCTTTCTAAAATTTAAACAACAACACACACGATAACGTATTTTATACATTATCTAACAGCATCCTATTTTCAATAAGTGCCCTCAGTTAAACACTCTGTATTTGGAGGAGTTATTGTAATACAGAGCCTAGTCTTAAAACATCCTCTATTTTGACAAGAGTACGCTACAATATTATTCAATATTTGTGCCCAGTTCAGTGAGTAGAGTCTATTTTTGACTACAGAATGATTTGCCTTGTCACCTCAGACTGAGTTAGAACAGGCTTAAAGTGCCTATAACCCCAGAATTTTTTTTTGGCTAAGATGAAACTTAGACAAACACACAAAAAGAATTTGCCAAAATTTTTGGTTTGTGATATTTTTAAGGGCTTTAAAAATTAACAGAAAGTAGTTGAAATTTGATATCTGGTGGTGAGGGGTCTGGGTATATTCCTGGGTTGACGTCACATATTCATTTACATAGCATTAACTCTTTATAAACATGCATGCAAAACAGTCTGTGACGTCAACCCAGTAATAGACCCAGGCTCCTTGCCAGCTCGGTCATGTATCAAATTTCTGCTACTTTATGTTAATTTTTTTTGTGTGTTTGTCTAAGTTTAATCTGAGCCAAAAAAAAATGTGGGGTTATAGGCACTTTAACAAAGTTCACGGTTTGTGGTCAAGGTAACAAAAGAAACTACGTCCGCTCCCAAATAAGGACCCTCCTTTGAGCACTAAAGTTAATTGCCCATCGCTAAATAGGTGCCCTCCCTATGGGCCAATAGAATAAAGTAAGCATCCAGTGAGGTAAATCATGCTTAAGGCCTTTCAAGCGCCAAATTCCCCTCACTTTAAAGATCTTTCAAACCATGCACATACTGTGTATTAAATTAGTCCTTCCTGTTTCAAAACAAAGAAATATATTAAAGAAAAAAGCAAAAGAATACAAAAAAACACACATGGCCTTCAGTAAAAGTTAAGATGACAACACAGTACCAACAGAGTACAAACCTAGGTGTAGTTGTACATCTCGCACTTCTAGTGTGTTTGATTTCCGGTGTTTGGCAATCTGACATGAAGCTGTGACAACACTCTCTATAAAGTCATCTGCAATCTGCAGCAGTAACTACAACAGCAAGGAAAACAGTTGACAGTACACCTTATTTCATGAGTAGTTTTCTAAAAATCAATCCCAAGTAAGCAACTACTCGTCATGGATAAATGTTTTATTCTTCACATAGTAATGCACTGTTAGTTATGTAAGTAACCAGCGTTGTAAGTAACTGTATGTTCTGCAGGTACTCCACTCACTTTCCCGACCCTCAAAAAATAACTTTTAAACTCACATCCTCGACATCATCATCCATCTGCTCACGAGGATCAATCTCATGAAGCAAGTCTTGTAGTCGTCTTTTCGTCAGAACCTGGTTTGGTGAGGGACTGCTACTGTCTCCTCTCATAGCTGCACCTTAACATTATAAGAGGTTTGACTTGTTAATATGGTCATTTATAATGCTAATGACTATCTATAAAAGTCAGAGCAGATTTCAATCAAGCGTCGCAAAACCAACCAAAATTAACACTCTGGCCAATCACAAGAGAGACACAAGGGATAAATAAATAAATAAATAACATCTAGATTTAGCCAGTCTAAAGGGCGGAGCTCATGGGCTGGGTTGTTCAAAGCCCAATTAAACTAACGCAGGATAAGCGAGAATTTTGATTTCGCTTTTGTACTTTTGCGGTGAGGTTTTCTGTATACTGTTTGGCCTACTGTTTCAAGTTTGAATAATTTCAAAATACTCAAAACAAAAGCAGTGAAAAACACTTGAATGCAAGAAAAATTTATACTTCGGTTAACTTTTAATCTAGGTTTAGCATTAACTGGCTTCCGAGCAACCCAGCCCCATTTACAACAAGTTAACCGGACATGAGCTCGCGATCCACTTGAAAAACAGCACTTGGTAGCAGTCAACTTAATAAAACATGTGACCTTGATGAGCTCTTAACTTGAGCCCATGATATGGTCACATAATACTGAACAGCGGATACCTTGTTTTGACAAGTGTCAATTGACCATAACAGGGATGTCCAATATCAAAGAAAGACACTATAAACCTATTAGCTGGAGTATGGCTGCCATCTTGCATCACTCAGTCGCCGCTACTGCCGTCATGCACATGCGCCTACAGGCAATACCGCTAACCATGATAACCATGAGAAAATCTATTCATGGGTTTCCTTTTTCTTTCCTATACGAGTATCAAACTTACCAGCAGCTTGCGATGAATTGTGAATTGCTTTAGACACGCCTGAGGCTATGGGTGCAGGCGCAATGTTGGTAACAACATGGCCCCCAGTTGGCACAGCGGCAGATACTGTCCCAGAAGGTGCCAGTGTAATTGGCATGTTAACTGGCGATTTGTTAGGTACCAATGGCCTCTGAATAGTTACGGTCTGAGTGACACCTTGAGCCACTACGGGATAAATAAGAACATTTTCACATATACTCGAGTCTGCAAATCCAATACAACAATTTATACCGTGTCATACAGCCAAAACACAAGGGAGCTGTTGTATACTCGAGGGTATTACACACAACCATCCTATCGTAATCCTGCATTGTATTGATTGTGTTTACTGTATTTTCTATGGCACAGTACAAAATGAACAGATAAAATACAAGTGACTCATGGGATATTCTAACGGTTTTCACACTGAAGAAGGCCTATGCCCAAAACGTTTGTGATGTTTCACAATTTGACACTTTTGCATATTTCTATGCCATCAGTAATTTTTATTTTCTTTTGAATATAAGTGTCACGCATCGCCCAAGGATTACAAATACTTTTGTACTTGTTCATCCTCTACATTATTCTATGGTATACCACTTGAAAGTGTTGTTTAACTAGTATGCATTTTGTAAAAACACACCTTGCATTGGTCTGTCTGTAGCAGTTACCACAGGTTTGATTCCAGTTGCTAGCCGTACTGGAGCAGCACTTCTGACCGCTATCTGCTGACCGGGTGCACCAGTTTGTCCGGGTGTCTGGGTAACTTGAAGATGGGTCCCTTGAGGTGATGTCACTCTCAGCTGGGCTGGATTTCGATTACAGTTATAATTTACATACTTGAATGATATTAATCCCTCTTTTAAAAACGAAAGGCAAGGTCTGGACCATAAGTTATGGAACAATTTTTTTTCTTTCACTTGAAGACTCAAGAATGGAGCACGCAGGCCATATAAGGAGTAAAAACAAGGGTTGTGGAATGCAAGTTTCTCTATATTTTTTTGCCACTTTAAGAGTTGTCAAACAATAAAAGTTTATTAAAATTTACAGAAGGAGGGCAACTAGTTTTCACAGGCGGGCAAAACTATTTGACCTGAAGTTCTTTATAAGAAAAACTTTCCTCTAGATGGTCAAAACAGGCAGGCAAAATCATTCTCACAGCTGGTCGGCACTAAATGAAACCCCTGTCACAAGCTGGTGTCTTTTTGGTGATTGCAATATGGAAGTAATCCAAATCTTTTTCTATGTTTTTTATTGGGTCAATGACAAAATGTTGACAATGCCTAAATGAGTGAACCAAGAATGGTAGCATTACAATCCCAAATCTATGAACATCACTCATTAAAACTTTTTTCAGCCATATAACTGATAACTGATTGGATAAACTGAATTGTCTCACCTCCTTCTGCAGTTCTCTGTAACTGTTGTATATTCCCAGCAGGGTTAATCACCACATTGCGTGTCTGAACTTGTTGTAAAGTGGTTTGTGGAAGGATTGTCTTTGTGGTTAATGCTGGCTGAGTACCAGGCACCCCACCAGTTAGCGTGCTTACTGGAAGAACAGTAGTCTGTTGTGTTGGTAGTGCTGTGGTAGCTGGAGCAATCTTTGCCATCTGTAGCGTGCCTGGAGTGGTGACACGAGTGGGTACTAAGACCTGTGTAACAGGTGTCATAACTGCAGTTGTTCTCAGCACAGCTATCTTGCCTTCCTGAAGGGCCTTGAGTGAAACAGCAAATAGAAATCTTATGAAAACAGCTTCTATATTGTGGCCACACTTTGGTGAAACTTTAATCAACAAGGCAACATAATTGTCCCTTTATACACTTTTAAATTATCTGTATTAATAATGACTTAAAACTCTTTCTTGTACCTGCTACCAGGGATGTAATATATCAAACATGAGAGACAGTGTTTACTCAGGATATGCAAACACAAAGAAGAGAGTTGAAAATATGACACCCAAGAAGAGTATTTTTGATGAAATTTGAGCTGTTTGGATAGCTGATGAAACACTGTCTCAAGTGTTTGATATTATCTTCTATATCGAAACAAAAACTAAGGAGAAAATGGAGAGGCTAAATCGTCAAAATCTATGCTAATTAAGACCGGGTATCCAAACCCTCTTCACTGATTTTCTTTGTTTTAACTTGATGAATTATTAATGAGTTTGAGAAGCCACCACTTAAGCAGCAGGCCCAGGCCTACAAAGTTTGTTGTTCACTTTTTTGACTTTTTACAAAATTTGCAATCAAGAAACAATTTGCTGAAGTACTTTCAAGTTCGAAGATGAAATCTTTAGCATATCCAGGGCATTATAATTCTTGAAACTACCTATTGCAATAACATCAACTCATCTTTTAAGATAACTGCAGAAATTCTCGCACACTCATTAGCTAATTTTCATTGTCAATAAGCAGACAGACAGATGAATTTATAATTTATGTGATGCCTCAATGAGCAAGAGTGGATGATTTGACAATTTGTTATTGTAAAAAACAAATTGACGCTGGGTTTTCATGTGTCTGTCCTGTTATTGAAAGTGAATTTTGTCATAACATTGTCAAAGTGAAAAAAAAAAGTAGTCTGTGGATCCACTAGGCTATCGCCTCATGGATCCACAGCTACTTTGACAATGCTACTACAAAATTCAATCAAAAACAGGACAGATGCACGAAAAACTGACGTCAATTTGTTAAATTGACAAGTGAGTGGGAACCCAGACCACTCCATCCAAAGTCAAGGGCACTAACCATGAGGCCTAATACTGCACCTTACTGTTAGTAACTGTACCTTATCATGCTCTGTTTTAAATCTGTGGTAAACATGTTTTAACCTTTCAATTTCTTTGGCTTGGTCTGGAGTGTGGGGACCTGGACCAAATGACTAAAGAGAAAAGTCAACAGAATAAATGTCAAACCCTCACTCAAATTCTTAAAGACCTTGCAGGATCTTGAAACCTTTTCCAAGGATCTTTCAAGTTCTTGTAAAGATCCTGGAAAGGTTCTTGTGCATTGATCTAAAACAGGAGCAAGAAGCTGCCATTAGACTCTAGTCTGTGGACAGGATGTCCTTGCAATCCATTTATCAAATACTCATGGGAGTGAAGGAGAAAATTTCAAAAGTTTCTACATGTATTCTTATGGTCTGTCCAGTGTTTACTGGGGTTCACAGGCCTTCATGACTCTATGGTTTGTGATATTTGAACATTTGCTGTTCTCTTTTCGGTCTCTCAACCTTTTTTTGCTTCAAATGTGTTTATGAGGGGTAGTTTATGTTGTGTTAACTATTATTAGGAATTTTAAGGTGGCTTGAAACAGTTTCCAGCACTTTCCAAGACCGAAAAGCCCTGTTGAAGGGGGTCTCAATAAAGTATGTATGTATGTATGTACGTAGACTTTGATGGGTCATTATAACCAATCTATATCAGTTGATACCACAATCATGGTATCAAAAAACTTCCCAATCATTGGTGAACATGTTGCTGTCAAATTTATGACACAATAGGTTATCATTATGATAGCAATGATATGACCTGCTAAAAACACCCTTAATTTTAGCTTTGAGAGCTAATAACTCAAAAAACAAGCTTGGTGACCCCTATTTTTTATTATTGAATTATGTAAAGCATGATAAGATGCATGATAAACACTTTTTGGAGTGGGTTCAGAGCCACCTTAAATTTATGAAAATTTAAGATGGCTCTGAACCCACTCCACAGATTTTTTTTTAAACTCTGCAAAAAGTTGCATCTTATCATGCTTATCATAATTTGATGATAAAAATAGGGGTCACCGAGCTCAAAGCTAAAATTAAGGGTGTTTTTAACAGATCATATCATTGTTATGGTAACCTGTTATGTAAAATAGATGATTGCAACTAGTTTATCAATGATTGGGAATTTGTATGATACCATTATTGTAGCATCACTTGTTAAACAGTGGCAGTATTCATCCTTCAAAGAATAGCTGTTAGAAAAGTAATGGAAACTGTTCCAAGCCTCCTTAAGTAGAGTGGAGCTGTCAGACAGTGCTTTTGGTCCTTTTGCAAATTTTTAGAGGTTATAGGTCTACATGATTTGCTATTTTAGCAGAGGTTCTCCGGCAAAAGTTGTCGCGTTGGGCGAGCAGAATCATGTAGGAATAATTACATATTAATAATTCCGTTTCTTGTCCTCCACCCTCTCCTTGTCCATAGCGCGTTATATCAACCAGTACGGAAGGTCAAACAATATTTAGCAGCTGAAGTCAGATCACGTAGTAAGCATGAGGAACTAACGGATGATCACCGATGAAAAGCTATGAGATGCTAAACTAGATGCTAGAAGTTTGAAGGTACTATAGCTGACCGGAAGTTGATGACAGCGCGGGACCTCGAAAGCAGTTGAAAGTCGGGTCGTGATAGGCCGTAAAAAGGTTGAAATGTTAATGCGTAACTAAAAAGTTACCTTTAAAAATTGCACCGTAACCAGGATAAGACATGTTGTAAATCTGAAAGACGTTCTCTGGTTAAAAATTTGGTTAAAATATAAGCTTTCGGCTATCTATCTATAGCCTTTAACGAATAAAAAATGTAAGAAGCGCGAATAAAATATATACAAAAAGGGGTGTGAAAAATTCAATGCGGGTGAGAACTAACTAAAATATGAATAAGAATGATCTAAAAATTACAATAAAATAGAGTATTGCCTAGGTAACGGTTTAGAATTATTGTCCGCGTTAACAGTTTTGGCGGTATGCCAAGATTCCAAAGTTTTTCTAACGCGGTAGTTGCCTTTGTCAATTACGCATGCATTTTTAAAGTCAATAGAGTGATCGTTCTTCCATGCATGGTTGGCAATGTTTGACCCTTTCGCGCAATTTTTTAAGTTTCTTTGATGTTCTTTTTTCCGCATTAAAAAGCATCTTCCAGTTTCGCCAATGTAACTCCACGGACAGTCCGAGCACGGAATTTTGTAGACAACATTGCATTGTTGGTCCAAGGGCTGTCTTGTTTTTGGAGATGGAAATTCTTGCTGAAGGGTTTTAAGTGGTTTGGTGACGACTCGAATTTCTTGTTTGCGTAATAATCTCATGAGGGGCTCTGTCAAGCCGCTAATATATGGAAGGCACGCAAATCCATGGGGTGTATTCTGTGGGTCAGCCCAACTAACCCCCTTTTTGTATATATTTTATTCGCGCTTCTTACATTTTTTATTCGTTAAAGGCTATAGATAGATAGCCGAAAGCTTAAATTTTAACCAAATTTTTAACCAGAGAACGTCTTTCAGATTTACAACATGTCTTATCCTGGTTACGGTGCAATTTTTAAACGTATTCGCCAAGAGGCTGGGCTGGAAGCCCTAAAATTAGCGCGGACTATGGAGAAAACAACTTACAAACTCGAAGCTCACCATCGCCATCTTCAATTTACGCACAAAGCATTGGAAAACCATTGGACTCCGAAGTCTTTGAGATTTAAACCACCTGGCAACCATCCGATGTTCAAAAGCATTATGGAACGGGCCAGCAAACATTGCATGCGAGCACGAATCTCTATTTGTCACAACAGAATCCGAGTTTTGAAAGGAACGCTCGAAGAATCCAAACAGCAATTATCGGTCTTAGTCACCGAAGACATCTCTTCTACACTTCTACAATACTTAATAAAGAGATCGCAATCAGTCTGCAACAACATTGAAGCGAGACACGAGAACAAGTTTACAAATTTAAGGATGGAAGCAGAAAAATGACAGCCCTAATACGATCGACAGAAAGAACTGGGTGATCAATTTATCACACAAACCTCTCTCTACGGCAGAACGTTCTCTACTTGAGAAAGGCCCCAAGTTCGCTCCAACACCACGAAACATCCCTGTTAAAGACATTGTCTCTGAGGTTGAAGCTGCCATTTCCCGCCTCCCCGATGACTCGAAGGACACCATACGAACCACTACGGCTTCTTTACTCCATAGAGCTCGAATTCCACCACATAAAAACATCACGAAAGCTGAACAAAAAGCTCTAAAGGATTTGAAAAATGATCCTGAACGTGTGATAACAAAAGCTGACAAAGGGAACTGTTTCGTTGTTTTAGACAGATCCGACTATGACACTAAGATGGAAGCTCTACTTAGTGACCCGGACACTTATCAACAAGTCCACAAATTGCCATCCACCAAAATTGAAAGAGAACTGAACAGCAAGCTCCTCGCCCTAAAAAGAGAAAATAAGATTGACGAAGCTACTTATCGCAAACTCCATTCCACAGATGGTTCTCTACCTGCCATTCGCGGCTCTATTAAACACCATAAACCTGGCTGCCCTCTTCGACCAATCAGTTTCTTGTATCGGCTCCGCCCTTTTACAACACATCCAAGTTTCTATCAGATATCGAAATCCCGGACGACGAAATCATGGTGTCATTTGACGTTGTGTCCCTTTTCACAGCTATCCCAGTGAATAAAGCCTGCGATTATATCCGCAATAAACTGAGCTGTGACAGCACACTACAGACCAGAACAAGCCTCTCTACCGACGACATCATCTCTCTCCTTGACTTCACCCTTTCAAACAACTATTTCGTCTATAATAACCGCACATACAAGCAGATTCATGGTTGTGCCATGGGCAGCCCTGTTAGCCCTATCGTCGCTAACCTCTGTATGGAAGTGATAGAAGAGTCAGCCATTAGCTCCGCCACTGTTCCGCCAAGGATCTGGAAACGATATGTCGACGACAGCTTTGTGATCATCAAGAAAGTTGCTGTCCATTCCTTCCACGACACCTTAAACGCCGTCGACCCTAAGATCACGTTTACCATTGAAGAAGAGAACAATGGACAAATTGCCTTCCTTGACACCTTAGTTTCAAGAAAAAATGGTGTTGCTGTCATTGATGTTTATCGAAAACCAACCCATACTGATAGATATCTAGACTTCTCCTCGCATCATGAGAGAAAACACAAGATCAGCACGGCCTCTACCCTGCTATTCCGGGCGTCTAATCTCCCAAGCACTAACAAAGGAAAATCACGCGAGACCAACCATGTCACAGATGCACTAAAAGCCAATGGCTACCCGTCCTCAGTCATCTCTAATATTTCTAAAAATAGAAAGAAGCCACCATCACCAACTGTACCACCACCAGAAGAATTGGTAGCAATGTTCTTTAGTTGGGCTGACCCACAGAATACACCCCATGGATTCGCGTGCCTTCCATATATTAGCGGCTTGACAGAGCCCCTCATGAGATTATTACGCAAACAAGAAATTCGAGTCGTCACCAAACCACTTAAAACCCTTCAGCAAGAATTTCCATCTCCAAAAACAAGACAGCCCTTGGACCAACAATGCAATGTTGTCTACAAAATTCCGTGCTCGGACTGTCCGTGGAGTTACATTGGCGAAACTGGAAGATGCTTTTTAACGCGGAAAAAAGAACATCAAAGAAACTTAAAAAATTGCGCGAAAGGGTCAAACATTGCCAACCATGCATGGAAGAACGATCACTCTATTGACTTTAATAATGCATGCGTAATTGACAAAGGCAACTACCGCGTTAGAAAAACTTTGGAATCTTGGCATACCGCCAAAACTGTTAACGCGGACAATAATTCTAAACCGTTACCTAGGCAATACTCTATTTTATTGTAATTTTTAGATCATTCTTATTCATATTTTAGTTAGTTCTCACCCGCATTGAATTTTTCACACCCCTTTTTGTATATATTTTATTCGCGCTTCTTACATTTTTTATTCGTTAAAGGCTATAGATAGATAGCCGAAAGCTTATATTTTAACCAAATTTTTAACCAGAGAACGTCTTTCAGATTTACAATAAATACACTGTAGTTACCGTTTATCTGTGACAAATATTTTTGGTAGTTTGAATAAACTACAAGTTATTGATTGTATAATTGTTTTGACCACTTTTCTAAATGAGATCCAGTTACAAGTGACTAACAGCGGAAGAATCTTACGTCTTGGGCTCAGAGTTTTGCATAATTAAGGTCTCAGACTCGGTTTTCTCTGCACTGAGTCTCAGTCTCGAATTTTTAAACAACGGTCTTGGCATATCAGCAAGTCTCGGATTTTGCCATTCGCCACCCCTTCTTCAGAAAACTTTGAAATGCCCTTTAAAATCATTGATCATCTTCAGATATGGTGTGTGGGATTCCCTGTATTAACCCCCAGCCTTTAATTTGGAAAACATTGACAGAGATTCACCCATATAACACCAGATATGCTGCAAATCAAAATTTCTTTAAGCCATCAGTACGCACCAATTATGGGGTATCTACATTTAAATTCTCCGCGGTAAAAATCTGGGAATCTGTCCCGTCAGAACTTAAATGTTTTCCATACTTGCTCTTCAAAAAGCAATATAAAAAATTCTTATTGACTACTCAAAACTGACCATAGTTTAACTGCTAGCTATGTAAAATAATGTTGTACGATATCAGGACATCGTTTTCCTTTTATTTGAGCTTACATGTATATATGTCTTTCCTTCTCTTATGATTGTAATATCGTCTTTTAACGTAACGTAATATGCGGCCATCGCCAACTTAAATCTACATGACAGTGGCCAACTTGAAAGCCCCTTGGCTACTTTGGTCACTGTGCACAATTACATATTGTATCGTCTAGTTAATTTCTATTTGTATTTATTCGTCCTATATTGTTGTAAATCGTGTTTTTTTTTTCTGTAAATAGTGTGCAATAATAAAAAACTGAAACTGAAACTGTATATAACTAACCAATCCTCTGGAACAGACTTACTGGTATGTTGATTATGGTACCTTATCTATATTATGCTACGATGTTTGTGTCCTGATGATTATTTAAAACATAGCTATATGCTAGCATGCGCTCTGATTGGCTAATTTTTTATGAAAAAGAAATGGATGGTTCATAGAGATGGTTCATGCTGACGTCATTGTCGATGAAAAAGCGACTTTTCAGCGTGCAATATGTCATGGTATGTTATAAAAGCAATGGACAGTGTCTAGCATACATCCATCCAATTCCAGATGCACTTGGATAGTTGAGAGAGCACTTAGGTAGCTAGAGATGCTCTCGGCTGCGCCTCAAGCATCCCTTACGCTACCTTCGTGCTCTCCCAACTATCCGCATGCATCCCGAATTGGATGGACGCATGCTAGACATTGTCCATTTCTTAATTATACTACTAACAATCAACTTTTTTAGGTGCAATGGTTTTTTTAGCTATCTGTTTGACTTAGTTCTTTGATTATTAATTAAGCTTATTGATCATGTGTCATGGCACATTCTGTTCACGCTTTTTTTTACGTATCCAGGCCCTGGACTTAGGGGATGGGTGTCTCAAAAACTAAGATCTAAGACCTTTGCCCCCTCTGAATCTCAAACTTTGAGATTCCAAAGGGGTCTTTGGTCTTAGTTTTTTTAGGATATTTTCCGAGAGGCTCTTAGGTCTTAACACACCCCCCTCCCCTAGAGGATGGGCAAATACATAAGGGGTTGTCCAGTATATGTTTGTAGGTGGGGGAGGACAGATTTTTGACACCTGGGTTACATCTCTACCTGATCGCCGCATTGCACTTCCTTATGATTTAATCCATAAACAAGAAGGAAAGAAATAATAATAGATCTTAATTTGTCATATTTGACAGGTAAAAAAGCTGACAGTTGGGTAGTCATTGCATTAATAAAACATAAATTATATCAATTATTAGAAGCTATGCGAATTAACACCACTAAAATAGCTTATTACTACACTCTAAAAGAATGAATTAATAAGCTTGATAAAGATTCGCACCTGGATCATATTTTGTACCTCTTGCAACATCTCTACAACACTTTTTTGCTGCACAATCTTCGGCGAGGCGTTACCAGGAGAAGCTGTTGTGACTGTTGGTAACGACTAAAGATAGAAAACGATACCACAAAAGTTAAAGATTGAAAAACAATCGTGAAAAGTACGCTCTCGCAAAACTCGCGACTTACCGCCATGATGGCAGCGATGGCAGCTGGTTACCAAGCTCAAAGGACGCGCGGCTACTAAGGCGTAGCAGCCATGTTTTATTGTGGTTGAGCGATTGTCTGGAGATTTTCTGCCGGATTTTCACAAATTGTTCAGGCGATAAGTTGTCGCGATGTCCCGTCAGTCGGCTGTTCGAGCCGACAATAGGAAAGTGGTAAGTTCTTTATAAAGTTTGGTGCAGTGGGTCAATGTTTTAGGTTCAACTTCACTGCATTTTCACATTTGACTGCAGAGTGCCGAGTTGTTCGTTTTAACCCATGGAGCACTTGTGGCACAGCTTGTGAAAGATTACGAAAGCGACGAGGAAGTTAATAAACAGCTCGACAAAATGTAGGTACTCTGACTGTTAAGTCCACGTCATAGAAGTCACACATTTTTCCGTAAAAAAAAAAAGAATAAAAAGCTCAATTTGAAAATGATTACGCTCATTAAAATCTTAAATTTTAACTCGTAGAAAGTGGCTAAAACGCCCTTTTATATCATAAACAAGTATAACACTCTATCTAGTTGGTTACAACACTATTAATCGTGTGATACTATGACATGCTCTGATTGGTTGCGAAACTCATCTTGGGGTAGGGTGTAGGGGGTGGGGTTCTTCTGGCTTAGTCACAGGAACTTGAACTATGGCTGTGCAACACAGATGTGATGTCACTTGGGCCAGAGGACTGAGAGACGAAGAGTGGGAGGTGATGAGATGTTGCAGATAAATTATAAATGCTTGTCCTGAAGTGAGCTGTATCCAAGTCAGGGTTGTTGTTGTTGTTGTTTTTTTTTTTTTTGGGGGGGGGGATGTCAAACTATGATTTGAAGGAGAGAAGCAGCAGTCAGAACCGTTCTGTCGTACCAAAACAACATGTGTTTCTTCACAGTTAACAAAACATAAAGACAATACTCAAGTTGTGTTCAGGGCTTGACACTTTAGACATAACTTGCTACTGTGGAAAGTATGTTTAAAAATTTACTTTCCACAGAATCAAAGGAAGCATATTTTTACTTGCCATAATCACTAAGCATAAAAAAATTTTTACTTTATAAAACAAAGAATTAATGTCATTCCTCGAGTTCTTCATTAATCATTGAAATCATTAGGCCACTGTTCCACCACTTTTCAGTGCAGGGTGTGGGTCAAAATCAGAAAGAGGAGGACCTTCTATAGTAACTCACATTAAGCAGTCCAATATGTCCACTAATAGACAAGACCTCCAATCTGATTTTATGCCCATTGTTAAAAACCCACATTCACCACAAGATGTTGACGAGGGTAAAATCAGAACTATCTGTCCCCCCTCTTCATCCTAAACCAACCATGCAAACTCTGACAGCCACTCTCTTTGAAATCCAGGTCCAGTCATCTTCCTTTTCGGTTCATATCTCTCTTGTGATGTTAGCTGTTCTTGGTCAGTTATTTCTTGACTCCTTGGCATAACGTCATTGTTAGTGCACGAAAAACCAAAATGGAAAATGCTCATGTTGTTTATCGGAGGCAAAGAACAAAGAACTCGAAATGGTGAATAACAATTTTCATTCTCAGTGCTGCTTAACTCCTCTATTGCATCATTCATTTTGTGCCCAGTCTTCCTACGCCAGGGAGGACACATACGGATTTTGTGGATACATTTTTGGTGTTTCCGAAAACAAGTTCTTCATTAAATAACAACCTTTCATATTATTTACTTCCTTCTACATGTATTACTTTTTCTACCAGCCTGTTTGAACACCAAAAACTACTTCCAGACTATAGGAAACCACTTGCCTGATCGGGCAAGTATTTTTGGTCAATTAACTTTTTTTACTTTCCAGTGAATCTATTTCACTCTCTAGCGGTAAATGGGTAAGTGTCAATAGGGAGTTTAAGCAAATCACTATGGCTGGCACTGATACAACTGCCGGAAGTAAATTTTCCCGAAAATATGACACTGCGCATGTACGTCAGTTGCATCCAGCCAAAAACTACTTCCAGACTATAGGAAACCACTTGCCTGATCGGGCAAGTATTTTTGGTCAATTAACTTTTTTTACTTTCCAGTGAATCTATTTCACTCTCTAGTGGTAAATGGGTAAGTGTCAATAGGGAGTTTAAGCAAATCACTATGGCTGGCACTGATACAACTGCCGGAAGTAAATTTTCCCGAAAATATGACACTGCGCATGTACGTCAGTTGCATCCAGCCGGAGCGCGAAATCTGACTACGCGATTCGGGATGTTTTGCCATAGTGGCTACTACGTTGGATTTATTTTGCTTCTCTGGCCGTATTCAACGGACATCTCATCATTTTAAGAATTCCATTGGATACTATATCCTTTAAAGTCAATTTAAGTCAAAGATTTTGTCGAGGTTGCCTCTCAAAAGCTTGTAAATCATTATCATGAATTTACGATAAGTTTCGCCAAAGGTGTTGGAATGGCGAAGTGAGTCAAGTGAAATATTCGTGTTGAGCATGAGGTTGTTTTTCTTCTGTTAAGTTTGCTTTGAGGGTTAAGTGAAGATGTTTTATATCTGGATAACTATGCGGTGCTATTTTGTTTTTTAAGTATTGATGTGTTTGTGTTCTTCGCTTAATATTCTTTGAGATAGTTGTCTCTGAAGTTAGATATTTCATCCATCAAATTGTTGTTATTGTACAAAGTATATTGCATTCTCTTTCACTCAGAAATTATCTGCTTGTCCTAGCAAAGCGGATAAGGACCATTGTTCTTTGAGCAAAGCCATTTGACTGCAAGAAACTAAATAAAATAGATTTTAAACTTTTTAGCTCATGTTTCCGACATATTTGTATTTCGCTTTGCTAAAATTTGGCAGACCACCGAGATGTACTCTCCCCAGACCTTTTCAGTCATCGAAGCCGTAGTAGAACCAGCCGTAGGTAGTGACTTGCTTAAACTCCCTAGTGTCAAGCCCTGCTTTGTTGTTCTCTTATAATACTTAACTAGAGATTGTTAGGTTTTGTTTGACAAAGAACAAGCTATTTTATTTAGAATGGCACAACTATTATCCTATATGTTGACAACTGCAGAGTGAGCTATCAGACACAGGCAACCCGGCTTTCATATGCAAGGATATCGGTATTAGGAGTATTGTTCATAAGTGTGAGCAAATTGGAACAAACCACTAATATTATTTTGATCTGTTCTTATTATAGGGGCTACAACATTGGTGTTAGATTAGTGGAGGACTTTTTAGCAAGATCCAATGTTGGAAGATGTCATGACTTCAGAGAAACTGCTGATGTCATAGCCAAGGTACATGTAACCAGACCACAGTGAAAAAACCTTGCATTATGAGATCCTTAACCCATCGACTCCTGTGCCGGCCGTAACTGGCCATGATGAGCGTTGGCCTTTCGTCCACTTTTGATGTCATCACCTTTGACCAAAATTGGCATCATCTATTCTCAAGTTCTGCAGGGGGAAAAGATCTTTCCAGTGATACCCAGATCAGAGTGATCGACTCAATGGACTACACCCAGCTACTCCATGGTAAAAATTGCCCATCTCAATGTGCTTTCTCAGACAATTTTGAACTGTAGGCAACCCCAGTAGAAGGTCAATCACTGCCACAAAGAGATAAGAAAAGGAGAAAAGGAAAGGCAAAGAAAAAAAAATTAAGAAAACCGAAGCCTAAAGACCTAGGTCACTTTCTCAACCAAAAACTTGTCTTATGAGATTTTGATTTCTGCGCATGCCCAAGCAAAAATGTCATAAAACATTGTGCTAGTGGTAAGAAAGGTACATGCTGCCATGTTGCAAATGCCTTTATGAGTAGATTGGAGCTAATTTGGCCCATATCCAGGCTGAAAATATCCAAAATGTCCAAAAAATGTGTTTTTGGCAAAAATCTCCAGGAGTCAATGGGTTAAGGCCAATAGTGTAAATAGGTACTGGAAATCTAGAGGCTGATGGGGGAGGGGGAGGGGGAGTGAACCTGCAGTTACTGCAATCTACAATCATCGACAAAAGTAGTTGAGAAACTTTCCGAAAAAGACCTGTTTCGTTAAACACGTGAGTTTTTCAATGTCTAATTTTAACATTTCGACCCCCTCTCCCCCTTTCAATGTTGTAAACAGGTCAAAGTGTCCACGGAGCGTATTGCAACATTGAATAGAGGGAGAGGGGGTGCTGGCTATCAACAAAAAAGATGCTTTTTGAAATTACGGAAGGACGCCGATAGAAAGCGTTTGTTTTGCTCAAATGTGTCAACACTTTTGTCCATGATTGTTTGAAATTGCCTTTCAGCGAAAATAAGTAGAAATTGTGCTATACATGTGTTGAAAGTGATTAAATACCATAAACATTGCAATAGAAACGATCTATTTGTCATTTAGGTCAGGATTTGGAGGCTGAAGAGCAATGCAGAATAGTTTTCCGCAGACTCGTTTCCAGTCTCCTCGCATTAGCGGCCGCTTTAGTGTGCTGCAAGATTTAGCGCTCTCGCTAAGCACAAATTGAGTCCACAAACGTTAGAAAACAACAAATCGTGTTTGTAAGGTAATACGGCAAGGTAAAGACCCAAATTTACGTCCGTGTAGATTTTGATAAGCGAAATTTGTCTGAGTGATTTTGCTGATAACAAACTCAGTGATTGAACTGAGCAGCAGAAGTCTGCCATGACACAAGCTATCGCTGACAATGCAACAGTTCTCGGGAACAGTTGCCACCCATAAAAAGTAGATTTTCTGCTTTTATCCTTGATGTTGTTAGCAGAATATATAGCCTGAGTTGGCTTTGCAACGATTCATAACAGTTTACAGTGGTTCACAACGGTTCACATCACACAAATAAAGAGAATCTTATATTTTCTTTAACTGGTGATGTGAACCGTTGTGAACAGTTGAGATCTAATGTCTTGCTCATGTGATCTGTAAAAAATGCAGAATCTACGTAAAAACAAAACATTATTTTCGCTTTTCTGCATCAATGGCTCCTTGAAAACCATTTCGTGAAATAATTCTCGCCAATAATTATCCTATGTGACATAATAATTGCACTCTACTGGTGTGCGACAGGATTCATAACTTGCTAAACAATGATGTTAAATATCTCTGAGTAAACGGAACAGTGATGATACTGGGAAAGCTTCACAATGTGTAAAATATAGTTCAGACAATCATGGACAAAAGTAGTTGAGACACTTTCCGAAAAAGACCTGTTTCGTTAAACGCGTGAGTTTTTCAATGTCTAATTTTAACATTTCGACCCCCTCTCCCCCTTTCAATGTTGTAACCAGGTCAAAGTGTCCACGGAGCGTATTGCAACATTGAACAGGGGGAGAGGGGGTGCTGGCTATCGACAAAAAAGATGCTTTTTGAAATTACGGAAGGACGCAGATAGAAAGCGTTTGTTTTGCTCAAATGTGTCAACACTTTTGTCCATGATTGTAGCTTTGGTTGCCTCATCCCGGCCAGGGGAGGGGAAGGGGTACCTTTCTCAGGCTTTAGGTAATGTAAAGGGGTAGCGATTTTGCAAGTGGAGGTATATGAAAATATATGAATTTGGAGTATCTTGACTCCCACCACAAAATGAACTGAACATAATGCTTGTGTTTTTTGGTTAACATCTCTTCTGGTAATGCTTGATGTTGTTCAATAAGGTCATTTTTAGGGGTTTGGAAAAGGTATGCAGTGTTCTTATGTAGCTATGTGAAAGGGGTACCTTTTTTGATAAAAGGTACATGAAGGCTTTTCTGTCAAAATGATATACAAAAGGGTAAGGCATTGGACCTCAGGGCAGAGCCTACCTGTATAAAACTTGCTAGAGTACCCACCCACTCCAATCTCAGAGAGACAAACAGTACCTCAAACTGCATACTGCGGGCTATCATGTCTCAAGGAATGGTTCTGCTTTAGAAACTGGGATACACTTGGCTGGTGTGGGCCACTTCAGCCTGCATTGGTAAAGCTACAACTTCACCTTTCTCAATCACTACTCATGGTTCTTTCTGTATTTGACATTCTCTTACAGCTAGGCTTCAAAATGTTCCTTGGTTTTTCACCAGTAATAACAAACTGGAGCGCGGCATCTGATGAATTCTCTTTGATGTTAGACAACAATCCCATGGCAGAGTTTGCTGAGTTACCAGAAGGACATGAAGGACTTCTGTTTTCAAACATACTCTGTGGGGTCCTGAGGGGAGCTCTAGAAATGGTAGGATTATTACCTGGTATAGAGATGCTCACCCAAAAGAACCAACTCTTGTTAACGTCCGTTTACACAGGCGATTTTTGTCGCGGCAGCTTGACGCAATTTTTGTCGCGCTGAAGTTGCATCAAGTTTCAAGCATGTTCGAAACCCCTGCGATATTGCGGCAACAAAAAGCACTAAAAATCGCACCTGGTTTACACATGCGATTTTGAAGTTGCAACTTTCGCGCCACAAAAATTGCATCGAGTTGCTGCCACAAAAATCGCCTGTGTAAACAGGCCTTTACTTAAACAAGTGTATATGAAAACCAAATTTAATTAAATTAGGATTTGCAATTGGCTTATCAACAGAGTGGTTGACCGTTCTGCATTGGCTTTTCACGATCAAATTGGAATTTTTAAAATGTTGTTTTAGAGCAAGAAAAAAAAGAGAATAAGGCAAAAAAATCTTCAGGGCATGCAATAACAAAGTCAATCCATATATAGACGGATTCTGGCCAGTGGGATTTGAACCTAAGAAATACTGGTGGGAGGAAATTTCTTGCACTAAAAGCAATCAAAAAACTAAAAGCAATCCCAACTGAGGAATCAAACACTGTTTATTAAATTATTCATTTACAAATTTGTCAAAAAACCAAATGAACAAGTAATAGGATTTGTCACACCCTCTTTTAAAGTGAAGCTCGTACAGTGTAAAATTTGTTATCTAGCTTGGATGTTCAAGGCCTTTGGCTTGATCTCTCGGTGTAGTGCAGCCTTATTTTCCTGAACAGTGCTCATTCAAAAACATCTTTGACTAGTAAAGGAGGCAAAACACTGGACTACTATTGGTTTTAACAGTTATTTCTCTGCTTTTTCTTCTCTCAGGTACAGATGGAAGTTGATGTATGGTTTGTTCAAGATTCACTTCGAGGGGACGAGACAACTGAGATTAGACTCAAGTTTATTAGGAAGTTAGAAGATGCTCTTCCTGCCGGCGAGGACTAAATGTCTAGCATGCAATGTAAAGTGAACATTTTAAACAATCTCCAGACTACATACTCTCCTTTCCAATACTTGTTTGTATTGTCACGCAACACATCATTCATTGCGTAACAACATGCTCTATTGAGAGAAACATTTTTAAAAAGTCGGATAGCCTTTGTGCAGGAGACTAGCACAGTACAGGGACATTTTTTATTAATTAAAGCTACAGGGAAATAAAACTTTCAGCTCTTTCAAATTTCGCTTAATTCAAGCAATGCAAAGAAAGCATAACTTGAGTTGAAACTCATTTCTTAGTTACGATTGACTCTATTGTCTCTTATTTTCATCTTAAAGAATTAAGAAAGTCTAGTAGCAATTTCAGCCACTGTAAAGTTCTAAAACTAACGACTCTCGTTACTTTTGGAAGTAGCAGTCTTTTGCTATCGCCCTTTCCAAGGGTCGTACTTTTTGCGACAGGGGGGGGGGGGGGGGAGAGGGGTGAGAAAATATACTTTGAAAAAATTCTGTTGGCAGGAAACAGTTTTTGTTTTATAGCTAGAGATAGAAATTTAACCTAAGAACAGAAAAAAATGTTTTGTCTTACGAACAAACGACATTTTGGTAAATGTGTATGCGTAAGTGTGTATGCGCTACGTTCGTAGTTTTCTCACTTCGAGAGTTCCATGCTTCCAACTTTTACTAACAGCTGTGAAAAAAAAAATATTGTTATGTTGCAAAGGTTTCTACTATTGAGAGTTTTTAGTTTCGGACCTTTGCGGTATGTCAGAGTCGAAGTGGCATGTTTGAGAACAAGCTATGTAGCTGTAGCTAAGCGCATTGACCACTATAAACAACAACATTTCAGACATTTGAACATTTTTTTTCCTTTTGAAACCAGATGTGATCACGAGAGAGTTTTCTGGAATATCTCCGACTTAATTAAGTAGTAAACAAACCCTTAGCTTACTCGGTTGTATGTAAAAATATGATTTTTCTAGAAAACGTTGGATGTAAGGTATTTAGAGGCCTCTTTACAGTGGAAAACAGGAAACTCAAACAGGTTAGAAATTGTAACCACCAATGTCACACGTGATTTGACACGGGATGCTCTAAGATATCAATCCGAGAATATTGGATTCGATGAGTAAAATATAGAGACTAATTAAATGCTTTTGTAAGATATTACGTTACATAATTTTATTAGTCTTTCATGCTCAAAGACGACTTTGACATGGAAAAGAAACGGAAATTCAATAAATTGTAGAAGTGTCGCGCATGATTTGACACAAAGGGAACTTTCTAGAACGCCATTCGTGTAATACATTGAAAATAAACAAGTGGAAATTTTGTCAAGTTTATTACAGTTTCCTTTGTGTTTTCTATGATTAGAAACCGTGAGAAACGTATCACCTGAAAGCTGTTTTAGCTAAGCAAGAGCAAACAATCTAAAAATAAAGACTAATGGTCTTCTGGACGTTTCAGTGGCCCCTTTTAATATTTTTGTTCACGTGTAACAATTGACTATATAGCGAAAATATGTCGAAAATGCTGAGAAGAAGAGCCCCTGAAAGTTAGCAAAATAGCCAAGTTTGTGAGTCGTGTCTGGTTAAATCGGGAATCGTAGCTTCGTAAGTCAAAAACTTTTATGGAAGCTTGTTTCCATCGGAGATCAGTGGCACGCGAAGGCGGTAGAATGTGCGTACAACGTTCTAACGAGTTTCATGTGTATTTCAGGTTAGAAACCCGATTCATTCCAAACTGAAACGATCCTGTGGCTGAATAGCACGAGACACAAGTGGAAATATCTAGAATAACATTCTTAGCAGACCTTGAAATATTGGACGTTATAATTAAGCGTGTTTAAGTAAATATTATATTGCCGTGGGGCGCCCAATACTACATATGCCTCGTGCAAAGTACTCAAAAAATAGCTGATTTGAGTAATTAGTTAATTCTAGATTTTGTCGGTTACTTCTTCCTGAAAATTCATCTTATATCTCTTCAGTTCTCGCTGTTTTCAACAGCTCTAGATGAAACTTTCTCCTCCAAACGTGCCAGCGTTTGCTGCAGCTGTTGCACTGCTGTTTTCCTGGCTAAGCGAATGTTCTCGTCTCGGTTAGTCTCAATGCTGTCCAACTCGATTAGGCAACACGTAAGAACCTCTTCAAGGATTAGGTATTCTTTGGTCTTGCTGGTGTCACTAAAAGCATCAACCTTCCTCTCGAGTTGTTCAGCTTTCTTTAGGATGCTTCGAATAGTTAACAACTTGTTCTTGCTTTCATTTTCTTCTGTAAATTCTTGTGGCAAACATGAAGATGACTCTCGTTGAGATTGTGCGCCGTCCTCTACGACTATTTGACATTTTGGAGGATTTTCTTTGCATTCATTTCCTTCTCTGGCAATATCTTCTTCGTTGCTTTCGGAATTGAATGGGTCTAAATCATTATCTTTCCCACTTTTGTCAAAATCCTCTAATCCATCGAAACTCACGACAGCAGAAGGTTCACTTTTCTCGGTGTTAACTTCTAAAACTGGCTTGGTTGTTTCTTCTGTGTCTTGAACGCTGTTTTTACCCATCATTTTGTTTTCTTCAAGGTCTTTATCCTCAATTTCATTTCCACCTATTACTTCATCAAATTTAACTTGAACGGGTATGTCAAAACATGCTTCGTGACTGTTTCGTCCCACGGAGTTCTCTCCAAAAATCGGCTCTGAATGATGGGGTTCCGGTGAGATTTTCCTCTCCATACCATTACAATCGCTTATTTCATCGAATTCAACGTGAATGGGTATGTCAAGGGAAGTTCCCTTTTTGTTTCGTGCCGTGGAATTTCTTCCAGTTTTTGTCTCTGAATGATGGGGTTTCGGTGAACTTCTCTTCTCCATATCATTAAATTCCTTTATTTCATCGAATTCAACGTGAATGGGTATGTCAAAGGAAGTTTCATTTTTGTTTCGTTCCGTGAAATTTCTTCCAATTTTTGGCTCGGAGTGATGGGGTTGCCTTGAGCTGGCTGCACTGTATGTATTTCGTCTTCCGAGTTTCACTGGACGTCTTTCCGAGTTGTATCGATCTTCAAACACCCTCTCCAAATCTCCGATAAACGGATTTTCTGTGAAAAAATGTCTTCTTTGTTCCCTTTCTTCGGAGGCGTTTTGTTTACGAGGCCTATGTTCGCTCATGAGTTTTACCTTTGGATAATCTACAGGCATGTTAGCTTTCCAGGATGCGTAATTTTGATTCATTTTAGTTCCATTTGTTTCTTGGCTTGAGGATTCAGCTGCGGTTTGCTTGTGATCTTCCTTAGAAGCTTGTTCTTTACGAAACCCGCTCGGATTTAAAGTCTCCCTAACCAAATTTAGTTTCGGTCGACTAGGCAGGCTCGAAGATCGAGTGAAAATGCGGGGTTTTCCCTGCTGGTCCGTCATCTGTCTCCTAAAATCGGGGTGAACACTGATTGGAATTTCTCTATTCATTGCCATCTTGTATCCTTGAGTCATTAAGATGACTAACAAGACACTGAAAGCGACTGAGAAAAATTAGTTCGCAGATTACCGCAACTTAAGAGGATATGGATTTGGAAAACCGAACACAACACACTTATGGTATTGGCGCGGTTGACTTTGTCACGCACACGCAAGGTCACTCATCGCGTGACACTCGCGCGACAATCCCTCTGTAAATCGTCCATAAAGAATTGAGGGAACAGATATTACTAGTTTTTTCATCTTTTAGTTTCGAGTATTCTTGAAAATCCCTTATCAGAAAACCGCTTTTATTTTTCAATTTTGCGGTTTCTGGATTGCGTGAAAGCGTAGATACTGGTAATAATTTGCTTCCCCTGTTTTCGACGAATGGATCATTCTAGAACATTCGACTCCTCAACTTCTTCAAAATTAACGAAATTTTTGCGGCTTAGAGATTAGCGCTATTGTAAAACGTCGCGTGAGCCCGGCTAAGGCCTATTGTCGGTACCATCGAAGACTTGATATTACATTATTGGCAAAGGGAGTATAAGATTAGACTGAGTCGAGTATTCGTTAATATTGTGCAGACATTCAATCTCACAATTCAGTTACTAGTTTCCGGGGCAAGATTAGCTCTCTAGCTTTTTTTCTTTTTTGTTGTTGTTGATTCGTTTAGGCTTTCAGGAAACAAATGTTGTCCTTCTGGTTTCAGGGTATCAATCAACTTATTTTTATTTTCTCGGTCAACTTAATATTGTAGTTTTATCAGCACTTTTTTAGTCTTCTTTTTATAATGTGGTGCTTTTTCGTCATTCTGATTTCATTTTCCGAACATCGACTATTCCAATTCCCAGCTGTCCCTAGTCCCACGCATCTCATTCAATTCAGAAGTCCATTCTCTTTTTTGATTTTTATCTCGCACACTAGCGAAGAAGATAACGAAGAGTTATATCGCATCGCTTGTAATCTGATGCAAATTGTAAAAAAAAATATTAATGCACGAGGTTTAACCTCGAGAAAAATGATGATAAATATAACAGAAATGATCAGAAGAGATCAAATACTACAAAAGCCGCGACGAACTGGACACTATTTTTCAGTCTTCGTAGTTGACGCGGTCAAGATGGAGGACGCTTGGAACTTTCTAGCAAATTTTCAAGATTTTGTTTGCTGTTAATTTTCATGTTTAACGTCACGGTTGTGTTGTAAATAACTATTGAAAAAGATCTGGACTAACCTGAAAAAATTAAAATTAATGTAGTCGAAATCAAGAACAGGAAAAAGCAAGAATTTCTGTTGCAGGCAACAAAACAATGGGGAAGGATTATTACAACATTTTGGATATTCCACGCAACGCCAGCGAAGACGAGATCCGAAAAGCCTACCGAAAAATGGCTTTGAAATTTCATCCAGACAAGAACAAGAGCCCTGAAGCTGAAGATAAGTTCAAAGACATTGCAGAGGCCTACGAGGTTCTCAGTGATCCACAAAAGAGGGAAATATTTGATAAGTATGGGGAAGAAGGATTGAAAGGAGGGCCAAAGCCTCCAACAAGCGGCGCCACTGAATTCAATTTTGAGATGCCGGCTGGGTTCACAGCTTTCACGTTCCACGGCGATCCGATGTCCACCTTTTCCAGAGTTTTTGGACGAGAAGACCCCTTTAGAGGTATTGTAAAGTACACTGTAATACTTGAAATATCGAGCTTATCCCGTTATAATCCAGTGAAAATGTGATGTCAACAGTTTGTAATCTGTACCTTTACTTAAAATGGTTACCTTGAAAGAAATCTTCCAGTTATTCATTCAGCTTACAACACTGTAGCAAGGATTCTTACCCTAGTTGATATTTCACTTGACTTAATGGCAAATTATTTAACTTTCTTTCTTCCTGCTTTGGAGAATATCAATGTTATTTTTCCTATTAAGATTTTAGCTTACTCTAGATTATAAGAGGATGAATGAAAGTCGAGCTGTGTTTTCTGATATCTTTTGAATCACTTTCACTCAAGCGTGCAGGCCGATCCATAAACTATATACTACAGCTCTTGTAAAAATTTAATTTGCATGTTGGGGAAACCACTAGAATACTTATCTAATTTACCGACAGCTTGAATGTTTAAATATAATTACCAGTCCTATATCAATTACCTTATTTGTTTTTCATTATTTCTTAAATTACTTAATTTGTAAACCTGTGGTTTTCAAAGATATAAACACTTTTGTTTTCAAATGATATTGTTAGGATGGCAGTTGCAAAATTAAAGAAATCTTTGTGGAGTTCTTATAATGGTTTCTTAAAACTAAAGCAATACTTGGATAGCTAATTAAGAATCTCTTACAACACATTTAAAAAAGGCATCTAAAAAAATGTTCTTGAAGAATTCAGAACATTTTACTCTGTTTGTAAAGAAAGATAGGTCATCTGGATTAACCTTGTTAGTTCAAATGTCACATTCATTATAAAGCAGATTTCTTTAAACCTTACAAAGTCACTGGAGTTTGCTATTTCTTTGTCCATCTTTGCCTTCTTCTTAGTTTGTTTTGTAGTCAGAATTTCTATTGAAAAAATAAAGTTTAAAGGTAAACTGTTTAGCTATGAAACACAGAACAATTGTTAATTGTTATAAAGTATTTGGGTATTAAAAACCCTTGTAGCAAGAACGGTTGTTCATTTAAATCCATAAGCACTTTTTTGTCTATTTTTTAAGAAATATTTTATGATAAAAGAGCAGTTCTTCCGAAAAGCGCAATCATGTCTTCTAGAAAGCTCTTATGGCAGCACAAACTTATTTTAGCTGTGAAAGCTTGTGCAAAAATGAAGAAAATTGTGTGATCCCATTCAAGATCCATCCACCATAACATTTCTAACATTTACTACTTGTTTTTGAGATTCCCTGCTGATGTAAGTGACTGTCCTTTGGCTTAAAAACCTTGTTATTTGATGATTCTAGAAGCTCAGTATTAATTGCCTTGGAATGTGTGTTCTGGAGAGATCAAGGATATCTGATCATAAATTTAAGTATTGATTTAAAGCGAAATTCCTAGTATAAGAGCATAAAAACGAAATAATTTATCAGGTAGTCAATCGGTGTTTCTGTCTTTCTATCTCTTTGCTAGTCAGTCAGTCAGTCAGTCAGTCAGTCAGTCAGTCAGTCAGTCAGTCAGTCAGTCAGTCAGTCAGTCAGTCAGTCAGTCAGTCAGTCACCGATTGTTGGAAAAATCCTAATTGAACAATCAATCAGAATTGATATATCTTTTTCAGTTCACAAATGCAAGAGTATTAAATACAATTTTTTTTGTAATGGGTCACAATGAAAAATTCTAAGTACACATTGTAGTTGCCTAATTAAGTATTGTTTTAAAGTACATGTAGGTATTGTAAGGAAATTATTTGTTGCTCACTCATGAATTAATGGTTGACATTCTTTCAGGAGTGTTTGATCATGGATTTGGTATGCCTGGTTCTTTTGGAGGAACAGATTTTGCTGATGTTGGAGGTTTTCATGCCTTCCACCATCAGGGACACCCTGCTTTCAGTCGACAGAGGTCTTCATCTTTTGAGGACATGTCATCATTTGCCCGCAAAAAGGCCCAAGATCCTCCAATTGAAAAATTCCTCATGGTGACATTGGAGGAGCTCCTAGAGGGAACTACTAAGAAACTTAAAATCATTAAAAAGGTTTTGAATCCTGACAGACTGACAACTCATCCGGAAGAAAAAATTCTCACAATTGATGTTCGAAAGGGCTGGAAAGAGGGGACAAAAATCACTTTCCCAGAGGAGGGGGACCAAAAACCCCACACTGTTCCTGCAGATATCATCTTCACAATCAAGGACAAACCACATCTTCACTTCAAACGAGATCACGAGAACAATATTCTCTATACTGCACCGGTGTCCCTGCGAGATGCTCTTACAGGTCACACCACAGCATCTTCTGTGCCAGTTCCCACATTGGACAGCAGGACAGTCAACATTCCTCTTAACTCTATTATCAAACCTGGAGCAAAGCGCCGCATTAAAGGTGAAGGTCTACCTTTACCCAAGAAGCTTAATCAACGAGCCGACATGCTAGTGGAGTTTGAAGTTGTGTTTCCAACAGAACTTCCTTCGGCTAGTATAGACTTGTTGAAGAGTGCTTTACCTGAGTGAGGCTAGAAAACTCTAAGCTTTAAGCTGTTGACATCAATAGCTATGTTAAATTATTTTTGAAGTGCTAACTTCAGGTGTGTGTGGGTTGATCAAGAGATTCACTCTTTGTGACAATTGTTCCCCTGCTCTTATAAGAATAGGAAGTGGATGGCTGTGGCAATCTGTTGTCAAATACATTATTGGCCTGTGTGGGTGGCATTTTTACCATGTTCTTGGGGTGGGTGGAGTGTAGTGTGTGTTTAGTTTTCAAGCACTTCAGGTTAGCTCTTTAGAAGTTTTACGATCGCCATTGTAAATTGTAATTCTCCATAATGATTTTCATGCAATTCTGCATAGCAGCAGACTGTGAGTTAGAGAGGTCTTACAAAATTTACTACACCTTACAATAAGCAGTGTTCACCTCCTTCCCCCAAGGGTCATATTTCCCTAACTTCCTGAAATGGGCACAGGGAAGGGTTGTGTATCAGTTTTCCTCCATGGGGGTACCACTCGATCTAGTTTATGAAATATGATAATTATTTTTTTGACATCTTCATGTTATTTACTTCTCCAAGAAAATTTGTTGTGTAGCAATTTGAAGTCAAGATAAAAATTTACCAGAAAAAAGCTCATTTTCATCAGGTATCTTTGTTTATTTCTTTTATTTTTAATGTGAAAACATTTTTTTTGACATGGGCAATGGCTTAAACACAGTATACACAATGGAATCATTTCATCTTAAGAGACAGATCTTTAGATCAGGAAGATTATTGAATCAATCAGATCATGTACCAAACATTGCACGATGAAAGCAGGCCTTTAGCTGGTATTGGTGGCAAATATTGGGTTTCACTGAATAAAGGAATTAGGCAATGTAGCTCAAAGGGAAAGAGAAGTTAATTTAGTTGTGTGAGTGTTCAGGTGCAATTTTGTTTTAGGTTATAGAAATACATGTTAATTTATGATGTTGCATAGGATCAGATGTATAATCTATTGTTTGTTTTGTTTTCTTCAGTTACATTTGTAATAATTAGTTCATATTTCTTAATTTATTAACACAATAAAACATGACACAATAAAACATGCCAACAGTTGAGATGTCTGCATTCTAAAATTCAAAACTACATTATTTTATCTGGACCCAGTGACTTGAGAGGTTTTTACTTGCTCTTTTTCGTTTCTATTGAATTTCAGTTGCCAAGCAGTAACAATCAGTTTGGAAAAATCTTTTTTCAAAGTTATTAATAATAATTCATAAGGTTTAAAGAAAGCAAATAATAAACCTTGATGGCGAAGATTTCATAAATTGAACAGTTATAGTTGATGTCCTGGATAATAAATTGCATACTTTACAAATCCTAAAAATGACTGCATTTGTTGCGACTATGCAAAAAACATGGGATTTTGTATGCACTATTTGTCAGTTGTGTAATGAAATCTACAGGTTTTCCCCAATTACTTCAGCGAAAAAATTATCTCGACTGGAAAAATCCCTGCAATTCTACAGGCATTGAAAGTTGTAATTTCTGCACCACGACCGAGCATAGTGGGATCTGGGTTGGGCTTCTTGTGACATCATCGAAGGACAAGGCTCAAAACACTCAAGAGATGCTGAGATTTAAGAACAGAGTACACTCACATGCTAGATTAAACTGAGTGGAAGCAACTGTTTCAGTATGGATGTTTCTTTATTTGTAATAAATAATAATTAATCTACATTTTTTCAATAATGAAGTAACACATGGAATAGAGATCTATACAGTGTGACAGAGTTGCTTTGCCTGTCAAAAAGGTTTTGAAAAGAGTATGGTGACCAATATTACAAAAAAGTTAATTAGTGAAGTTGAACTTGGGAAAAACAGGACTTATTCAAGAAAGTTGAAACTACTAAATTATTCTTATCACATATGTTACAACTGTTGATAACCACTGTGTCTAAATGATAGCAATGGAAGGTATTTAACTGAGTATAAATCAGACATGCATCTATGGACAGCTGAGATTTAAGTTACATCAAGAAATTCTTGAGTACTTAACTTGTGCTAATGAAACAGAGTCAGTAGAGTTCGTTTCTTGGGGAAGTGGTGAATGCCCCTTCATGTTCCCTTTATGGTCAATGATGTTCCATGGGAAACAATGTACCAACCCTTTCACAAGTTTTCAGTTCAGTTTGAAGTAAGACAAAATCAAACATATTTGGCATGGAGAACACGGTGCAACAAAAAAAAATCCATGGAAATATCCAAGGATTACGAAAGCACATGATGTTTAAAGATGTGATAACTGCTGCTTCCTTCGGGTCAATTTTCTGTTCATCTCTGGAAAAAAAGAGCTGTACACTTGAAAATCTACAACTGATGATCAAAGATCAGGATAGTTTTCTGAGAATTGTCCCAGAACACATAACCTAAAGTCAAGTCTTTTTTGCCATCTTTTTCCTGCTCTTTTCTTCTGTAATCTAGCAATGTAAAGTGACTTGATGATGGGTTACATTTCCAGTTACTCAACAGGGTTTCTGTCAGCTGCCTAAGGGGGATTCATGATCTCTCATCTTCCTAGTCTCATCCTTGCTCCAGGGGCAGGACAAGTTGACTGGGAATGCATTTGACGTGTTAACATAAATAAGATGTTTGTGTATGACGTGTTTCTTACGATATGGTGATTGGATGACACCCATTTCAGGGCAAACTACATATGACATATTTGTGTTTACAGGACGAAAAGCAGGTTTGTACAACTTAATGAGACTAAATGGTCATCAACAGTTAGACCAAATATGCTGTCAAAAGACACTGGCCATCAAAGATGCTCATAAAGATGAGTCAGTCACTGGCAAGCTTGAGCCTTCTGTTACAAGTAGAGAGTGAATGCATCCCATCTTTCTTAACATCAAATGCCTTGGAGTGTTTGTTACGCCTGTGTCATTGGTGGCTGACCAGTTCTATTCACTTCGTAAGGTAGTCCCAAAAACTGATCGGCAAGTCTACCAGCCTCTCTCAACCCACTCAACAGGGCTCCATGTACTGTGGCTGGATAGTTCCTAATGGTATGCTCTCCAGCAAAGAATACTCTTGGAGGGTTGGGTGGGGCAGGATTGCCTGGCGGCATCCCTGTTAGTGCTGGAGGGGCTACTGGAGATGCCATGAGATCATAGTCATTTCCTGATGAGCCTGCTGCTACGAATGAGTAAGAGCCTCGTGACCACTCGTCTGACTTCCATCGAGTTATTACTGTCTCTTTAGGCTGTAAGTAACAAAGCAAAGAACTAGTCATGCTCTGCTATACATAGACAATGATGATCTGCTTTGAACTCTTAGGGCCTTGATTTTTTATCCTCCCCAAACATGAAACTTTTTCGCAAAAATTCACTGAAAGGTTCAGATCACTGAATAAATGATAAAGATGAACAATTAACATGATATTTGCGAAATCCACGCCAATGTTATTTTTCATGCACACATAACCGGAAACCACAAAAGTGAGTGGAGCTTAAATACTACAATTACCATACACTAGGTAGCCGCCACATTTTAAAGTCATGAAGGTCCTCTACTTCCTCATTGAGCGCGACATACACACATTGTACCAACATACCTGAGGAACAGCACTGCTTCCAAATATCCCCTTCAACACTGCAATGGCACTTCCAACAATGATCTCATCAGACACATTCTCCAACTTATTGGCAGCTTCACCAGCAACAAGGGCAATGAGGACTGGAGACTTGTAGAGATTCCAGAACAAGAAAAGCTCTCCACGATTAGCTGTTGTGCTTCCAACATGACCAAAGAGATTGGTGTTCGGATCCCAAAACACTCGATCAAAACACAGAACCACCTACAGTCAACAAAACATGTTAATAAACACAGGTTCTCCACGTATACATTGTTATGTGTACAAAGAGAATGGTAAGATTCATAGCCAAACTTTTACTCCATAACAGAACATAAAATGTTGCTTTTCTGATATGCACATGAAGGACACATAATTATAATCAGGGAAAAACTATCAATCAAAGTAACTGTTTCATTTTAGTGTTGCAATGATCAAAAAGGCACTACCTAAGTATTGAGTAAATATTTTTTAGTATTCTGGTATTCTGCTCTGTAATACTTGGTCACTAGTACAAGATTGTGCCAAAAATGATAGCACAGTTAACGCAAAGGCTAAGTTTTGCTGGCAGAGTGAAGCGAACAAAACTGACAGCAACACAATCATACTAGTGCCCACCATTTTAGACATCCCCTGGTTCCAAAATTAGTTCCAAAAAGTATTTAGACAATGATGATCATGATAAATGGAAATTAATCTTTGATTCTGAGTTACACGTTTTAAGCAGGGTTGTTATCTTTAAGGGAAACCTCAACAAATATGATTTGGAAAAGTAAACACATCAGATGCCTTTACAACTGAAATTCTAAAAATCTGCTTAGAAATCAGTTATGACAATAACATAACTTCCACCCAAAATTTGCTCTCTTTACCTCTTTGGCAAAATTTGCTGGTGGTAATTGGAAATAAACCCATTTACTACAAATCACGGTCTTCCAAAGGAATACAAAACATCAGGTATTTAATGAAAGATGCACACATAACTTGCTATCTTTCACTGAACTCAAGGAACGCTTCAACGTCAAAACAAATTTTCTTGTTTATCGTGGTGTGGTATCCTGCATAACATTGTGTAAGAATGCCACAGAAAACCAAAATGACTTCAGCACTTTTGTAGAAAACTTCATAAAAGCTCCTAAATAGATTGGCAAATGAAAAGCTAGTCAGTGCTAAACAGAGCAGCCCTAGAAATAACCAAGAGAAATAGTGTGTCAACTGCAGCCTTCAGTGCTCCAAAACAATTGATTGGGACATGGTAGGGCTTTATGAAATGGTTGGCCAAAAACCAAATAAAACTAAAATCCATTCTTTTCACTCCTGATATAATAAGAGAAGAGAATTCGCAGTAATCACCTTTATATCTTTATAGCTTACTGAATACATGATGTATGTTAAGTAGTCTTGTAGTAGTCTGTTAGTAATGTAATATATTGTACTTCTCTGTAAGTAAATGTTGTTACTTATTAACATAAAAATTACAGAAATGCTCCAGGTAAAATTCCTGTTGTTCACTAACCTTGTTTAGGTTTCCAAATCCCATTCTGTGAATAGCAGCAGTCTTCCATTCAGGGAGGGGAGGGTGAAACTGAACACCTGATGGATGGCTTTTGAGCACTCCAAGAGGCAGTGTTATTAACACAGCATCTCCTTTGAATGTCTGTGTGGTGGTTATGGACGACTTACTAGTACTCTGAGTGACTATTTCCACACCTGATGGCAAATTAAACACCACTGGTTAGTCCTCAATTATTACATTTATACCCAAGCTTGCTGTGTTTACAAGCAGTCAAGATTTGTAACCCAAGAGTTTGAACACTAGTGCCCTTCACCAATCAAATGTAACAGTAACAATTGCATCAACAAGACTTTGAGTTCATATTTAAAAAGATCTGTGCCACATGCAGGTGAAAGGCTCACTTGTACATTATTTTTACCATCTTTTAAGAAAGCACTTAAGACGTATCTTTTTAGAGAAGCATTTTCTTAAATATTTTAATTGTTTACACTACATATACAATTCTTCCTTAGATACTAAGGCCAGTTTTTATTTTTTATGTTATTTATATAATTTTAATTAGTTATTATTAGTTATATGATATACCTGTAATTAGTTTTTTTAATGAATTTAGTTCCGCGCAGGTGAAAATGTATATTGATACTTGCGCGTTATAAGTAAATAAATTATTATTATTATTATTATTACACTCAACATAAGAGGTGCAACATGGTGTCCACTAAACTATATTCCTCACCAGTTCTGTTGTACCGGACATGTCTGACGGCTGTGTTAAGTCTGATGTCAAGTCCTTCAGCCAGAGCAGCCGGAAGGCAAGAGTAGCCATTACGCACAGTCATGTGACTACCACTAAACTCAAAGTCATCATCTTGATCCCAGTGCTTCAGTGATAATGATGTCAAAGGCGTGGCATTTGCAAACTCCAGATTAGCAAAATGCCAGTCTAGAATCTGTCGATCCCTTGACGACAAATAGACATCACTGGAAAACATAATCAACACAAATTAGGGTAATAGTAGTATAAGAATAACTCCAACACAAAATGCCTTTTGAATTTAGGAAATTTGAGAGATACATTCTGCTGGTGCTAAAATGTGTCTTTAAATTGGGACACCATTCACATGAACATGATTTTTACCTGCACGTTCTCAGACTCATTAATAATTCATCAAGTTTAACCAAAGCTAATCATGACTTTGATGTTGTTTGGGTACCATTCTGATCTTACTTAGCATACATTTTTACAATTTTATTTTCCTGTTTTCTCCTTAGTTTTAGTTTCATTCGAGAACATATATCAAACACTCAAGAACATGTTTACCCACATTTCCAAACCCTTCCAAGCTCATCAGAAATAGTCTGGTATGTCATATTTTCAACTCCCTTCTCTGCGTTGGAAATGTGGTCAAACATGGTCTTTTGTGTTTGCTATATTACTTTATTTTCCTACAAATTGAGCTGATTTTAAGGAGGAAAGTTTGCATGGACTCATTTCCAAACATAGACCTACATGTATAAATACTGTACATATAAACCCCTTGCCTTCAAGCTTGTTAATAAATCCTGTTTCAACAGCACTTAATTTTAAAAAAGTGATATTCTACATACACATAGTACTCTTCTTGCCTTAGTTATGAGAATGGAAACCAACACCCCGCATTTACACAATGCACATTACACTTGTTGAGTTGTGGTAATTTTATCAACAACAACATCTTTTATTTTACCCTTCTCCTTCTAAATTGATTAAAATTAATTAAAGTTACAACCAAATAAGAGTATAGGCAACCTGAAATTACCAGTGGGTTGCCATGGTGAACCATGGTGTACATTTTCTTTTTAATTTTCTCTTAATAACAACATTATCTACACAAATACAGTACCTTGGAGGGTTGTCTTCTAGTTCTTCCAATCTCTCCTCTATGCGTAACTGCTCTTCTGCCATTTCATCATATTCCTAAAAGAGAAGTTACAATGTCAAAATAATGGTTTTCCTTATGATTGCTACAACCAGGGTTTGTACCCTTTTTCAGAAACAAATTTCCAGGACTTTTCCAGTACTCAAATTGATCTTTGCAGGACTCTAAAATTCACATTAACCCTTACACTTCCAAGATCGTAATGTTAATTCTCCTTACTGTCTGCTATACACTTCATACTTTTTTAACTTGAGTTTAACAGATTTCCAGAACTTTCAAGGACCAGTAGCTTTTTTCCAGGATTTTCCAGTCCTGGAAAATGCTACGATAACATTCCATGACTTTCCAGGTTTTCCAGGACCCATACAAACCCTGTACAACTGAAAGGCAATGGGCAAGAATGTTCCCTAGATTTTCGGCCATGTTGAAAGTGCTCAAAAATAGCTGAATTTTTGGCATGTAGGCTGGGTTTGGCTTAATTTTGAAGATCATGTGGAAACCATTCTCCAGAGATTGTAGCAATCATGATAATAATATATATATATTAGAATACTCTGTATCATCACTGCTTGATCCAGGTCCTCTCAGCACTTATTTCTTCTGAAGGGATCATGGCAATCATATGCTTAAGCAACAGAGCACTCTTTCCATGTTTACATACATGTAGCCTCATCTAAACACGAGAGGGGTTTGGAGAATCCATGACAGTTATGCAACCTGAGACACAGTCCCTAGAATTCTCCCAACCTCCCAAGTGTTTAGATGCAACTATGTAAACAGGAAAAAGTACTCTATTGCTTTTTTTAAATATTTCTTAAAAATACACACAAATCTAAAACATCACAATTTTATTGTGATACCCTCATCTATACACAACTATTGACCAATGAGAATGGGCATAGTATCTCAGTTGTTTTATAAAAATTAATGCGATACAATGTCGTTGTAAAGATGGCTCAAACTTTTTCTTTAGTGATTGCAACAATCTTTGCAGTCCTTTGGAAGCCAGCCTTAATAATGTAAGAGCTTGTGTGGTGTTTGTACCAAGTACATGTTCCAGTAAATAACCAATGAAATTTCCTTACCCTGCAAAGAGCATTTAGGTCTCTCAACTTGCTTTTCACCAAGAACTCTGATGTAATGTCCCTGTAAGAAAAATGGTAACTTAAGTTCTAACCAGTGTCTTGAAGTTTGTAAGAAAAAGAATTGTGAATTGAGCACAATCATTCACATTAAGTCGCATAAGTGTACATCTTCTCTGATCAGTTGAGTGCCTCGAAACTGGAGCTCTTAGGTTCAAGTCCCTTTCTGGCCACTAGATGGTGCTATTCTCAACAGTCTCAAGTTCAACCCCTCAAACACACTTTTTAATAGCCAACTGGTCTGCCCCCTGCCAGTTGGGAGGTTTAACCTTGTTATGTTCATTTATATGATCTGTTTTGCCGTTTTTCTTCTCATTGGCCTTGAAAAGCCCCATTTGGGGAATGGTTAATTAAGATATTAACTTCTTTATTTACCAGGTGCATTACTCATGCACTGGACCATAGGAATGGACTGCAATGTTACCTTGGTTCTTTAACCTTGAGTGCATCTTGGTATTCCTTATGAGTCTGTTTTACTTTTTCTTTTGTCTGTACCATCTGGAGGAAACAAACACACCACACTTGAGTTGAAAGCCATGGGACAAAAATAATGAATACAAACACAAGTATGGAAGGTCTTAAGAAAATCCAATCTAAGAGTTTTTACATTATGTTCAGTGATGCTATACTGTAGTTACATGTATGTTTTTCATACATTTTTTTCAGGTTTATTTAGTATAAAATGTGCAACTTGGAAATTGAGTCCATAAAATTGACTTCAATTTGTTGCTTCAACAGGTAAATTAAATACCACATTACCATTACACCATTATCTTGTTATCTCTTCCAGGTTTATCCAGTCTACAAAATGCCATTTTAAGTGCAGAAGAGAATGTCTGAAAAATTTCCGAAAATCTTTGACAATTTGTCACAGGATTAAGAATGAGGAAGAAAGGGATGGGGTATAAATTAATTTGAAAAATTGACAACAAACACAGGGAGGAATAAAATTCTATTTTGTGTTGGGGTCTTGGTACAGTATTTTAATCCCTCATGAAATTCACGCCATTCTGCAGTAATTTACTCATAGCATAATTATCCTGTAGCTTTAATTTTCAAAAATCTTGACGCAATAATTTTGTTGCATAATCAGCTATACCAAGTTAAAATATTGCACCTGTGCTAAACTTGTTTTAAGCTGCTCCTGAATCTTCAGAATCTTTTTGGCATATTCAATCTGCTGTTCTTTAACTTGTCTCTCTTGCATCCTGAAATAAAGGTAAATAAACAGGTTAACATAAACATCAAGTTACACAAAAGGTCCATGTAAACCTACGTTCTTGTTTTGACATCACAGCCTGACTACTCCCAGGTCCCACTCCCCTTTGGTTTCTGCCCAACTTGAAGTGAAATTTCAAGTTTTAGATGGCAAAAAGTGAAGAAGAAAAAAATGATATAATTTTTTTATTTCTATGTCAGGTCAATCCAACAAATAAAAAAACACACACTTCATGCACACACTTCATACACGCTTCAGTCCCATTTAATAATCACTGTCTGCACCAACTACTCACTTAATCACAAGCTCCAAGGCATGCCCCAAGGACACAGGTTTGCTATGCATGTAGTTGAAGTCCAGCTGATGTGATAGAAATGATGTGGCTTCAAGCAGTCTGTTGAACTCCCTCTCAACCATTTCGTCTTTCTCTTTTGGCACCTACAGGCATGTAAGATGAACATTGCTAAGATGCTTAACACCACACTAAAAGTCTTTATGCATGTGTTTCACATTCTCAAGAATAGTGAAAAAAATCTTCATAAACATAGCAGCTGTAGAACTGAAATGGGATGACAGTTTTGAATTCTAAAACGGTTGTGGATAGTTGTCTCACAACAACTTCATCTGTTGCAACACACATGCAGGAATGTAGCTCAGCGAAAAAAAACTAAGCATGCCTATTAACCAGCTCAGCTGGATTTTCTTCCAAGTTACACAAAGTCTTCGCTTTCCAGTGAAATTTCAGCTGGCGATAAGCTCCCTTGTGGCCAGGGAATGATTAGCCAGTAGCCAGCGCTTGCATGTACCCACATCCCTGCATATGACAAAGTGCAATGTTTCTTGCAACTTGCAAAGCAATGTCATTGCAAGACAAGATACAGAAAGCAACCCATTGTGTTATATACAGTACATAAACTAGAGCTTTAAAATTCTGCTAGTGTTTTTAAAGTTTAGAAAATAGGTTACAATGAAGTATGATGATGACCATACTGATTGTATAGCACATTGCAGTTTGGATGTATGAGAGAGATTTATTTAACATATCAGATCAGGCCTCAAAACCAGGAACATCCTTTTCTCTCATGGAACAAAATTGTGGGCTTCTTGATGTCCCCATCAAGTTGACATTTTAAAGGACAAGCCCAACCACTTAAGATTTGAGCTAAGACAAAGCAGTTCTTTACGCAAAGCCAGGCAAGTGCAAAATTTTTTACAAGCTGTAATAAACTTTGGTTGCTGGTCCAGAAGGTGGGTACCCAACTAAAAGAGCAATATGTAGGTCAACCAGCACATGAAGTACAAAAAAGAATACATGAATGTCAACACATGGTTGCTTGGCTTAGCCATGCTATCACATTTAAAGATTTCAAGCTCCTGGAGGAAATTTCATCTTACACAGGGAATAGACCAGACTAAGCAGAAAGTTACAAAGCAGATGTCGAAGAGGCGCAAGCATTTGTGTTGGGATTCATGAGAATGAAAGCGCAGGGGTTTCATTGATTTTTTGAGCAGGAGGGCAACTGGTTTTCACAGGTTGGCAAAACGTTTTGAACTGAAAGTTCTTCTTTATAAGAAAAACTTTCCTCTAGTTGGTCAAACCAGGCAGGCAAGAACGTCCTAACAGCTCGTTAATTTGCTCGGTGTCCAAACCTTAATGAAACCCATGGAAAACACCTAATGTGTGTCCAAGGTACATGTACAATGATCGGCGCAATAATTTACACCTGATGACAAGAAAGGAATGCCTACCCTCACTGCTGCAAGCCTGCTGTTGGCCTTCTTTTCAAGTGGGCCCTTCAGGAGAAAATCAAGTACATGTTAAACCAATGGTTGATTAAAATTTAAACAATTTGCAAGCTCCAATGAAATGATATTGTATGGAAGTTTATTTATTTTAAGTAAATTTATTTACTTTTAAAATTTTCCAATCAGGGATTCCAGGACTACATAGTCACTATCATAAAAACATTTTTTAAATTTATGGTGAAATGCATTGTACATGTACCAATGGCCCACACTTAACTTTTTTACTGACAGCTTTTTCATTTGTTATTACTGAATTTTAAACGCACAGGTAACAGCTGACAAGTTAAACATTATTTAGTGAGTGTGGAATTGCTTTTAAACATTATTATTTTATTTCATGTTTATGTTGTCCTGTTAAATGATATAAAAATATGCCATAGTTTTGTAATGTCATTTAGTAACCTGAATAGCTTTCAAAAGATTTTTTCTGTTTTTAGATTTTGCTAGTTACTGAATATTTTACAATAACATGAAATGACAAAAAGAGTTTAAAAGCAATGCATGGAACTTTGCTGTGACTTTCCTGACTCCCAAACTAAAATGATGCAACTTTAGGGTAGCTTAACAATGATTGTGTACGCAAAGTGTGTGCAAATTTTGAGAAATGCAACAGTGAAATTTCAAATTTCACACGATACTGTGGTCTAAGAAAAATTAAAAGGAGCCAATGGTTCCTAACCATGAAATCCTGGGGCCCCAGCACTTAAGCTAAAATGAAAAAAGTAAGTTTTTCCAGTTGCCTATGGCACTAGGGTGCTTCTGGAGTACAGCCCTAGCCTGTCAGAGCCTTAAATTGCAGAGCACTCAGTGAGATCAATCCAGACAAACACATTAACACACAGTGTGCATAACTGATAATAATAATAATAATAATAATAATAATAATAATAATAATAATAATAATAATAATAATAATAATAATAATAATAGGTAATTTATATAGCGCTCATGTCCTATGTTCAAGGCGCTTTACAATAATTGACCTTTCTATCTAAGAATAATAATGTTAAAAATGAATAAGAAAATACTCTAGTAATTAAAAATACCTAAAAATATGATAGTAATAACGTAAGTTACAATAAAGTTCTAGAACAATAGGGAATTATCTAAATATTTCTTGAAAAGATACGTTTTCAACTTTGTTTTTAAAGTTTGAATGTTCATAATGTTTCGTATATCATTTGGAATACTGTTCCACAGTCTTGGGGCGATCATTCATTCGATACATTCGGGGGGTGTCTCCAGTCGAAATGATGTGTAGTATCTTTTGATTACATTTTGATACCTTAAATACTCCATCTCTGTAAAAATGATAATTAGCTAATGCACCTTCTTTGCTTATTAATAAAACAGTGACAGTTCTTTTCAGTGTAGAGTGTGTGAGTGTATATGCTTAAATACTGTCCATAGTTTTCATTAGTCAATAAACATGTATAGTGAAGGTACTCATTGATGTTTTTGGAATTGACATTTACCAAGGAAAGTCTAACAAATACTCAGTGAACTACTTCTATCAGGTATTAGTAGAATTTTCCTAGTATATTAATGTAAATGCTGCAATCTGATTGGCTAAGCTGCTCGTATACTATCAGCCTATAAAATGGCTACGCTTTTTTCGTTTTAACAAAGTTTTGAAAGAACATTTTAATGCAAAATGATAAATAAATTCCTGAGAAGACTAAAAGAAAAACAATAACGGTTTCTTGACTTTGCAAATCTTGAAATTATTGAAAAAATGATGCACGTGTGCACAACTTCAATTTTAAATGACAATTCAATCTGAGCAATCTTTCTAAGGTGCAAAGTTTAATAATAAAAAACGATGAACAATAGTTAGCAACTGTTATTTGAAGTAAATTTCAGTTAGAAGTCTACTAAAACTATTCGCTCTCAATTTCTATGAGGTGATACTTGAAGGGGTGCGTGGAAAAAAGCCCTAAGTGACTCTTGATCTTGTGTCAAATTCTCCTTTTTTCATCGAAGGAGGCAGAAAGTAATTTACTAGGAGAATCTTGCAGTCTATCAGATGTCACTTGGCGTCTTTTTCCGGGCACCCCTTCACTTGATTTGGCCTTCGGCCTCATCAACTATCACTTCATAGAAACCTCCAGCTCATGATCTAAATAAATACATTTTTACATTCCACGAAAATGTGTGAATAGTGTTCATGTCCTGACATACCGACTTTCCATGAGTTTCATACAATGGACACTTCTGTCTTATCTTATGCAGCTCCATACTGATTTGATTAGCCATCACTGTTAAGGGATTTCCACCTAAAGACAGTACAAATTGAAAAACGCTCAACAAAACATACAACAGACTTCATAATACAGGAGAATGTGTAGAAGCATCACTAGTGAAAGCGATATAGAGCTAATTAGTCAAGCAGCCATAGTGGGAATAACAAACAACATGCAATTAAATTTCAAGTTGATATTAAAAACAGGGTTAAAAAAAAACTTGTAGCTCTCAAAGTTTGCTTGTGCCAGGCAAGTCTTAGTTTATTCTTTTAATGATTTAGTTGGTAGACAGCTTCCCCATTGCCCAAGTGGGAATGAAAAGTTACTTGCCCAGAAGGAAAATCTACTTGTCCTGGATGACTGGATGGCACTTTTACTGAGCCCTGGATAACCAGCATAATAATAATGAAACTGCACATGTGTTATACTGACCAACTAATTATATTCTCAGATTTTTCTCTGCACAAATCATGTTTTTGTGTTTTATCAAGGACATGGGCTGTAATGGAATGTTCCACTATATAAATTTGCTCAGCAGTGCAGGCAGAGAGGTTTTAGATTTAGAGTCTACAGAAGACAAAGCAAGTAAATTTCAGTATGTCAAATGGTTACTGAATGTACTAACCTAACCCAGTGAGCACCATGGCACCAAGATCTGCAATGAACTGGCCCTTACGGAATGTTGCTACTCTTCCTCCAACACGTTCCTGCAAAAAGATTAAGGAGGCAATGTTACCACACACATTTAGCCCTTGACATACTACATGTTATTATGCCATTATGTTTACATTGTGTAGAATTTGTAGAGAAAATTTATAATAAACTTCCACAGAAGACAATAAAAAGATTCTGCAAACTGTCACCAGAATAAATCCAGACCATAACTTAAAAAAAAACAAACAAACAAAAAAACAGACAAGCCTTTGTTGTCAACAACATTTTCTGCCATGCATAACACGGCAATACAAATTTGGCAAATAAAAGAGATACTTGCCCTTGCTTCAACAATAGTGACATCAATTCCAAAAGAATGTAATTGTCGTGCTGCCGTGAGACCTGAGATTCCAGAACCAACAACTATCACTTTTGGGGACTTCTTCACTACAAGGTAAATTGCAATAAAACACCTTTAAATTTTATGAAAGATTACTGAACAGCTCCAGTCCAATTCCGCACAGACTTTGCTGTCATCCATCCATACATGTTTGCTATCACTTCCAACATAATAATTTTTCCCACTGGACTCTCGCTATAGTTTGTAAGTTATTAATTTACACATAATTCTACAAGTTTATGGCTTAAAATGTTAACTAACAAAGTAGCATCAATGAATAACCTGTACCACTTACATGTTGGTGGCATTTTAAGAATCTTGTAAACTCCAAAGTTTATTAAACCATATCTTGAAAGGAAGGCATGTACTCTAGATGCAAGTTTGGGGTCATCTAAAAGAGGAAAGAAGCGTGTTCAAACAAAATTCACAATTTTCAATTAAAGGGGGTTCATTGGGTGTTTTGCACTCTGTAGATACCATTTTGAAAAGGGTCATTCCATAGCATTTTGTCCCCGAATATCAGTTTTTAAAAAGTCTTCATATTAGCCACAGTTATGTTTTATAATGTAGTACAGAGTTTTAACTTTACTTTTCAAATGATGAACATTGGGTATTGACAAGTCGGCATTGCTGCATATGTTGTAGGTCAAAATGAAATTCGGGTTAAAATGATTTGAACCTAGTTTGATTCTGAATTTCCTTTGTCTTCTAACTCTAATTATTCATGATCCATGAATAATTAGGGTTAAGAGACAAAGGAATTTCATTTTAACCTGAATTTCACTTTGACCTACAACACATACATGAAAGTTAGAATTTATTATAAAACAATCATGAAATGGTTGTTGCAAAGACTACAAATAAACTGTTTGTTTAAAAAAGTACAAGATGAAACTTTTGGCAAGACCACAAGATAGACTCAGCTACTGGTCCTTTTTTTCTAAAACAGCTGATTCAAACTGACCTCATCATTAGAACTATACAATATTTGCTTCCCATTGGCAAAATCTAGTTTCTGCAATATTTTTAAACTTTAAATTGTCTTTGTGAGTGACCAAATGAAGCTTCCTTGATGCAAGTTTGATAAATTCTAATTTACCATCAAAGGTAAATTGTACTGCAACAGTTTGCCTTGAATTTTCGTTTATAAACTCATAATAAATATTTTGTTTTCTGTTGCGGAGACTTCAATTCTGTTGCAGAGACTACAAAAAAAGAAAAGAAATCTAAAATTCCCTGTAATTTCAGTCACAGTGATAGGATTTGTGTAGCAAATTTCTAAAATTATTTTTCATCGTAAGAACAGGACATCAGAATCTACTGTTTATAGCCTCAAGCTCTTTGCTTCTGCTGCAGTTTCAGAACTACCGGCATTACAGCAACAACTGCAGGGAGACTAAAGGCCTGTTTACATGGGCGATTTTTGTCGCAGCAACTCTATGCAATTTCTGTGGCGCGAATGTTGCAACTTCAAAATTGCACGTGTAAACAAGGTGTGATTTTCAGTGCGATTTGTTGCCGCAATATCGCAGGGGTTTCGAACAGGTTTGAAACTTGATGCAACTTCAGCGTGACAAAAATTGCATCGAGTTGCCGCGACAAAAATCACCCGTGTAAACGGGCCTTAAGTAGTAAATTGGACATCCAAAAATAGAATGGTACTGAATACTCAGAAGACTGAAACTCTTCTTGTAACTGGCAGGCGATTGGAGAAGAAAATACCTGACAAGGCTCTCAAAATTGCTTGTAACGATAGCAAAACTGAGCAAGTCACTTCACAAAAGTTACTAAGACAGCCAACATTGCACAAAAATGTCACAAAAGATTGCTGTGCTTAAAAATATTAAGTGTAATTTGTCCCTTGCAGAGTGCAAGCTGTATTTTAATGCTTTGATTAAGCCTATAATGTTGTATGGATCTTGCGTATAGACCATGGCGATGTGAAGAGAACGTGAAATGTGTTTTTAATCTCCAAAAGTGTGCAGCTTGTGTTGTTCTAGACCAAGATTTCAGAGAAAGGGGACATGCCCTGGTGCCTTGTTAGACTTATTATTAGAGGAGTTTTACAATGTACAATGTACAATGTACAAGAAGCTGAAAGGGAGATGCTAGGTTTTTTTATCATGTTTAAGATATAATATTTAGGTATTACAAACCCTCAGAACATTCAAGACAAAGTACGAGTAGAATGGAGGTAACTGATATGAGACAATCACCAAAACACACCAGAAAGAGTACATAACACCTGTAGTAGATACTAACTGTTTTGTGGAGGTTCCAGTTGCGACAATGCATGCTCCAAGGTCAACTGCTGCCGTGGATTCTCAACCCACGATTGAAGCTTTATCACAAACAAAACAACAACACGCATCAACAACACGCATAAGTGAAAATTACTTAATTACGAGGAAAGAAACTTTCAAAGTGCTTTAAAATGCTCAGCCTTCGAAATGATTAGGAGACTGTAATAAGAGGACATGTACACGTACATTACAAATCTGTTTTGTGAAATCACTGAAAGCACTCCTCTGTTATTTACAACATTCAAACTCCTTAGAGTTACATGTATATCGGCTACACACCAGGTCCAGTGTGCTGAAGAACACTGGTTTTCAGAAACTGGCGAGCATCTAAAGAACAATCATGGCATTGAAACCGTTGGCCACCTTACCAGCCACTTTTCCATCCTCAAGTAACGCAACAGAGAGCTTAGACTGTTTAGTTTAGACATGCTCTTCATAGAGAGGAAGAAGCCCTACCTAAACAAGCAGTCAGACTAAATCTGCACAAAAGTATTCGCTTAAAGACAAATTTATCATGCTGAATATGTTGTTTATTGTTACGTTTCATCAAAGTTTGAATATTTTTATTTGTCACTTGAAACTGATGTCATGGCGACATTGAAACACTGTGAAAACTCTTCTTCATACTATTTATTCTTAATACTTAAAATTTGTTATTTTAGAATATGTACACTATACTAAATATCATTAGGTTTAATTATACCATTCTATTCCTGATGTAAAGAAACTGCTTCTGGACTGGTGGAGGTCCCTGTGACACATCCGGAAAACAAGATGCCTCTTGTGAAGTCATCTTGTCAAATGGCAATCTGCTCTGGAAAGCCGCACCTTCAAGTCCTGTTGGTAATAAATTACATAAGGGTATATTAGAATCTAGAGCATAAAATGTGTTGCCTTGAACTGGACTACAGTTGTTGAGATCAGAAAAGTGTAAATTGAAGATTTTCCAACCTACACTGTAAACGTTTTCTCTGATCAGGTGTGTTACACTCCTTGCAAGGCATTGCAAGAAATGGAAAGCTACTGTAACAGCATAACTCAGAACAAGGAAAGGTGCTACATGTATATACATGGCTCAAACTCAAGGAAAGTTTGAACAGTGTACAGCCATTTTGAGAACAGTTGTTGTCCAAAACTTTACAGCATACAATACCAAAAGGTAACGAAGTCAGTTAATTTCCCTGTTGCTTGATCAAAGTTGATGCGGTTTTTTTTTTTTTTGATTCTTTCTTCTTCTGTTACATTGGAACACCATGAAATTCAATAAACAGAAAGGAAACTAAATTTATGGACTATCCAAATTCTTTTTAGCATTGTCATATAATAGCCTTTTTCCCGCTTCACTTTTCTCATTTGTATTACTATGTAATCCAATGTGGATGTGAGGCAATTTCGGGCTAAAACTACAAAGTAGCCTGAAATTGTCTCACATACTGTACATGCTAGATTTCATTGTAATGTAAATTAGCAAAGTTATCCGTGAAAAGGGCTATTATGCTTTCGCACTTCCATAGTACAACCTTTCCAGAAACACATGAATATAAATCCAGAAGACCCTGATCAGACCACTGGCCGAGTGAGAGAGGAAAAATTCAACCTTGTTTTTGGACTACAGATTTTTCTTGTTGCAACATGCACAGTGCTTTCGATTGTGTGTTATAAAGAGCCGCAAAGCACAGGCAAACCCACCTTCTGGTACATCCTCCTCTTCGTCCTCTTCTTCTACTTCACGTGGCTCTTCAGTCTCCATTGGCGTAGGGACTGGTGACATTCTTGAAGTAGTTCTCATGATTTCATCATCAGATATTTCATCGTCTGTCAGATTTGCCAACTTAACATCAACTTCAGTGTACTCTACCTACAAAAAATGTATTCCATTGTTTGATTAGAATAAAGTTCAGACAAATTTTTCTACAAGGTATATAAATACAGGTTAGTTAACTTTTACAATTCGTTTTACCACAAAAAAGGAAAATCGTGTTCCTGGTACATGGTGTATGCTAAGCATAATTGTTGTTTCAGGGTAAAGTTCCAAGCACTAAACCATGAAATTGAAGCCTTTGTTATGGGATGGTAGCATGAGTTATAGGGGTTGAAACCACTGAGTAAGGAGTGGTATCTCCACCAAAAAAAGGGCTGTACATGTAGGAAACAGTAAATTAAAGCCATCTGAATTATACCTTTTACCACGTCAGGACAAATGAACAAGCAAAGTAGCCCATAATGTACTTTAGAGTCCTGGTATACTGGGTTACAACAGTGCAAATATGAACGGAAACAGAGAAGTAACTAAATGACAGAACTGAGTGACCCGAGCTTTGACCTGTTTGAACTGGACTTTTTAAATGTAATCAAATAAATGGCATTTCAATGGTTTCATTTGGCTTATTTATATATTCGCATCCATGGTACTATTTTGGGATGATGCAGAATGTATTTCAAAGATTACAAGCTGAGATTCTAGAAAGGGACACAATACTGGAATAATAAATCCCCTATCTAAAGTTTAACATACAATACAAGCTGGCATTTTGCTCATCGCTCAATAGGACATTTTTTGTTGCCCTCTCGGAAAAAAATATAACTGACACTACACGCAATATATGCTAAACCATTGAATAAGCTGTATTTACTTTTGTATTTGTACTTTGTTGCCCTGAATTGTAACAAAAAAAAATGTACTACACTAGTATAATATTAATAGTTGCATTTGCAGAAGGAGTTCTTTGTAGACACCCTACAAATATAAAACATAAAAAGGGGTAGGTAAACATAAACAAAGTCTTAAAGCATAGGCTACAGGAAGCAAACTAATACCTTGCTAAATATTTTGAATGTACAAAATGTTATGCAATGCAGGAGTGAAATATACCAGCTGTCACATAAAATACTTCGTTTTTGTTTTTAAGATGGCATTGCTATTATGGAAAACTGAATCTTCCCTCTCAGAATGTCTAAATTTCATTGAACTCTAAGATGTAATTTTTCTTCAAGGATTTGAACGCCGAAGCCCGGGCTAAACCGAGAAAATTTTATCGAAATATCAGCTGAACGCACATGGAGAACGCGTGCCAAGCAAATCGTTCAATAGGTTTACTTCAATTCGACGCTTTCAAAGTCAATATCTTTCGCCTTTGCTTCAGAACCTTCAGTCTTTCCTTAGAAAATCACCTAGTCTACAAAGTGACGCTTATTAGAAAAAGAAAACGGCAATTTAGGTATTGAACTTCAATCTTTTCCTCTGAATCGGGTAAACGACCCTAGGGAAACCTACAATTTCTATTCTCTGATTCACTCACCGCCATCGTCAGAAAGAGACGAAAAAAACCCACACGATTTCAGCCGAAAACGAAGGACTCTTTTTCGATTTCCCGTGATAGAAGCCAGGCGAGTTTTTGACGTATTTAACTGAAAATTATCAGTTCAAACAATGATTAAGAACGAGCGAAAGAAGTCATACATTACCATTCTTCCGCGGACAGTCATTCCCGCGTGACCACCGCGCATAAAATATGTAAACAATTCTAACGCGCAACGCCGTAAAAAAATAAGTGATTTACTTGTCTTGAAAAAAAAAAAAGAACGACAGCTCAAATTATTATGAAACGAAAGACAAGATATTCAGTACACGTTACTCGGGACTTGTTCAATTGCTGGGGAAATCTTCTTGCAAGTACGACCCGTTGCGTGTTAGTGATTACAAAGTTTCATTGTTGACAAAGTGACGTAGGCTTCCCACTATTCTGGTCCTAAAATCTTGTCGAAAATCTCTCATTTACTCTCATGTGAACCGGAACGAAGGGATTCCAAAGTTTTTCCAGCTTTTTACCCTTTCAGGAGGAAGGAAATTCGGCTTAATGTTAACGAGGAAGCTATTAAATAATTCTTTGAAACAAAGCCCATGTGACTTTGACGAACCACTAACCAGTTAGCATTCAGTGCTTTCTTGACAGTTCGTTTAGTGTTGCATAAATTTAGCATCCCGGATCGGAGGTCACGGCAAAATTACTTAAAAAATTCGATTCTTAAGGCTTCATTTGTGTCTTCTGTGTCCTGGAAAGACTTCATCTGAAACCTTAAGAAAAGGGCTGAGGACGAACACAAAACCGTATTGTTGACAATAAATTGAAGAATGTTGCATAATATATCATGAATGACAAATTTAGATAATGAAGACAAACTGTGAAACATACTTTAGGTCGCTTGCGTTGACTTGTCCTTCTGGCCATCTCTGCTTCAAGGTCGAACAATTCGGCATTTGATATGGAGCTTGGACTAGTTCCATTTTCTCGTTTTTCCTCCAGAATGCTAGAGTCTGAATGACTTCCATTCATACCCTGACCTGGCATGTTTGGTTTAGGTGCTATGAAAGGAAGGCCGCTTGGCGGCTTAGGAAGAATTGGTGGCGGATAAGAACCCGACATTATCAAATTCCAGATGCTACTTGACCTATCTGGCCACTTTTGAACGAACCTAGTTCAACTTGTAAGTTTGGAAATAAATTGTGGAAATTGGGTGAAATTCAGCGTGATAATCTGGCGGAGAGAAATGACAAAGGGCCAGGTGGAATAACAACGTGAATTACTGCACGTGACGAAAATCCACCAATCACGGCATGAAAAAGAACGCATGCGCGATGTCAAATCAAACAGTTTCTATAGCAACGAGTTATTGACGGAATCAACACATCGACTGTCAGATTTGTCGCGTTATATCTAATTAATTTTTTCCAGTTTATCACCTTGTTTGTATTCCATTGACTCAAGTTTAATAAGTGTACGCGGTAAAACGATCATCAATCGATTGTTTTTCGCTCGGATCGATTGTGTTTTTCTTTCTTCGATGTCTTTGTGAAATTATACGTCATCGACCATGCCTGACAACTGTCACCAAAACCCGTGACAACAAACCATTGTCAGACGGAATGTCGATTTAGTGCTTCTCCAGGCAGATATAGCGATTCAGTTTTGTTTAAACCTGGTTAAAAATAAACGGTCCAGTGGAGAACGTGTTTAAATGTGTTCAAATTGAAAGCCACAATAACCTTCCATGTCTGTAAACAAAGTTTTGAACCAGATGTTCGCGGCCACGCGATGTCGCATTTACAAGCCATTTCCTGTCCTTACCAAAGATAAAAGAGTATCGAAAGAGTACAAAAATAGTTCTACTAAGCTTAAAGAATCATTGCCTTTCTCGCCTTCTCATGTCATTTAGTATCGGCAAAACAAATGTATAAGCAGATCGCAAGGCTCTTGTAGTCTCTATAGCCCAGAAGGAAAGTCATGGGTTTGACCGGCTTTTCTTGCGAGATTTCAGTTTCAGTTGGAATTTTCCCGAGAAACTTATGTCGCCTATAACTTTGTAAAGAATATTTTTTTGTATGAAGATAAAAAGCAAATCCTAAATATTAACAGGTAACAATTTCACATGCAATATTCATGTGCATATACTGAGCGCATTAATTTTGGGATTTGATTGGTGCAATTTGAAAATCACTCCAGGAGTTATTGCCACGAGGTGATACTGTTCACTCTTTCGTGTATATAACGAAATTATTACGAAATGCCATCTGATATCGAATCAGACCATAAATCTAACATTAAAATATGTCTAATCACACATTGAGACAACGAATTGTCGATCGATTACATTTGTATCACCGTTTATTCGTGTTAATCAATACATGTAAATCTGTCATAAAGGATCTGATATTGTCTTTCGTATCACTTCCATTTCTCGAGGTTTTGGGAAGTGGTAGCACTTTGTTCACTCAAACATATAACAAAATTTGTCAGCAGAGCGAATTACTGTAAGTACCTAATAAAAGAATGAAAATTTATCGCGTGATGAGGAGACCAATCTTTAATAACACCGATATGGTTTTCCAATGTCTATGATCATGTATGAGATACCTTTTCGGCAACAAGGTAATATTCTATTGCCAAAACGGAAGGAACTATCTTCCCTTGATTACGGCAACACTGTTTACTGGCTTATAATTGTTTCGCGATATTGTACACAAATCTCAGCCGTAATCAAACCACGCAAACTCCGGCTCTCCCAATATAAACATCAGAAAAGACATTTTCAGACTTATATTTGCTAACAAGTCTCCCTTTTTTGTCGCTTATTACTGCATTACTATTAATACTTTCCGGCCAAACAAAACATTTGTTGCAGACATATTATCGCAGTACAACCCTATCAGCTTTATATATATATATATATTTATCACAGACATAATATCACAGTGGAATCCAGTTTGCCAATGTTTTTTTAAGTAATTTGTTTGGATTATTTGGAAGCATGGTGGCCTCCAGCGGTTAGTGGCTCGTGGTCCGGGTTCGAGTCCTGGGGCCCGTTTCTCGAAAGCCGCTGAAACTTTTCGGACCCATAAAGCCATTTTTAGTTCATCTGTATCTGAAAATGGAGAAGTGTATACGCCTGAAACTTCTTGTGTGAAGAGAACCTCTGGTTATATTAAGAATACGCGAATAAAACAGCTCTGTAATCATAAGTTTCTAGAATTTGCTACGGCTTTTCGGGTGCGAAAACTTTACGGGATCTTCGAGAAATGGGCCCCCGGCCGGGGACATTGTGTTGGTTTCTTGGGTAAGAACCTTTATTCTCACAGTGCCTCTCTTCACCCAGGGCTGGGTTGTTCGAAAGCCGGTTAACGCTAACCCAGGATAAAAAGTTAACCGAAGCATTAATTTTTCTTGTATAAAAATGTTTTTCGCTTCCTTGTTTTTGTTTAGTTTGAGATTATTCAAATTCAAAAGAGAAGGCCAAACAATATAAACAGAAAACCTCTCCGAAAAGTTTCAAAACTGAAATCAAAGTTCTCGCTGCTAACCCTGGATTAGCTTAATTGGGCTTTGAACAACCCTGCCCAGGTGTATAAATGGGTACCGGCGAACTTAATGCTTGGAGTAACCCTGCGACGGACTAGCATCCCATGCTACAGAACTGACCCGGATAGCCTCAGGCCTGATGGGCCACTTGCATTGTATGCAGACTTTTACCTTAAGATTCATTTAGGATTTTACAGTCGGTGTTAGAGGCCTAAGGAACTGTGTGTATTCCGCAATGCATATCAGAGGGATATAATCAAATAAAACAATGTCGGGTTCCTCTTGAGAACTCCCTTAATTATGACACACACCTTTGTTTATGTACGATTATCTAAATCGGATAGGGGGAAGGGATTAAAATTAATCCCCCCGCTATATAGGGGTTGAACCCAAGCGGGAGAAGAGAGAGAGTCTCTTATAATTTTCTCTACGGTTGTGCCAATACTCCGAAAGTAACAGTGTGTTTCTCCCTTCAAACGAAGCGAATTCGACAGGCAGCGAAACCAGGCCGTACTAGTTAAAGCGTACTAGTACATAATCGCACCATGATAGTTCGTTATCCTTCTATGGTGTCTAGCTCTTTTTTTTATAGACCTGCTTACAAGGTAGGAAGGGGTACCCTGGCGCTAGAGTAACGAGTAGTATATAGATTTAGCCAAGCCTAAAAGCGGAGCACCTGATTGCAATCATTAATCTTAAAGGAAATAGAGGATTGGTTTTTCTTGGTTCAGAATCTAAAAAAATGACTATAAAATGTTTTAAAAGCAAGCAACCGGAACGATGATCCTGCTCGTATACGTTGGATCAATAGTGATCTAATCGGCTTCACAAATAAAATGAAGAATATAAAGGCAGAAACCGACACAACGTAGAATGTTTTTTAGAACGTGTACTATATTTCGGCTGGCCAAACCAGCCTTCTTCAGGTACAATGGAAAATTTTGCATCGGGGCGTGTTTTTATGTAGCATATTACCGGAAATACGTAAAATAATTGACAGTGTAAACCCCAACTTCCTTCTGGTTCCTTCCGTTGTGGCCATCGCGCAGAATGCCCATTGTTCTCGGGACATTTACTTGCAGTTCATTACTTGCCCCTACATTTCTCACGGCCTCACTACATATACTTTCTTTTCCACCGGTGAAACGCGTCCCATAAAATCTAACCTTTTTGGCCAGCCGAAATATAGTACACGTTCTAAAAAACATTCTACGTTGTGTCGGTTTCTGCCTTAATATTCTTCTAAAAAAATGAGCAATTGTCGGCGTGTAATTGTTCAGCGTGTGGTTTCACTATTTTTTCCAGTTAAATTTCAACAAACTATTCTTGGTTTTCATGTGACGTCATCATTTTCCAAAATAAAAAATTATCAATCCTTCTGAAGTTTTAGTTTCATCAGATGTAAGACCCTTTAATAACCTGACGTTTTGCAACATTTAAACCCGACAGGGTTTCTCATTATGTAATAGAGCACGTTTGAATTTCCAAGTTTATGGGTTGCGTGACATTAAAAGGTTCTTGAGTAGGTCAAAAGACGAGTTATTGCTCACGTTTTTGCTAATTATAACCTCGTCACAATACGGCACAACTTGTAAAAATACCCAGTGATACAACACACCAAAACGTCTATACCTCTTACTGACCGAGTTCGAGGGCCGTACTGTAAGTTACGGACCGAGTTTTTTCCCCATCGGCCCAAACGCGAAGCGTGCGGGCCATAAATCGAAGGGGAAAAAACGAGGATCCGTAACTTACAGTACGGACCGAGAAAACGAGGTTATATCTCTACTGTGTGTCTGACGGGTTCGGGAACGATTTCTATTCACGCGGAACGGTTTCAAATTTATGACGCACCTCAAAAGCAAAACGAGTCAATTTAAAAAATAGTTAAATGTCTCTTAGTCGTTAGCAGGTTTTAATACACAATTTCAGAAGTAAAAGAAAGTTTTAAACTCTTACTTGCTAGAAAATTTAAGAACGCTTGGCGATAAATCAAGAAACATTTTGGCAACAAAAGCAGCTTCAAATTTTAGCGGACCGTACAGTAGAATACGGCCCGCTAAGGGCCCAGTTATATGGTCTCGGGTACCCGAGACAACCCTTCCCCTGAGGTAACTTTATCGAGCGTTTATATGTGAAAACATAGTTCCAGTAGGCCGAGTCAAAGTTAACCCAGCATGATTATTCATAAACCTTACTGAATAATCAAATGTGCAAATATCCCTCTTTCTTTGGGTTTTTCTCGGTCATTCGATCACAGTGGGTTTTGCCGAGTTAATTTTTACTTCTTTAATACGAATTTCTGCTATAAATCCTAAATCTAAGCATTACGTGACATTCGCCACGCCGAGAGATGTCCCGGTCAGGCAAGCCAAAGCGTTTATATGTAGAAAAGTTGTCCCGCTTGCCAGGGTTACCCTACCTGCCAGGGTAGCTCGGGGCGGGTTGTCTCGGGTACCCGAGACCATATAACTGGGCCCTAAGTTGACCAATCACAGCGCGCGTACTTACTGAGAGATATAATAAAATAAGATATTTTTATTTGTTGATGTGTGTACTAGCAATTGGTATTGGTGCTTGCACTTTGGTCGGATAAGCGCGGCTCCTAGTGTTAGCACGTTTGTTATTTTGGTTGACTGCTCAATTAATCAGGATCTCAACAGATGCCGTGAACATTGATTCAGACCGGATGCAAAGCCCGATTAAGTTAACCCAGGATAATCTTTAAACTACATAAAATATCAGCAGTGAAAAAGATTTTTATACAAGAAAAATTAATTTTGTACTTTTCTCGGGTGTTTTTCTCAAATGTCCGTCAGGTTTTCTCGTTCAGCTCCCCGCCTCGGCTTTACACCTAACACACAAACTGAAGTATCCTACTGTACGTCAGCAGGAGCCCATCACTAGGAGCGTGCAACTCCCATACTAAGCCTATGTCACGGCATTTTGACAGACCGGTCTATTTTTAGACTTCTTTTCCCTCGAAATAGGTCAGTTCCGGTCTACATGAGCGGGCATCGGTAACGAAAAAAACTTTCTTTTTCTTTTTAATCTTCCGGTGAAATGAAATCAAGTCCATGCTTGTGATTGGTCACTGAGGTTCCTGCGGGGGTCTCAGTTCGTGGTAAATTCAAACTAAAAATAGATCAGTCTGTGAAAACGCCGTGACAGGAATATGGGGTAGTTGCACGGTCCTAGTAATGGGCTCCTGACGTCAGCCAGCCTCCAGCTGGCATTTCTGACCATTTCTGCACGGAGGAACAGTTTGAAACTGAGGTAATTCCGACCAATTCCACCGAGTCTCAAGTCCATTGCGACCATTTTGCACAACCTCTGATCACTGGAACACGCCATGTCCGACATGGGACGGCACTTTTAAAAAAAGACAGCGACTGGTTTCCACTAAGGTAATGAGGCTTCTTTTTTGTCCGTCATTTTTTAATGGAACTTTCGACTCACTGACAAGATCTATACAGCAGACTCTAAAGTAGTTCACCTTGTAATTTTCGCCATAGTTTCACTTCGCAATCCTGGATGGGTGATGTTTCGTATTATTCGAATTGTGTATTTTTACCCCGAAAGGGAAACGAGAAAAATTTATGTAATAGTTGAAGGGGCGTTGTTAAATCTGATTGGCTCACTAACTCACCGGTAACAGCGGGAAACGGAAATCTTCGCTCGAGAATTTCTTCAACTCGACAAGTATGTAAATTTTCCTCGTTCCCAGTTCTCCTCGATTGCTTTGAACAAAGCGAGCGAGTTGTTCCTTTGGCGTCAAATGCTAATATGGCTGTACTTGGCGAGTAGACTTTTTCCGAGCCTCAACTATGGCTACCAAGGAAATGGACTCGTAAGTAAAATGCTGTGTTTGTTGTTCGTAAATTTCTTCAGCCATTGCTAACTACGCCGATTGTCTTCTCCGCTGTTAGGACGGTCCAAATGCGACTTTACACGCTCACCAAACGACAGTTTGTTTTGGTGTTCGTCTCGTTCTTCGTGGCTTTCTGCCTCACGGTGATAATTGGAATTGCAGGTCTGTAGTGACGAGTCAACCTTATTAGACACCTAAAGTAGAGTCAGAGGCCGTCTTTTAAACGATCAAGGAGTGTTTGGTTTGAGGCATCATCAAGCTTGCAGTCTGTGGATTTTGAGTTGGGGTTGGCTGCCAAAAATTGATTTAAGCTTATGTTAATGTAGATTGCTGCCGTGCAGAATATTACCTTGTGGCGACTTTGCAGTACCTAGAATAAATAAACGCTGGTCTTTTCCAGTCGTTTAATAAGTAAAGACTCCCTTAATTTATTAAGGTGCATGGCAAATCAGTCTACCTTATTTTAATTATATTGCGTTCCCATATTTCGTGGTACATTTTGTAATTTAACGTGTTTTCTTGCCAAGTTTTCGGTTGCCTCGGTATTTGGACTGCCAGCGAAAGATTGCACATGTTTTCATTTGAAAAAGTCTTAAGGTCCTTTATGTTCTAGGTTTATATGTACGTTTACAACAAATTTCGAGAGACAAGCAAGACTTACTTGAAAGTACGAATTCAGCCCGCCCTAGCCCTGAATACTCATGAGGTTTTACATATTAAAGCTTAATATTTGATTCATTCTCAATTTTATTAACATATTACTCACTTATCAAAGCATGCTATGATGAAAAAAGGAAGTTCTTATAGCTTCCTGAAATTTGATCCTCACAACAGCTTGCTTTTACAGACAGACAGTAGCTTAAAGTATGTACCTTCTGTTTTTAATATTAATTCATTGTTTTGACTACTCTTAAACTTCATGTACATGTGGTATACTAACCACTTAATGACTGGCCCTGCAGGAAACAGTGAGTTTTGTTTCCCTGAGACCCTCGATGTTCCCCAAGGTGAAACAGAGGGGAACATTGAGGTCAAGGGGAAACAAAACTCACTATTTCCCATGGGACCAGTCATTAAGTGTTTTGTTATACCTCCCAACTCAAATAAAAAAAAAAACACTGAAAAAAATGTTTGTTTAACGCCAGCTGGCTGTGCGAGTTGAACATTCAAGTTGTTGTTTCCCTTGGGGAGTTAGTGAGTTTTGACCAATGGCATGTGACATGTCCTCCTCCAGTTGGAAAATGTATTTGAGTTGGGAGGCATAACAAATGTACATGTAGCTAAAATAACAAGTGTATAAATGCAAATGATTTTATTTTGCAGGACCATCTATAATTGTTGAACACACGCAAAGAGCATCAGAGCTTGGTACCCCAAAGAGACAGTTATCGGTCTGTATCTAATATTAATGTTACTTGTTTACGCCTCTGTCAATTCCAAGTCCCTCTGTCCACTCACCTGGGCATTTGTCTAATTTCATTTTAAAAAAGTGTTTTGTGTCCGATGCAGTTGGGCTAGAATATTTGTGCAAATCCCCATTGTGGGGGGTCCAGAAGACTGCAAATGCCTAACCCATGGAACAAAATTCTATTAACTGATTGATAATGGAAGCCAGGGCTTAGCACTAACTTTTTACACCACTTTCCGAAAGTAGATTTCAAATTTTAGTTTCCATCTCAAAATTTTACTTTCCATGTCGGGATCAGTAAATGCTGTAATGATGTAAACTCATCCTTTTGAAAAAGGAAAATCATTGTCGGGTGGTTATTTTTATCATTTGATTCTTTCTTAAACACAAGTTTGTCACTTAAGCATTTTTTGGCATAAAAGTTACTTTCCAGCATAGCCCAAAATTTACTTTCCAGATAGGGTAAGTAGTTAAGTTCATTTTTGATTTTTACTTTCCAAGAAGTAAATTTACCTTTTAATGGAAAGCGGGTAAGTGTTAGTGTCGAACCCTGGGAAGCAGTACATGCAATTGTTCCGAAAAAAATTAATGATATTTATTATTTTTTTGTTGAATAAAGATCATATTGTTTTGAAGGTAATCAGAAACATTGATTGAAAAGATTAAAGTAAACAACAAAAGATGTACATAGAGTGGAACCCCACCTTACGCCCATGCTGTTAATACAGCCACCTCATTATTACGGCCACTTTATTCTGGCTTGAGTGAAAGCTCAGTCTGTTTTTTTTCTCATTTAACGAATCTCATTAATATGGCCACCCTGTTAAACACGGAGCGAGCCTATAAAAGGTTAGTGGTTTGCACTTTGTTGGCTAAAACACGGCATTTACGTTGAGTAAACAACTCGAAAACAATCGATGTGCTTTCACAAGTGAAACAACAAAAATAAGAAGTTAAAATGCATGTATATGAAGTACGATACCTGTCTAAATTCTTCTTTTGTAGATGCCATTCTTGTTGTTTTTGCTGACCTTTTTACAAAGAAAGCAAACAAACGAAAAACCTTCCCTTGTGCGGTCGCCTGAAATATTACTTCGTGCGAATTTCACGAGAGTACGACACGCCTGGGTGAAGAAGCCAATCAAAGCAGAGTATTCCAATTTGTGATGGATGGGCTGAGCCGCTCAGCCTCCATTTATAGGCTCACTCCGTGTTTAAATATGGCCAGAGTTTTGTGTCCTGCATGTTGGTGACCAAAATTAACAGGGCTCCACTGTATTTAATTTCCTGCTTTTGTAGCTGGAAAGCAGAAGGAAAAGCAGTGGATTATGTAGTTTAAGCCTACAAAACATTTAATTCTGGCTAGCAATACTTGGTCTTAAGCTACTTCTTTCCGGCAGAGACAGGAGTGTAGATAGAGTAAAATGGAGAACACAAGGCTTTGGGTTGAATGAAAATAACTTATTGCTTGAGTTCCCATTAGCAGACAGATGTGCGTCTTATACGCACAAAAAATGAAAGGACGCACAGATTTTTGGCAAACTGCATCCTTAGGACACAGGAAAAAAGTGCTGACTAGTTAGGAAACTGGGTGTGACGAGCCTTACCCAAAAATCTCTGCGATCATTATGGCATGTCCTTTGAGCTGCCATGTTGTCACTCGTTGGGTCATGACACAAAAAAGTTTATTCAATATTGTTCAGCCTTCAACATTGAGAAAATCTGAAATAAAGGAAACCTGAAAGTGATACAGATCAGAGGGATGATACCCAGGTGAAGAAATGCAATTTTTCCCCAAATGGCTGGAGGAGTTTTGAATGGTTAAAATATGATTCAATGGAAAACAAAGGAAGTGCAAAGTTTGTCTTGTTGCATATGGCTGTAAACCTAAACCATTGCAAATTAGTGTATGGAGCAAAATTAATGATTTAAATTTTAGTATTAAGCAAAGGACTCCTGAAAAGCAGGGAATTATTTGGAACTGGGAGTTCCAAGGATGCTGAATTATCAAAACTAGCCGGAACTCTGGTATTTATCCATAACTTTTCCATAGACTTAAGTGATATAGACTTAAAGCCACGGAAACAAAAATAAAATAAATTGCAAATACAATTCATTCCTGTTAATTAAATTAATTTCGAAGGTTATCTTTAAGCAAAGATTTTATTTCCTAGTAAGGCACACTTATTATAAAGGATGTCACTTTTTAACAATATTTATAATAAATCAAAAATGCTGTTAATTTTCTTTTGATTCCATAGACTGGTCCCTTTAACATCGACACAGGAATCCTGTCAACATTTAACCAACAACTTTGGCTTCTCTGCAAAATCAAACTGAATGGAACTGAAGCAGGTAAGAATTGTACCAGAATTTGTTCCAAATTTGAAGCACAATAATTAATTACTAATTCAATAAATGTTGCCTATTATCTACATGTAAACCATTTCAAAGCATTCATGTTGCCCATCTCCTCATTATTGTTTGTCTCCCACTGGAGAATTGGGCTGGCATTTCATGCTTCTAAGCTTCCCTTTCAGTCAATGGCTGTTTCTTCTTTAAGAGACAATGTAAGATAATTTAATTAATATCTGACTTTGCTTTCCTTTTTAGGGTCATCTTTCACAGACAATTTTCACCTGAGTGTTAAAATATTTGGCCGAGCTAAAGACAGCAGTTATCACCTTATAGCGACAACACCATATAACAGGACCCGGGTGCTACGTTGTCAGAAGGTTTGAACTTTAGTTGTTTCTTGTGAGAGACACAGTGATTGCAGTGGGTAGATGTTGAGCGTGAGGATCTGACTTGCATGATGATGTACTTTAAGTTGGTGATTTTATGGTTAATATGTAATTTTAATCCAATCTGCAAACCGAGCAAAGTTTGGATATAAGGTGCTATCTGTATGTGTACAGCTGACGTGACTAAATGATGTGTCATTGAATTCAGTGGAACCCCATTGATGGTACCACCAATGGGTCACTGAAAGCTGACCATGTCACCAACTTGAAGACACCTAGCTATCAATGCAAGGGGCTCTTGTAGCCTGTAGGCAAGCTCTCTTGGCAGCTCTTAGCATAACAGGTGGAGGGCTGGAGAGCTTGGCCGGATGTCTCAGACTTTTTAATGCTGCCCCAGACCTCCCCCTCAGCTTCTAGAAATACTTTTTTATGTAATGAGTGTTATATTTTTCTACATGACTGATTAAAAAGGAGAAAGTGCTTAATATTTAACATGCTCCAAAAGTTTTTACTGTGTTCTACTGTATACCAAAGACATTGAATCTTGAAAGGTTGTTTAATTTGAGAGTATTACATTGTAAATTATATTTAGCAAAAGTTAGCATAAAGAAAAGATTTGACAAATTAAACCAACTTTTGAGGATATTGTGTACAAACACTCTTTAAAGTGTTTGAGATGTGGCTTATCTCCTCAAACATTAGACAAATAAAATCATCATACTCTATTGTCGCTAAGACTGAATATCCAGACCTCTGTTATGGTCACAATCAATTTTATTATTAATAGTTATTTTCTTTAACTTGATAAAAATTACTAATGAGTTTGAGAACAGCTCGTTAACTTACACTTCAGACACTAATTGACATGTGCATTTTTCTTTTCTAGGAATGCAATTCATTAGTGATCTTGCATCTTGGGTATCTTGACTACCCTTCATATGTTGTTACTGTCAAATTTCATGGCCTCAACTTTCCTAATGGTATACACATCAGAGACATTGATTTTGTGGTAAGTTAATTTTTCTTTACCTAATCTTTGTCCAAGATGAGTGTACTAGGTACAAAATATAGACTACTGTTATAAACCATGTGTTATTCAATATTGTCTATAAAATGTAACTACTATATTCAAGTTACAGTAGGTTTTATTACTCCTCCCATTTTAATCTAAGTATTTTAATTGCAGTTAAAACACTACAGTGCAGACTTCACTCAGGTGGAAATCTGGTTCAGATTTGTTTTTCTTGTGCTCACATTCATGGTGACGGTAAGTGACTGATCAGTGTACCACTAAACAGGCTTATTAGAGGAATATCCTAGATGGCATCTTAGCTACAAATCAACAAATTTTGTTTTTAACTAGTGCTACATTATTTGAATCAATAATAACTACTTATTAACTGAGAGTTTGGTCTTTACGGGAAAATCTCGGATGTATTGACCGAGTGATAGCGAGGTCAATACGGTAAGGCCGAGGTTTGAGATTTTCTGGTAAAGACTGAACATTCGAGGTTAATAAGTTGTTTATTATATGGCTGTTTGCTTGGCTTTTGCAGGCCCGTAATCGGCCCGTGGGCATTACGGGAGAATAATGCCCTAGTATTAGCCAATCAGAGCACGTGTTAGATTGGCTACAAACCCATGTCATATAATAATAATCAATAAACTTGTTACTCTGATGGTAACTTTAGCTGTAAGATAAATGATTGTTCATTTGTTTCAATTTTCAATTGAACAACATTTTTTAAATTTCCAGTGCATGTTCGCTCATTCACTAAGAAGATTTCCACTCCGTGAATGGTCCATTGAACAGAAGTAAGTGACATGTCTTGTTAGTCAATTATGACAGGAGAAGTACGAGGATTTGAATTCATATTACAACTGTAAATTTAGTCAAAGCATGATCAAGTTCATGTTAGAATGTTATGCAACATCCACACACTGTATGCATAATCCTTGTGCTGAATTATTTTTGAAGTAGCTAAAAAGTTAAAATTTATTTCAGTTCCCAGAAGTTACATAGAGACTGAAAAGAGCCTAGCCTTGTGGAAGGAAAATCGATGTTGTTAAATGAACTTTTTTTTCTTGGCACAGGTGGATGTCACTACTTCTTCCACTTTTATTACTGTACAATGGTAGGTTGCAGGTTTAGCGTCATTTAAAGTGCATATGACATGAGCGATAATTGCTGCGTATTTGAAAGGCTTTTCAAAATTATCTTTCAAAGACATGTATGAAAAATTTTTTGCTTGGTGCATGGTAATACATGTTCTCATGTGACAACGAGAAAAACAGAGAAAAAAGATTGACTTGATGTTTGAAGTAATATGCCAGGTCACAACAACAATGATTATCACATATTTATGCAGGATACCCCTTCAGTACAGCAGCACTGTTATCAATGGGGTCCTGCTAACTATAAATTTTTTTTTCCACAAATACATAAAAAAGGCAATCTTGCACTAAGTTGCAATGGTACCATGCAACCATCCAACCATGGCTGGTGTCAAATATAACATCCTGAACAGGGTGCATTTTTAAGGTAGTTTTAGCAGTGTTTTACCAGAAGGTGACTTACATGCAACTTCCACTGGAGTTGAGAACATCACTCAGCAATAGCCAGGAAGTGGGAATCAAACTGCAGTCATTCTAAATTAGGAAAAGAGCCCTCTGTTTTGTCTTAAATGGCATAGCATATGTAAGCATTGTTTTTTTTTTGTTTTGTGTTCCACAGACCCACTGTTTCCACTTGACTTCCTGGTGAATAGCTGGGTGCCAAGTATGTTTGATTCAGTGTTCCAGGCATCATTCCTCTGTGCTCTGCTGCTCTTTTGGCTCTGTGCCTTCCATGGCATCAGACAGGTTTGTGGAAACAAGGCTTCTTTTCACTAGGCATTTCAGGTGTAGGTGCCATTTCAAAAACATTCCTTACATGTGTACACAGATGGCATTTGCTGATTTGACAAGAACACCCATGTACTTATGTTCAAAAGGTGTTTGAAGATCATGTCTTCGGAAATGGTACTGTTTGACTTTCAGGATGAAACTTTTATTAATAGCTTGCTGACAAATTGTTAGCATTTGACAGGAACTGGTCTGATGACAACTGTCAATTGCTTTAGCATAGTTTAAATTAAAAAATCCTGCCTCAATAGTTAGCTAGTTTCTGTGCTAACTAGTTTACTTGTTACTGTATCGTAGTCTAGATCTAGAGTTAATGTACTATGGGGTAAGTTCTTTTCCTTTTTCCCCTAATCACTAGATATTTAATTTTTTGGTTTCTTTTAACAGAGTGAAAGGAGATTGAGTTTCTATCTTCCAAAACTTCTCATTGTTGGCATTCTGTGGGTTGCAGCATTTACCTTGTCATCATGGCAGCAGTAAGTTTTCAACTTTCAAAATAACAGCATCTATCAACTAATATCAACTTCAGTTATCATGATACTTTGTAAAATTCTGTTGTTTTGAATGTCATTATAAAACCTTCAATGAATTGTGGAGGCACATTGGCCTAATGGTTAGTGCCCTGGGCTCCAGATTGAGTGGTCTGGGTTTGAGCGCTGGCCGGGGACATTGTGTTTTGTTCTTGGGCAGGACACTTTACTCTCACAGTGCCTCTCTCCACCCAGGTGTTTAATTGGGTACCAGCAAATTTATTGCTGGAAGAAGACCCTGTGATGGACTAGCATCCCATCCAGGGAGGAGTAGAAATACTTCTAGTCACTCAGTGCTATAAAAACTGGAATAATCTCTGGTTGTATGGGCCACTGGCCTGATGCAGACTTTGTCTTTTTTCACTGAATTGCATGAACTACCATGATAGCTGTGTAGTCCATTGTAGCTAAGGGTGAAGCATGTGCTTGACATCATGCATGTGCTTTATGTTTGAGACCATATGCTATTTTTTTGAACAATGTTAATCTTGCTCGTATAAACAACAAGAGTTTTTATGAATGCTCAAGAAGTGTGCGAAGTACTCAAGCTTTGTTATGCACCTCAAATTCTCTTATCAGGGGTTTAGCCAGTACGAGGCAAACTCAGGCACTTTCTTCAGTCATTTTTTTCCGTGATCCCTGGGCTGTCTTTAAATGTTCTTCACCATAAACACCCTAAAAAGCTAGGAAGAGAATTTAACCATGGACATTGCTTCAGTCATAATTTTGTTCTGGCTATGGCCCTGCTTATGCTGTTCTTAAAAGTTTCTGAAAAATATATAGCTTAGGAATGCCATTGTGTATGTGAACTATTCCCTTAATATATATCCCAGTCTTCCGAGGTTGGCACTAAAATAATATATGTGCATTTGACAGATACAATGAGTTGCAAGATCCTACATACCAGTACAAGATTGATATTGGCCACTTCATGGTAAGATAATAAAGATAACTAAAAGTATTTCTATGTCAGTGAGAATGCTGAAAAATTGTTATTAATATTGTTGATATCTGTTAACTTTATGACAAATGTAAACTAAAGCTTACTTGAAATAATAGTTTACTTATTTGAGCTAGCGGGTATGATTTGAAACAGGCCAAAAATGAGACCAAACAGTACAGCAGTAGTTGACTTTGTTGTTGGTGGTCGCTTTAAAACCAAAATCTCACAAGAATAAGATAGAGACTGGCTCTGAAACAGAAGGGAGAATGTAGACATTGAACTTGGGACCTTGTGATTGTATTTTATAGGGACTGAAGGTGTTGTTCTTCACAATTGGTGCTATTTACTTGGTGTACTTGGTATATCTGTTGTTCAGAGCATACAGTGAGCTCAGAGCAATGCCTTACTTTGGTAAGTTTATGCTAAGGTAAACTAATTTAAGTAAACTACTTCCTGTGACTGGTTCTAGTCCTGAAATTTCACCTTGTGATATCAGGACATGTATCTGGAATTCAAGTTTAACTCAAAATCTGTTCCAGTTCTTCTCTTTTCTCTTGCTTGGAGTGACAAAGAGTTTTCATAGCTACCTTTCCTGGATGGATTGCTAATTCATTGCAGGCTATTTTTGGAATGAATGTCAGGTTGCTTTGACCTGAAAAATAGATGAAAAATAGAGCATATCCAGTAAGTACCCTCCTTCGATCTCCTAGAATTAAATAAGTACCACAGGTGGTAAATTGTGGTAAAATATATATGTTGCAGGTCAAAATGAAATTCAGGTTAAAATGATTTTAACCTAGTTTGATTCTCAATTTCCTTTGTCTTCGAACCCTAATTATTCATGATCCATGAATAATTAGGGTTAAGAGACAAAAGAAAATCATTTTAACCTGAATTTCATTTTGACCTGCAACATATATATATATAACTTCTAGAAGTGCAAGATCTGTGATTTTAACCTTCATTCTTTCAATTCATTTTTCTACCCACATTATGTTTTACAGATGTACGTCTCAAGTTTCTCACTGGACTTATGCTGATCGTCTTAACCATAAGGTATGTGTTCGAGATGAATTCATTGCTATACAATATTAACTATTCCATTACTGCAGTGCATGACTATTGGAGCCACTCACAGTTAACCCCAGTGCTTAAATATACTGTGGCAATTTTGTTGTAAGAGTCTCAAGTAAAGTATCAAACATGACACACTGTGTTTTTACCACATTTCCAAGTGCCAACACAAGAATCTAACATTTCCAGCGATCGTTACATACTCGAGCTCCAATTAAGAAGCATTTTGGTCCAAACTTTGCAAAAAAAAAATTTCAGTGTACATTTAGACTATTGATATAATTATTTTGCCCTTAAAATTTCAGTCTGGTGATCACAGGCCTTCGATTTGGAACAGGAGTGCTACAAGACAACTTTGTTGCAGAACTTGAAACACACTATGATAACTATATCCTTTTTACATGTAATTATTAAAATGTGAGATCTCACATCTACAGTACAAGCCTTACAATGTTTTTTGAGACTCACTACCAACTCCACTCATACATGTAATTTCCCAGCCTAGTAGCACAGTCGATCTAATTTGGAGGTTTTGGGTTTTAATCCTGCCAAGATCCAAGATCTTTTCTTTGGCTTGTGTGGTCCCCCATTTCCTAGGCAGGGGTGGATTCAGGATTCCTCAAGGGAAGGTGGCTGGTAATTTGGGGTTGCTGAATCAAAAGGTCATGCCCGCAAAATGTTGCAATTTGAGAATTGGAACCTAAGAAATACTAGCAATGCCACAAAGTAGAGATGATGATGAGGTACCTGTCCAGAGCCATGATATTCACAACCTTTTTCATTTTTTTGTTTTGTTTTGCCTCTCCAAAAGGGGGTGGCTTATCCACACCCCCGAAAAAAAAACCTGCCCAAGAGAGGAAATTTATTGGGTTATTTTAATTAAGAAATTTAACCAAACCTTTATCTTGAGCAGTGCATATTGGCAGTCTGTGTTGCAAAATTCAGTTACTATTCAGAATCAATAAGAATCCTTTTTTTTGTTGTGGTGCGGATTGCTGCGCAATAAATTAATTTCTTCCTCTTGAACTCTGCTGTCTTTTTGACAGTATATTTCATGTTATAAGAAGAAAAATAGATGTTGGTCACTTTTGGGAGGGCAGGTCTAATACAGATGCCTTGTAATGATGCATTATTTAGGAGTGCATGAATTTCCTTGACTCTAAGTACCTGCAGAATTCCTGACATTTTTTGGATTGCTCAACTTTTACCTGTACACCATGGCATTTGTGTACTCACCATCCAAGAACGCTCTCTATGGTAAGTGTTCATGTACATCCTCTTTTAGAATATTAGAATATGATGAGGAACAGCATGAATGAATGTTGCTTTTTTAAACATGAACAAACCTTTGTCAAATTTACATAATCCACAAAAGTAAACTATTCAAACATAACTGCTGCGAACTGGGCAAATGACAAGGGATTGTTTTCTACAGTTCCTGAGAATTCTTCAGTGTCTGACTGAGCTACAGTACAAAATTCTTAATTGTGATTTTTGAAACTTAGTCATGGTACAATAGGAACTCCTTGCAATGACCTTGTAGTCCATGGGACTGCATGCAGCATGTACAAACCTTGTGTCCATTACTTGATGTTCTTGCATTATAGAGTCATATTTTCGAGATCAATCCACCTTTTCAATGTTGAATGAGTCTGAAGATGAGGACACCATGATTTACAAGTGAGTATTAGCCTTACAGGCACTGTGACATTTGCTTTTGTGTCTGATGCTAGAATTTATGTCAGGGATGGTGTCTTCATAGTTGGTAAGCTCATCTCTGGATTGAGCAGTCCGGGTTCGAGCCCTGTCTGGGGACATTGTGTTGTGTTCTGATGGGCTTTTTGGTTCATAATCAGACTTACCTACCTAGCTACCTGATGCTAGAGTTTGAAATTGAGTCAAATCATGAGATTGATTTCTCTGCAACCTACACCATTGGAATAAAATGTCCAAAGTTGAATTTTTCGCTTTTTACAACAGTTGCTCTCAAAGTAGTTTATGATGTGGAGGAGTGTTGTTTTTTTTGGCAAAGTGGAATTTCCTTGATTTAATTCAATTCAATTCAATTAAATGTAAATGTTTACATTTGAAGTCTGTCAAAGGAAGTCCTTCCTTGTGTTTTATGCTTTACGTTTATCTTTGCAGTGAATCAATACAAGACTTTTAGTTCCATGTACACACCTTATCTGATGCACCCTTTGAAGGCTGCTGGAAGAAGTGTTCATGACATTTTTCTTTTGTTTTCAGTTCCCAGAAAGAAAAATCCAGCTTCAGCAGCAGTGATGAGGAAAACTGAAGCAACAGACATGCCTGAAAGCAACTTAGTTAACAGAAAGTAATCTCCATTTAGAGTTTTGTACCTAAATTAAGATATTTTACAAAACAGTAATCATTATGCAGAATTTAATCCCTTAGACGCATTCTACACTTTCAACTGGTAATTTCTTGGTGCTGTGATTACCAATGATGGATATCAAACACATTAAACATTACCAATTCCAAAACACATTTCCAAACCAACAATGGTTTCAGTATCACCAAGAAATATCCAATCCCCTGATTGTATTTGCCAGCCTCGTTCCAAGATTTCTTTGTCTACTTGAGACTGTACCTATGTGTCACCTGGGTGGAGAGAGGCACTGTGAGAGTAGTGTCTTGCCCAAGAATACAATACTCTGACCAGCCAGGGCTCGAACACCACCCCACTCGCTTTCCACCCAGGTGGCAAATTGAATGCTGGGGGTTACCCTGCAATGTACTAGCATCCCATCCAGGGAGGAGGCGAAATATTTCTAGTCCCTTCATGCTACAGAAACCGAGATAAGCCACGGCCTGTTGGGCCACTCCCTTCTGATGGGCCCGTATGTAGCCTTTACCTTTCCTAAGTGTCACAGAAGTGCCGGTTAAGGTTCTATCAATAGTTAATCTGTTGTTTTGCGTTTGCCTTGGGAAGTCGAATTTGTTTGTGTTCAAAGAAGTTAAACTTGGCAGAAAGCATTTCATGCGCACTTGATCGTAGAAACTTCACAATGTGATCGCAAGCACCTTGTGTAAGAGAACTCGGTGTAGAATAAACTGCTTTACAGGAAAGCATACATGACCAGAGGAGGGGGTTCCAAACTAAAGTTCATTTGGGGTGGGGGAAGGGGGGGGGGGGGCACAGCTAGCTACTGAAATTCTGTCCCTGTTTTATGCATTCACAGATCTATTCTGTGGTACCACTCCAAGGGACAGTGGTGTTTTACCACTGGTACTTATCTGTGCCTGTCTATTGCTACTGGTCATAGTAGATTGCAGTCAGTACTAACAGGGGCATAGCAAGGGGAATTATGCCTCGTGGAGCAGATTTCATCGGCTGTGTCTGTTTTAAAATAGTCTTATGGCCTCTTGAGAGGTTAGAAAGAAGACAGTCTCGGATGTCTGATCTGCAGGGAAGAGCAGCCATAATTTGTGTGATTTTTTTCGACGCTGTGAAGCTGAGTTGTGGTAGTGAGGTTGACTTGTTTGGGATTGAATAGGCCAATTTCGATATATTAAAATTCTAACTTTGCTCCAAGGGTTAGGGGAATAAAACAAGAGAGATTACATCGAGGTTGAGGGATGAATATTTAGTTTATTTTGTTTTATTCCCCTAAGCCTTGGGGTTAGAATTTTGATATATCGAAATTGGCCTATTGAAGAGATATTAATGCAAACAATTACCATGTACCACAATTTTCTTTATCTTAAATAGAATCAGTTCTAAAACGTCCCGCAGTAGAGTAAGCCATTGTAGCAGAAAATAATTCTAATCAGCGGCACATCTTAACGTGTACCGTACTTTAGTCTTGACGGAAAAATTCCCAAACTAGAAATGAAAATAAGAAATTGAAATCTATTCATTCACCGTTTCAATTTTCCTTAACGCGATCTTCCCGTCCACCCACTCCTCCCCTTCATTATATTTATGGTGAAGTTTCGATTTAAATCAAGGGAAGATTAGCCAAAAATAGTTTTCTAATTAATATGGAATTGTAGAAGGGGCGTGGAGATTAAATTAATATCAGATTAAATTTGACAAACAATTATATTTTCAGAGGTGCTGTCTTAGGTGTACAAATAATAGAAGAAGCTTATAAGCTTCCGTGAATAGTCATACGTATGTGTTTGCATGGTTTTCTAGTGAAGTAATTGCTAGATGTTTTAATTTAAAGCGCTTACTGTGGCATACTTGGCCTGGATTTTTAGTTTTTGTTTAGTTCCACAAATACACTTGCGACATTATTTCTTATAAAGACAAGATAATGTTGTTTTTGTGTGCAAGTAAAAGGTGTAATTTTATTCCATTCGATGTAATGTGTGCGAAGCATTTTGGAGCTACATGGTCTAACATCTCTTTGATCTGCGATCACGGAAGTTCTTTTTTCACGCTATAAGATGCTTCCGCGGTCATATTCGACTGATCGCATATTAGTATCTCGTAAGACTTTAGGTAAATTATGTTTAGGTTTTCTTTGAAAATGTCCTAGTAAATAAATATTTATTCCAAACCTGAAAGTAAATTGTCGTTGATGTTCTTCGTATTTCATTGGGTGTTTTGTTTACAAGTGGGAGTTATTTAATAGATGGGGGAAAAAAACAACCGAAGCTAATTTTAATTTTTTTGTCGCTAATCAAGAATTGGGGACCTAGGGCACTTTATGCTTCTCTATGTATGCCTCTATGTATGTCCTCCTTCAGTGCTTGCTAACCGTTCCACCGTGCTTCTAGAACTTTTCCCGGACGTACCAATCGACTCAAAACAGAGCCGCGCGGAAGTGCAACAGAATAAAGGAAAGCAGAGCTCCAAAATAACATTGAAATGTCTGTGACATTTTGTGTACTAAAGGAAGGGATAAGCGTCAGTTCCAGACAGTTAACCGCCCATTTTACAGATTCTAGAAGATTACATGTGGGTGGATGAATTGTTTGCCTTTGAATCGCGCTCCATGGAGACACACTGTACCCGGAGGGGCGCCATTAGTTACAACTTCACAGTAAAAAATGTTCACAGTGCACAGCTGAAAGGAAAGATCAGTGTTCACTAGCACAGGAACACTGCAGAGCTTGTGAGTGGGTGTAGGTGGAATCATTCCAGCAGAAGTTGCCTTATAAGCGATTTGATTTTGCAATTCACTCCTTTCGAAAGCTGACAAAAATGAAAAAAAAAATCATCTGTAAAACATGAGTCTGTTAATGCAGTCGGCGCGGACGCCGCCACTCCTTTGGACATCACGTTTATTTCTAGGTAACTTCTTTTTGTGATTCATTTTTTACCTTTTCCTTTTGAGCTGACACTTTTCAATTCTCCCGTATGAATTCTAAAACAATTTCCGAGTGCTTCTCAACAGGCAAACGCAAACAATGATTTTGCTGGAGCGGGGGCGGGGCTGCTGTGCTCGCTAATTATGGCTGCGTGGAGCATCGAGAGTAAGAAAACTCGTACCGATAAATATTTTGTTCTGGTGCACCTTGCATGTTGTGTGACAGCTAGTAAAACGTGTAAAAATTTGCAGACTCGTGTTGCGCGCACGTGTACCGCGTTTCGCGCACGTGTATCGCGTTTCGCGTTCTGCAGGCTACTGCATACCGTTATTGACTGCTAATGTACCTCAGGCGAATCAAACAAGGAAACTCTTGTTACTAACAACCATGTATTTTATACTACTCCTGTTTATGGATTCATTGTTCGATGTTTTGAGAGAATCTAGGAAGACAATAACACGTCTCATGGGCCGCTGAACGACAATATTAGTGTAGGAGCTTAATTCACGAGAAAGAAACAAAAATATGAAATGTTCAGTCAATATTAGTATAATGCAAAAAAAATCATGGATTACGATAAGGAAGTATAGGCACTGACCTGTACTGTCACGTGACGTAAATTAGCCAATTAGACTGGCTTGCAATTTTGACTCGGTTGGCAAGGAGTTGTGTTGTGTTGATTTAAGGCAAAAGAGTAATAATTAATAACGCTAAGATGCGACGGGTGTAGCGTGGGTTGTGAAAGGTCCACGGCACACACTGTCAACAATAAAAACACAATAGAACGCGGATGCTATGCTCGATCTCGCTTTGTTTTCACTCCAGTGTGCCATATTTAGAAAGGTCAAATGTTATGATTGCTAGTTGCCACACAACATGTCGACATAAATGCCATTATGGGACTTGTGTATTGCAGGGCTGCTGCTGAAATTAACCATTTTCTATTTGAGTGTTTGTATGTGAGGAACTGAATATCTTCCCTCTGGTATTTGACACGTTCTAAACGACCAATATCCCTTGAGTTTCCACTTGTTGTCTTCCTTTTATGATGGCTGCCTAGCCATGTTGTAAACACTGGGGTCAAGTGTATCGCACTATCTTTTCGGCATCACAGGAAGACCCACTGATTCCGGTCCGGAGTCCACCCACTTCCGCGATCGACAACAGTAACAGCTTTTGAGTTTACAGAAACGGCCTTCGGATGATGCGCTCTTTTGATCCTTGTTTTTGTACATTATAAATCGACTTGTTTTGAGCCAGAAATCGTTTTCCGGTTAGCCGCACTGAAGAGACAGTCGCGCATCTTAACAACAACAATATATTTTTCAGTACAAAGTCCCGTAGACTCAGAGATGATGCCCGTGTCGCAATAACAGTTATTGAGCTGATCAAATTGGTACCACTGCAATGGTTCTATTGCAATTATTCAGTCTTATCATCATTTAGTAAATTCCAAAAAAATCATAAATATAGCTTAAAAAGACTTTTAAATTTCTTCAGCAAGCTTTGTATTAATATTGTTTAGAACGAAAAGTAATTTCTCAAACTTGAAAAAATTCGTGAGTCGATTTGCATAATTCGAATGATTTTGTCCTGTTTTATTGTTTTATCGCATTTTTATTTTGGACTCTTTTTCACCGCTTTATAATGCTACCTGCCGAAGCCTGTCAGTTAGACAGTGGAGAGCTAGTATAGTTTTAATATTTTTAGCCGAAGAAATTAACGTCTGAACAGAGAGTTTCCTGTCATAAAATAACTTAATCGTTTGTGACTATATATATAGTGAGCGAATATAAAAAACAGAGCATGTGTCATCCACTGCGTTAGGATCATATGCGTATTTCTCACCCTGTTAGACAAGGAGTTTTTTTGCGCGTTTACCTATTATCTAGAATTTTGTCAGCTACGTACAGTACTATTAATTTTAGTTTGTCCTCTTAGAAACTGTAATGCACTGAAGCGTTACGGTTTGTGGAATTACGCTGCCAACGCGTGATAACGGGTTTATGATGCAGTTCGTATGGGGAAATCCGTGAAACGTGACTGGTGGGATGTAGGATGCGTAAGGCTGTAATTATCAAATATGCAACTCAAGTCTGCATATATATGGCAGCAAAATTTTTAACACGGTCGAAGTTCTCCTTCGATTTCCACCTCATAATAAACAAATAGAACTTTACAAGCTTATTTTCATTTAGGTTTCTTTTGGTTTCAGTAGGCGTAAAATGTATTAAAAAAACTGAAGGTCACTGAAGGTAAAACCGCATATATCGATGACCTGCCCCCCCGCTCACACAGTTTCGTGCAATCGCTCGGCACTTCATTTCCAACTTCCCTCATCTCGATTCATATTCCTTTAGCTAAAAGTTCCCAATTCCGTTAGCTCAACTGATTAGGAAAGAGTTTAAAATATACCCATAGTTCAGGAAGGCTTAGCAAAGCAAGAACAACTATTTGCCTGTGTTAAATTTATTTTGCGGAGCTATTTACGGGACTTCATGCAAAAAGGAAAAAACCTCCCCACGAAATGGCGAATATATTTTTAGAAATTCAGTATTACAAACACGGAGTGACTTTGGATTCATACCATTACAATAAAACAATTTGTTTTTGTCCTGTAATATATTTCATCACCACAGTTGTCCGTTTAAAGGTCCTTCGACTCAATGCTAATTCAATGTTAATTTAAGATGTCCAGCAGAATTCAAACTGTCAAGAAACGGGGGTGTGAAGAGAAAAATTTGACGCTTTGTAATTTCTAACCAAATATGCAGAGTTTGTTACAGCCATTTCGCCTGGCCGAGTGTATTTCTGAGGTGAATTTTTTTTTATCCAACGGCAGAGAACATGAAGTTCAATCGTACACAGGAAGTTCTATCTCAGATCTTCCGTTCTTCAATTCTGAAGACAGCACATTTTCAGAGCAGCTTATCGCAACCGCAGTTGTGGTTATAGACAACTAAGGGGTAAAAATCTTATCCTAGGTTTGGTTTAGGAGAGAAAAAATTTGCAAACAGAGTAGGGAAAACACGTAGATTTGGAAAACCCTACTTCTGAGAAAATGAATTATTGTGCGTTCGGCCGTGCATCCGGCGAATTGAGGTATCGATCACATGACCAATAATTTGCTATAACTTCCGCAATGGTATAAAAGTCATCATTTAAGGCGAGCGGCCGTCAAGTTGCGAGCGCACACCGAAGATGTAGAGGTAGTAAGGAAAATTAAGGAAAGACATATAACTTCAATGGAACACTGCAAGGATGCGAAGGGAAAGAGCGCCGAACGCGAATTAGAGCGGACAAACGCGTATGTACTGTCACTTCTCAAGGATAAACGGCGACTGAATGCCGAGCTGGATAGCGAGCGTAAGTTGTCAAGGAAGTTGAAAGAAGAATGTTGTGATTTAAGAAGAAGACTCAGGGAGAGCGAGATAATAGGGAAGGAGTCGGCCGCTTGCTCTAATGCTAATTCTCTCGCTAGCTCAAGCGAAGAAAGTAGAGCGGAAGATCTCGCGGCGAAAATTGAAGCTCTTGAGAATAGTTTGCGTGAGTCGCGCGCGCAGATTATTACTCTGGAGGATCACAAAACAGTGTTGGAGTCGGAGATACTGCGGCTAGCGGAAGAGCTTGGAAAGGATGATTCGAACTCTGATGTGGAACTTTACATCGAACAGCTAAGTATTTACGAAACTGACTTCGAGAAAGAGAGAAAGGACAAAGAAAAAGCGGAGACTAAAGTTTCCGCTCTTACTGATCAAATCACTGACTGCCAAGAGCTCATATCGACACTTACGCGTGAAGTGGACTTATATAAGAACGCATTCGAGCGAGAAAGGAAGGATAAAGAAATGGTGCTAATGCGAGACAGAAAAGAAGAGAGATTGCTTAATCTACCGACTTACTCGCAAACGGGATTGCGAAACTTTCCTGGAAATGTGAACGATCAAGCGAGTCTTGCGTTACCAATGCCAGCCCCTCATTTGCAAGTAGTTTACCCTATAGTAGACTCTGTACTACAACAAGAAGACTCTAAGCGAAAACGGGAGCTTCATCGCAGAGGGGTCCTCACAAGAGACACCCCTGACAATTCTGACACGACGGATTTTTTCTGCGAGAGCTGATTTAGTGTTCATACGTGTGTGAGATATTTTGCATATTAATATTTCCAGTCTGTCAACAATTATGCTTAAGACTTCCTCGATCTTAGCATAGTTTCGTCATGTCATATAGCCGACCCGCAGAGGAAATTGGAAGGCAGAAAAGTAATATTAAATAGAGTAACTGCAAGGTGTTACGAACCTCAAATACATTATTTTACAGTTATTATATGCAAGAGAGTGAAAAAGCTCAGCTGCTTAGAAATTGCTTCACAATTGTAAGTATAGAATCAGTGGAGCCAACCGCGGAAGATGGGGTTTATTAACCATGTCAATTTGCATAATCTACTTCAGGCACTTTGCAAGAGATGTAAAAAATCACGAAAAATATCGTTGGTGCGATTGAAAATACGGCGAATCAATAAAAATAGAAATTGCTGTGGGAAAAAGTGAGTGAAAATCGCTGGACCAGGTCGCCAATGCTCCAAATAATTTCGGTTATGTAACGTAAAAAAGGAAGCTTGGGCAGGCTGTCACAACTGTGTAGGACTGCTGCTTTTGTTTTCTATCAGGATTTTTCAAAACTGAAATCAAAGAAATCCCGGTGAAACAAAGAAAATTTGCTAGTACTGGATCGATTATTCACTAAATATATTTCACTAGAGTGAAAAACGCGCTGAGCGAATTGAAAATACAGGGAAGAAATATGTAAAAAAAAAAAACATTTCCCGTTGTATGGAAAATGATAGATCATTTAACCACAACGAAAGAGCTGTTTTGCGTGTACGAAAAAGCGAAGAGAAAAAGCGGATGTTTTTGGTGATAGCAAATCAGTAGAAAAGTTTATTTATATTGTTATCAGCAAGAGGCGAGAGGTTACCAAGCGCAGGAAGTCGTTCACTGTTCAGTTTCCTGTAAGGAAAAAAATTCTCTCGAGAAACTTAAGCGTAAATAGTGGGCTATTCTTGTACAAGACAAAGGTCAGATACAGTTCATTTGAGGGAAAGAAAAAAAAAACTCTCACGTTTGGATAACTATACACCTGACTCGTTAAGCTACAGTACTTTTTCGACATACAGTAGTTGATATTCAATCCTCAAAGGAAGTTAATATTTAGTTCCTCTTTAAACCACTCTTAACCTCTGAAACGTTTCGTAATTTTTCATCGTCGCACAGAGAAACAGAAATAAGGACGCAGTAAAAATTTCCATCATGGTATCATAATGGCAACTCTGAGGGCTTATCTCGACAGCTATCTGTAAGAGCTGTGATGCTTGATTTCATCACAGAGAGATGTATTGCATCACAGGGGTTGAAGAATATCATCAATGTTTATAGATTTTACAAGTTTCAATTTCCGGACAGGAATTCTGTTTTAAGCTTGGCACGTGCTTGAATCAGGCTTTGAACATGCTAACTCGCACTAAGATGTTTCGTTTCTTGGAAAAAAAATAACGTTTTTTTCGCAGAAATCATTGAGGGGGTCGACCTCATCAGGAATTGGGAGTTCTTCTAAGAAAAGGTAACAGAATGTTCGTGCTTTCAACGAGATTTCATAGCAACAATTTTTTCTCCTTAAGTTCAGAAAATGAAAATAAAATGGGAATCTTTCGTTGCTTTTCGCTATTAGATCTCTCTGCAAAAGTGACACAAAGGTTCAAGTTGTTGAAGGCAAGAAGTGACTAATCAAACAGCGTTGCGTGACTGAACCTATTTTTATCGTTTCATAATTATGTTAAAGGATTTTCTCACTGTCCCTTACCACTAAAAAGACGATGCTCTCAATGATAAAATAATTAAGTATTTTTATTCCACTATTTCATATTTGTCAGATAAGACACTTCATTCGCACGACCAGGGAAAGTTCTAAACAAACTCGATAAACTATTATTAGGAAAGTTGTTTCAGTTTGTTTGTTGAAATGTGTCATTTAACACGAGCTTCTAAATCATTGACAATGGACAAAATCTCCTTCACCGCCGCTCTGCGTGCAGATTTCAACTTTTCTTGTCCATCTGTTTCCACTAAATCTAAACTAAGAATACAGCGAGTTAGGTGCTCTTCCAAATACAAGTATTCTTTTTCTTGCTTCGAACCTTTGAAAGCTTCAACCCGAGGGATCAGTTCCTTTGCTCTTGCTAATACAGTCTCAATTTCGTCGAGCTTCGGCTCCTCGGTGGTTTTTGTTTCGGGTTGCGTGTCATCGGCAACAGCAGCTGTTTGCGTCCTGTCTGATGAACCTTTCTCGTCTTTCTCCGTACATCCAGGTTCAACAGATGAGGCCTGACCTCCAGCAAGCTGCTTGCTTTTATCGCAATGCGCCTCCTTGGAAGAAGTTTCCTCGAACCTCTCGTTCAGGTTATTTTCTTCTCCAAACTGAATCTCTATAGGAATGGGAACACCCCTGGCGTGTTGTGATAACTTTGGCTGTGACGGACATGTTTGTTTTTCGCCCTCTTTCGCTTTCTTGTCCGAGGGTTTTTCCCTGTGCAAGAATCGCGTTGGGATATTACTTGTTTTGTCGTCTGATTGTCGATCTTCTTCGTCTATCCGTCTCGTTTTCTTCCGGTTGGAAACTCTTCTTGGCTTTTCAGATGGAAAATAAACGGGATCTTCCCAAAACGAACGAGGTCTTTCTCCTTTAAGCCCACCAAAGCCGACCAAGAGATTTCCTGTCGCTTGAACGCGCGGAAAACTGCTGGCCCAAGGGTCTCTGAACAGGTCTCCCCACATGTTCAAAATTCTTCTCAGTCTTGTTGTTTCTTCTTCAGTAAATGCTTTATACTGAAATGAGGCTATGCATGATGCAGTTGATTTTATAGGCAATCAAGCACTATTTCTAGAAAGGCGAAGAAGACTCTAGAAAGTAGTCACCTCTATTTTAAAACCTGCTTCTCTAGAAACTTTTGGAACCTTCGGGAAAACCCTCGAAATTTCTTGGATCTTCTCGGGGGGAGGGGTACAGAGCTTCGTTTGTTATAAAGCCATTGCGTTAAAATCAGGCAAGATTTTGCATAACTCCTACAATTATTTTATTCAGAGTATTAAGGGAGCAAGGAAAATGGTTTTGAAATTAGATGCTTTGTTTGTATGTGAAAAAATTGGGCAGAAAACAAGCTTCGTCGACTGGGACGAAATGCCCTCCCCTCCCCTAAGAGCTTTGTTTTGAAGACACTTGCCAGAATATTCGGGGCATGTGTCTAGAACTGATATATAAAGCAACTTGTCGTAAGTAGTTGAGTTGATTGGAGTTTTAAGTTTGCATAGCGCTGAGTTATAGCCGAAAACATGGGAAAAGACTACTATAAGATCCTTGGCGTTCCTAAAACAGCTAAGGACGACGAAATAAAGAAAGCCTACCGAAAACTCGCTTTGAAATGGCATCCTGACAAGAATAAGACTGCGGGAGCAGAGGACAAATTCAAAGAAATTTCCGAAGCTTATGATGTCCTCAGTAACAAGGAAAAGAGAGAAATCTTCGACAAGTACGGCGAAGAAGGACTTCACGGTGCTCCACCGAGTGGAGGCGATGGGATGAATATGAATTTTGGTGGGGAAGGACCAGGATTCGCAAGAACATTTGTGTTCACGAGTGGAAATGCACGCGACACGTTCGCCCGAGCCTTTGGAGGCGAAGACGAATTTGCCGACATCATTGGCGGTCTTGGGGGATTTAGCTTCTTCAATGATAGCAGAGGAAGAAAGCCAGGCCCGAGATCAAATGGAATGGGAAATTTCATGTTCGACTTCGATGGCATGGCCCCACAATCAAAGAAACAAAAAGTCCAAGATCAAGCCATCGAGAAGGATCTGTTCGTGAGTTTGGAGGAACTCATGAGTGGCTGCGAGAAAAAGATGAAAATATCTCGGAAAGTTCTCGACGAGCGTGGTATATCCAGAAACGAAGAGAAAATACTGACGGTAAACGTTAAACCAGGATGGAAAGCAGGAACGAAAATAACTTTCCCAAAGGAAGGGGATCGTAAACCCGGAGTCGTCCCAGCCGATGTTGTATTCATTGTCAAAGACAAAACGCATAGACAGTTCACACGAGACTCCAGCAACAATATAATCTACACTGCAAAGATTTCATTAAGAGATGCCCTGGCTGGAGGACAAGCCGAGGTTCCTACACTTGATGGACGAAAATTAAGACTAAGATTAAACAGCATAGTAAATCCTGATTCAACAGAGCGTATTCATGGTGAAGGTCTTCCCTTGCCCAAAAATCCCACTAAGCGAGGTGACTTGATTGTCAAATATGACATTCGTTTTCCTGATGAGCTATCTACTGCTCAGAGGGACATTTTGCTGGATACATTACCAAGATGAATGAAAAAAAAAAAGATATTTGAAAATTTTTTAGTTGCTAATATCATGTACCTGTAATATAGTATGGCTAAGAGCTACTTCTGGTTTCTAATAATATATTATGCCATGTAGCAATATCAAGGGTCTGATTGTATTAAAATATTTTTGTTTCGTATATTTGACATAAAAGCTCTGTTCTTTTTCAAATCCTTGAGTATCGATTGACGGACAGGCTTTCACAATCTTCCCCGACAATCCCTAGTGTGAGCAAGGAGTTATATTTAAGCTGAACTATTGGTATGACAGCTTTGATACTGACAGCTTGTGAATGGTCTTGAATTTTGTACAGGTTAATCCTCTCCAGGAGTCTTGAAAACATCCTTTATTGACATTCAAGCTCTTTGATATAATTTTAAGCCCAATTGTAGACATTTCCTATTTGCTTTCGTCTTTACCAGCTTTCGAACCCAGGAAGGAAACTGAGAGATTGATCCAGGCATGCAGGCCTTAAAACCTTAATCTTCCTTCCTTCCCTTCCTGAGAATGTTCAAGTTTGTTGTAGAATTAATTCTAAATTTTTTTCTGTAAAATTCATATTTATTCCAGAAAATATCCAGATTCCTCCAGTACAAGGCTTTTTGACCCCTCACCTGTATACTCTATGCTTCCTTTTAAAAATTCTTGTATATGCTCCCTCTCTCTACCCACTTTGAATATTTTCCAAATTATGAATTTGGCTTTGTTAGGTATGTATATTTCCTGGAGTGACCCATTATCATTTCTCTTAAGCCTCAAAGAGAAGGTATCTTAGAAGTCTCGTTTCCTAAACTTCACCTTTTTGCCCCAGGAAGGAAAGTGAGACATGGACAGACTAAACTCCCATTAACCTTGTCACTTTTTGAAGAGTTGTCAAGCTGCAAGGCAGTGAAAAACAAGAAACCCATCAGAACATATACAATATACTGCATGCTCAAACGCTGAATTATTTAACTGACTTGCATTTACTTTGACTCTGGGAGTCAGATGAAGGGTTGTCACTCAAAGTGCAAAAGTAAAACTCATTTCTGTGACTGTGATCCTTTGTCTAGTACATACTTATGTTCTCATTCCCTGTTCCATTTTTAGCATTTATGGCCTGAACTTGACAATCGTTTAATACTAAATGAGTTTAAATAATACCGTAAATACTTAACACAATTTACTTCCTCTATTTTTAAGAGCTGATCCTGGGGGCTGGGGAGGGGTGCCCTCTTGGTCTAAAATAGGGTATTGTGTTCACTCTGACTTTGCATAGTTTGTTAACAAGGAACTAATTTTCTTCTGCATCGACATTGGCAAGCTCACCAGTAGTATTAAGGGCCCATCAAGCCTTAACAGGTGTTATGCCCGGGGGAGGGGGGTACTCTCATATATGGGCTACATAGGTATGTGCCGCAGGATAGGGTAGGGTATTTGCGGTTCTTGATCGTTAAATAGGGTATCATTTTTGCCCCTGTTGGCATTGTGTTCCCAGTGAGATCCTTAGATAGGGTGCCTGAATTCTACCAGCTAAAATTACAGTAGGTAGATGCCCAGCCAAACAAAAAACAAATGATCTGATTAAACTGAACCTTCGGTTAACTTCCAGCGTTACACAAACAAAATAAAGCCGACCCGTGCATGCTGTTCTTAATTTTTTATTTTCCCTTCAATAGGGTGTCATTTTTTGGGTTTGGGCCTTAACCTTTATCCTCAAATAGGGTCAGGGTTTAAGACCCTTCGCGGCACCCCCCTATACGAAATTTATGGAAGTACCCCCCCTGGGGTGTTATGATCTGTGGCCCTTATTGACAGCCCCATATACAAACGTGTGAAGTATGCACCTCCCCTAGAGTGCCTTTTTATTGTTTTGACACTAACTTCATACTGTGGTACCCCTTGGGGTTTGTTTTCAGTCGTCAAGAATAGTATTCATCAAGGTACCTGGGGCAAACCCACTTCCTACTTCACTCAGGATTTTTTTTTATTTTCATCAGTTACTCAACTCAACTTGCAATTGGGCAGACTACGAATCACATTTCTTGCAAGGTTTACTCACCACGGACTACTAAGCCGTTGAGCTGCTGGAAATTTTAGATAAATGTTCTTCTCATATTTATATTTGAGCACCTTTTTTCCAGCCACAAGACATTGATTTGACCATAGTTCAGGCATGGCAAATGCTTAGGATCCAGAGGCAAATAGATCCAAAATAAATATAAAAAATGTGGCTGTGGTGGTGTAAGAGAGGGGATGCACTAAAACATACGATGGCCCAGGAGGGTCACAGTCCAGTTTTAGTTTTCACAGTCCAGTTTTAATTTTTCACAGTCCAGTTTTAATTTTGCGCAGTCCAGTTTTAATTTTTCACAGTCCAGTTTTAATTTTGCACACTTTAGTTTTAATTTTGCACAGTCCAGTTTTAATTTTGTACAGTCTAGTTTTATTTTCTTCGCAGTCCAGTTTTAATTTTGCACACTCCAGTTCTATTTTCTTCGCAGTCCAGTTTAATTTTTCACAGTTCAGTTTTAATTTTGTGAGACATTACCAGTCTCTCTCAGACTGACAAAAAGGCGGGAATTTTAGCACAGCCATTTTGTGTGCAACTGAATTGTGGAACATGCCTTTGCCAGCATATACACCATGTATGAGAGGAAGCGATGGTTCTCCCGAAGATTCCTTAGAGCTTGTATCTCTGTATTTCAAACAAGGTTACAACAACCTTGAAATACTTGAATTTTTGAAGCTTCATGGCACAAACATTAGCTTGTCAACTCTAAAGAGAAGGCTTACCTTTTTAGGATTATCAAGAAGAGGTTTTGTCCCTGATGATGAATTGAGAAGTGCCATACAGAGGGAGCTTGGTGGAAGTGGTTGTTTTGTGGGATACCGCAAGATGTGGGCACGGCTCAGAATGAAAGGAATTATTGTCAAAAGAACTAGGGTCATGACTCTTCTCAGGGAACTTGATCCTGATGGCGTGGAAAGCAGGCGAAAGAAGAGATTACGTCGCAGAGCATATCATGCAAAGGGGCCAAATTTTGTTTGGCATACTGATGGCCATGACAAATTAAAGCCTTTTGGGTTTAGTGTGCATGGCTGTATCGACGGGTTTTCAAGAAGACTACTCTGGTTGGAGGTGGGCACCACAAATAAGGACCCAGAAGTGATTGCTAAGTACTACCTTGATGCAGTGAAGCAATTAGGTGGTGTACCCAGGAAAATGAGATCTGATGATGGGACTGAAAACAGCACACTCGAGGCACTTCATACATTCCTCAGGTCATCCCACAACGATGAAAATGCTGGCCCGGGATGTTTTACTATTGGCAGATCTACTGCGAATCAAAGAATCGAATCCTATTGGTCACAATTTGTGAAGGATGGTCCTGGTTGGTGGATTTCGTTTTTCAAAGATCTGTCAGACCTAGGTTTGTTCAACAGCTCAGACCCAGTGCACTTGGAATGTATTCAATTTTGTTTCATGCAAATCTTGAGAAATGAGCTCCATCATGTTGCCGAGATGTGGAACCAACATCTTATAGCTTCAAGCAAGTTTGGAAATAGCAGCGGTCCAAGAGGAAGACCAGACTGCATGTTTTTTCTTCCCCACCTATACAACTCTGAAGACTACAAAGTACCTGTTAACCCTCAGGAGCTTGAGGAATTCATTGATGAATCAACCACGTGCCCGACAGATTGCAGTGAAGAGTTCAAGGAATTTGCCTTGACTGTTATGAATGCACTAGGATTGCACCTGCCTAATAGTGTACATGAAGCACTTGATGTCTATGTAACACTAATTAAAGAGGTAGAAAAGTTATCATAGTTTTTGTCTGAAAAAAGGAAGACACAAACCTCAAAATTCCAACAACTTTTATTACCATCATGAAACTACCAGTTAGTAATTTGAACAGCAAAAGGGAGATATGAATGCTATAAGCAACATTGTGAAAACAGTTATGAACTAACCCAAATTACATAAACATGCAAACAGTTAGCTCAACCCCATTCCCAGGGTCTATCGCTCCCCCGTAGGGGTTGGAAAAGAGAGAGAGAGAGCAACCCTGGGAACAAGGTTGACAAACACTATTTAGTAAAACTATGATAAGATTTCTTTGTAATTCCTTTCCAATAAGAACACAACTACATGATGCATTATATATTAATCTTTTTACTTTTGTTAAAGCCAGACTAGACACAACATTAAAAATTACTTCAACAACTATCATCCCTTTAGTGGACTTCCATACTTCCATTTTATTTTGGGGAGATGACCTAATAGTGAAATTGGACAAAAAACTTGCATATGAAACATTAACACTAGATTCTTTACAAAAGTGTGCCATTACCCAGTAGGCTGTATAGAAGCTTTAACATCCTGAAGAGCATCTCTACCCACGTTACTACAAGCCTACAATCCTTGACCTTGGCTTATGTCCTGCAAGGTCTTCTAAATAAGTAAACACAACAATGTGTAATGCAGATTGTAAACTGTATGACTTTAACAAAATGAAGTTTTTCATCATCTGCAAACTTGTGTTTTGTCAGGGGTCTGCGTGAATGAAAACCCATTATTCAAAAGCTTTTACACTTGTAATTTAGAAGTGTGTCTATTGTTTCAGGGGCTCAAAACAATAGGTACAGCTGTAAATTACAGTTACTTTATTTATTCAATTGAACCCTGCATCTTTGTCTTTTTTTTTTGCAGTGTTGCCAATCTGCCATCATGCACAAACATTAAAAAGCTTTTTTTTTTTAATTCTTCAAAGAAATGTTCATCAAGAACAAAAGAACAATGAATCTAAAACTGATAAAACTGATAAAAAGCCTGTTAAACACTATTACTGCTCATTGTTAGCCCATTGTCCCTGACAGAATTTGACTCTTAGTAATACATTAGGATTGGTATCTGATCAACTTCATGTTTTATCCAACACCCTTTCATGCAAGCTAAATAGACTTAAAAAAATTCCTATCCAGCACACACCTAATAGGTGGGGCCAAAATGCACCAAATTAAACATCTTGCCTTCACATAAGCAGCAAACCAAAATAAAATGACAACAAACTCAGGTTTCAATGGGTTAAGATAAAAATTAAAAACAAACATGCACTGTGGCTTTCTTCGTCAACAGTCTCTATTGCCTACCAGCTGCAAAGCAATGATGCAACTACCTCCTGGGGGAGGACCCTGCAGGCTCCAAACCCCTACCCACAGTAGAGGTTGAGCAACTGTTCGGTATAGAATTACACACACGCAAGGTACAGTGTATGATTTCCGTTTTTGTTTGAAACATTTCATGTCATTGTGATTATTTTTGAGTTCTTCAAAATAGCAAAATGTGAAAAAAAAAGAAAAAATCAAACTTGTCTCAAAAATGTCAAAACAAAAACCCTTAAGCCACAGCAATGGTTATCACAGAAAAGCACTCACATTATGCCCATTTCCCAGGTATCTTTGTCCAAAATGTTGTTAAACTGCTCCCTCAGTTCAACAAAATTGGCATAAGTGGAAGGGAGCTCTAAGACAGGTCCACATGTGTGTGCAATGGGCCTACAGCCCACACCCTCGAGTTTGGTGAAGGCTACTTCTAATTTGCTGGTTATCAAGATATCTGATGCAGTTGTGAATCTCAAGAACTGGATTAGTTTGGTATTGTCTAAGCCTCGTATGTAACGCTGCAGAAATTTGAAGGCATCTCGCTCTGCCTCTGTGTTTGGCTGTGCTGCTAATATTTCAAGCACTTTCTTGGTTGTTGGTTTTAATGTATCATAGAGGCCTTGAATACCAGAGGTGCTTTGAAACTGTGGATACTGCTTCAGCTCTTGAACACTAGGCTGCCAGGTAGAAATCATAACATGAGGCTTCTGAATCAGTTCTTGATTAGCAATTTCTATCAGTAATTTCCTCAAATTCTCTGAACTGACTGCTGATCTACAATTGAATCTCTCCAAAAACTCAAGCAACTCGTCATTATCATCTGGGAGGCAATCTTTTTCTAGATACTCGTTTACTAGGTCTTCTTCCACAGGTGACAAATACTTCATGAAGGATTCCATAAGGATACTTTCAGGTACTTCGGCATCAAACAAACAGTAGCAGATGAATGCTTTTGATAGGAA
>OZ026598.1:27119821-27129821 GCA_964020085.1 Micromussa lordhowensis
CTTTGAAAATATGGCTTCTTTTGAGTTCACCACTTTAAGTATCACACATAAAAAGCTCGGACTACTTTTTCTACAAAATAATTTAAGTATAATTTATTTATGCAAATGCAATTACTGTGTACCTGCATTGTTACATATTAAACTAGACCTTGAAACTAACTGAAAACTCAGCTTTGCTGCTGGAAAACACCAAGCTGAGCTGGAAAACAAAAAGTCACTTACAAATCAAACCAATCTAAATTTAAATTTTCTTGTTACTTAACGTGCTAGCTGCAATCAAGACAACTAAATCTTTTCACAGCTAACAGCAGAGTTCAGATTTGAAATGGAATTCCATAGTGCTCCAGGATACAAATATAAAAGACCCAGAACTCAGAAATGTTATGGTATACATGTATAAAAAAATTCATGTTATTTTATCAACTGAGCTATTAGGTGTTTGCGGTAAAGGCTATGGCAGCAATTTCATTTGCTTTATAACTATAAAAGCTCAGCAGTCTCCCAGGAATTCAGGAGTTAAGCACAAACCCTGTAATAGATGTCAGATTGATCAACAAGAGGTGTTGTGATTCAAAATATTGCACTAGAAATTCCTTTTTCACACACTTTACTATACAACAATACCTAATGACATTTTGCAAACATGCAATCTATGCCACATCAATAACTACTTTGGATAACATATTTGTACAACCCACTTTTCCCCACAAATATTAATGTTGAGATTTTCTACAAATCATCAATCAATATTGATAAATATATGTATATATTATTTCTATACAGTGGAACCCTTGTAACCTATCAGCATTCAAAGCACAGCTTGCAGCAATGGCCTTGTTGACTTGTCAAAAACTTTCTATAAATTACTGATTCTTGCTTTGCATAAATGCTGAGGAGTTGCTTGTCAAAGGAATAATAATTTCTGTAAAGAGCTTGATCAACTTAAAAAGCTACAACAAACAGCATACTTGGCAAGTAGAATGAAAACTGACAAATTGTTCATGGAAAAAAGACAATAGTTTCTGTATATTTACAAAAAGAAACTGTAGCACAGGTCAAAACAGAGTAATTATGGTATTTTACCTTTAAACTCAAATATATGAAACTGTGAAGTATCTTACTGAGTACACGTCACACTTGAATACATGAAGCACATAAAAATACCATTTGGAAAATGTAACACCAACACAGTCTATATAATGCCACCAACTTGAAGGTACATGTATGTAGTGTTTCATGAGCAGTCTCTCACACCATCCTCAAAATTGAATAAAATCAAGTGGTTGCTGCAGCCACTTGAAGGAATCATTCTCATATTGTTCAAATAAACCTAAAATATTGCCAGTCTTATCATACTAAATTCGCCAGATGCCGTCTCTGTTCCATTGACAAATTTGTTGGCATTTCTACATCGAAAGTCACTATCATGTCGCCTCTTTTCCCAGGATATTTTGGCAGAGGAAGACCTTCACCAGGAATTCTTTTCTGTGCTCCTGGCTGTATTACTTCATTTAATTGTACAGATAATACTCTTCCATCGATAGTTGGAATCTGGAGGCAGCCAATGAAGGCATCACGCAGACCAACTTTTGTCAGGGTCTTTAAATAACTGAGGAGAAAGTGCTGCCTTTGTAATGACATCTGCAAATGGTTAGACTTTCTAGTCTTCTCGGATAAGGACGAAAAACCGTAGGCCCCGTCTCTCAACTCTTCATAATTAATTCTGTGGGACGTAAAAGAACCCACACACTGTTCGAAAAGAGTAGGGGACGTAATTCCCGGTGTAGTGGTCTATCTCCCATCTGATGGTCAAATGCTCGGAGATTTGGGAGGCATAAGCTACTCTGAAATCCGAGGGTAAAGTAATGTATGTATGTATGTAAGCAATTACCAAACTTTGGAAGTCTGTCAAGAATATTTACTTGATAAAATTCTATGCCAAGTCCCAAGGCCATCTTTGGTGATGTACTCATAAGTACAATTGCAGAAGACTTCTGTCTAACTTTGAAAATATGGCTTCTTTTGAGTTCACCACTTTACAGTGCGACTACTCTAACCAAGGCCACCCGACAAAATTGTCGACAAATTTAACGAATGAAAATCGTGGAGGTTAACAATAGTTTTCTAACAAATTATCCAAAATGACCACAAACCAGTTGCCTTTGAGATGTACGGCTTGATTGCTTAATTTGCTGGAAAACTATTGTTAACCTCTGCGATTTCTATTTGATAAATTTGTGGAACTTTTTGTCGGGTGGCCTTGGTTGGAGTAGTCGCACTGTAAGCATCACACATAAAATGCTCGGACTACTTTTTCTACAAAATAATTTAAGTATAATTTATTTATGCAAATGAAATTACTGTGTACCTGCATTGTTACATATTAAACTAGACCTTGAAACTAACTGAAAACTCAGCTTTGCTGCTGGAAAACACCAAGCTGAGCTGGAAAACAAAAAGTCACTTACAAATCAAACCAATCTAAATTTAAATTTTCTTGTTACTTAACGTGATAGCTGCAAAGAAGACAACTAAATCTTTTCACAGCTAATAGCAGAGTTCAGATTTGAAATGGAATTCCACAGTGCTCCAGGATACAAATATAAAAGACCCAGAACTCAGAAATGTTATGGTATACATGTATAAAAAAATTCATGTTATTTTATCAACTGACCTATTAGGTGTTTGCGGTAAAGGCTATGACAGCAATTTCATTTGCTTTATAACTATAAAAGCTCAGCAGTCTCCCAGGAATTCAGGAGTTAAGCGCAAACCCTGTAATAGATGTCAGATTGATCAACAAGAGGTGTTGTGATTCAAACTATTGCACTAGAAATTCCTTTTTCACACACTTTACTATACAACAATACCTAATGACATTTTGCAAATATGCAATCTATGCCACATCAATAACTACTTTGGATAACATATTTGTACAACCCACTTTTCCCCACAAATATTAATTTTGAGATTTTCTACAAATCATCAATCAATATTGATAAATATATGTATATATTATTTCTATACAGTGGAACCCTTGTAACCTATCAGCATTCAAAGCACAGCTTGCAGCAATGGCCTTGTTGACTTGTCAAAAACTTTCTATAAATTACATTCTTGCTTTGCATAAATGCCGAGGAGTTGCTTGTCAAAGGAATAATAATTTCTGTAAAGAGCTTGATCAACTTAAAAAGCTACAACAAACGGCATACTTGGCAGGTAGAATGAAAACTGACAAATTGTTCATGGAAAAAAGACAATAGTTTCTGTATATTTACAAAAAGAAACTGTAGCACAGGCCAAAACAGAGTAATTATGGTATTTTACCTTTAAACTCAAATATATGAAACTGTGAAGTATCTTACTGAGTACAAGTCACACTTGAATACATGAAGCACATAAAAATACCATTTGGAAAATGTAACACCAACACAATCTATATAATGCCACCAACTTGAAGGTACATGTATGTAGTGTTTCATGAGCAGTCTCTCACACCATCCTCAAAATTGAATAAAATCAAGTGGTTGCTGCAGCCACTTGAAGGAATCATTCCCATATTGTTCAAATAAAACCTAAAATATTGCCAGTCTTATGATACTAAATTCGCCAGACGCCGTCTCTGTTCCATTGACAAATTTGTTGGCATTTCTACATCGAAAGTCACTATCATGTCGCCTCTTTTCCCAGGATATTTTGGCAGAGGAAGACCTTCACCAGGAATTCTTTTCTGTGCTCCTGGCTGTATTACTTCATTTAATTGTACAGATAATACTCTTCCATCAATAGTTGGAATGTGAAGGAGGCAGCCAATGAGGGCATCATGCAGACTAACTTTTGCAGTATAAAGAAGATTGTTATCAGTGTCCCTTTTAAAGTACTGGTGTGGTTTGTCCCCAATAACAAATATAAGGTCCGCAGGTATTACTCCTGGCTTTTGGTCACCATGTCGCTCAAAAGTTACTTTTGTTCCTGCCTTCCAGCCTGGTTTTATATCTATTGCAAGAATTTTTTCGTCGCGAGTGGTCTCTCCACTTGGGGTTAAGACCTGCCTGCATATTCTCAGTCGTTTTGTGCATCCATTTGCAAGTTCTTCAAGGCCCACTTGGATGTTTGTCTCAATGGCAGGATCCTGTACAGTTTGTTTTTTAAATGGATCTGGAGAAGTAAAGTCAAAATCATCATCACCAAAACGTTTGAAGCCAGTTGATGACGAAGAAAACTGTGAGGTAGAAAACATGCGGTCAAACTCTGAGGGAAAGCCGTCAAAGATATCTATTGAAGAAAAATATACAATCAATTAATTGGTGCTATGGAGTTACAAGCTAGTAACTGAAAAAGTTCGCACACTTTTAGCTTTTATGTAGGTTGTGAGTGATGAAACACAGCAAGTGTGGACCAAAACTACTGCTACGGGAAAACAAAGAAAAGGTGACTATTATTAATTGCACAGTTAAGTTCTAATTCTCTATGGAGGCACAGTTCTGGTAAAAATAGCAATATTGCTTACAATTCATCAGTTTAAATACTCATCTTGCAGCATCATTCTGTACATGTGCAAAGATTTGCAAATTAAAAGGCACTCAAGCAAGAAGTGGATTTGTCCTAACTCTAGCTGATCTTATTATTCAGACAGGGATCTACAGAAGGGACAGAGAAAAAATCTCTCAAACTGACTGAACTGTTTCAGAGCGCTGTCCTGAAGGCCATAAGGTCTTTGAGGAAACTGAAATATGAACAGCGAGTTGAACTGCATGCAATGCAATTGTCCCGCACAAGCTGAAACATGCTTTAAGCCCCAGGAAAATTGGAAGGTTCCAGAATAAGGAAGTCATTTATTCAGTTGACAGTTTCATTACCATAACAAAATGTTATGACAATCACTTGAAATTTGTTTTCTCTCATTGTCACTCATTTTACTAAAATGGTGTAACAACTATCATAATTAACAACTGGATTATAATTTTTTACTAAAAATGTTGAGGGGGAGGAAGGTTGTAACAAGGGATTGTTGAAAGGGTGTACAAGTTTTTTTTCACACCCCTTCATAGATTGTATCACTGAAACAATTACAAAGCTATGGTACAAATGAGAGACGCAATACAAATGATTTAGAACAGGATTTCAAAAACATACCAATTCAAAACTAAATAATGGCACACGTTTTAAAGCGTGCTAAATTCAAAGATATTTGTTTTTTCTTTGATGAATAAAGCGAACAGCCAAACAAAAAAAATGCATGTTACTAATGGACAGAAAATTCCAGAAAAAATTGGATATGCACGAAAAACGACAAACACGCAAAGAGTGTAGCGGCCAAATTTGTGATGGAAGCCATAAACTTATAGTCAAAACCAATTATGTGTTCCATTTACTAGCTACGTTAAAAAATTTAAAGAAAGCAACTACATTTCAGAGTAAACAATCCAAAACAGATAGCTAGTCCGACCACAGAATAGTGTTCCACATCATCGATTTTTTGCAATGATCTCTCTTTTGTTATAAAATTAGTAATAATATGTCGGTTTGACAATGACCTAACATTACATCAAGCACACCTTAATACCGGTATAAACCAAGAAAGTGCGTAAAAGCTACGATTTAATGCAGATTAACATGCTAATCAGCAAAGCTACAAAGCCGGCCATTGAAAAGCCAAACAGCCTTTTGTTTTTGATCGCCAAAATTCGACCAATTTCTCGTACTCTTGGATCTGATTTTTTAGCCTCAATTTCAATAAATTGCAATACTTGACAAGACTTAAATGAATAAAAGTTAGCCACAGGTTTTAAAATCGCAATGCTACTGGTTCAAAACTCGTCCAATATAAACATGGTCAAAAATAGAAATTTCTAGAAAAACGGACAGCAGATATCCCTTCAAGAGTTTCATGACGGGGCTTTTCTTTAATATGTATTTATTAGAAGGACAAATTCAGAGATTTAAACTACAGCCAAAGTACATTTGACCTAATTGAGACTAGAAAAGTGAAGCTTCGCATAAGTTAAGCTCTAGGTACAATGTAACAGTTGCTGAATTCAGTGAACGTTTGTACCACTCGAGTTAGCATATACATTGGTCCATCCCTGAAGATATCATTTGGAAGCCCGGAAAATGGGCAACTTTAAGCCATCTAAGGCAAAAGGAAAGTTGGAAATCATAAGCAAAGCAACAAAACAAAATAACAAACCTGCGACTGGAAAATCGGGATCGTCACCAAAAACGTCGCGGAAAATGTTCACAGGATCCGGGAAGAAACCAAAACCCAAACCGCCTTCGTTCTTCAGCCCTTCTTCGCCATAAGCATCAAATATTTGTCGTTTGTTAGGGTCTATTAAAACTGAATAAGCCTCGGATATTTTCTTGAACGTTTCCTCCGCTCCTGGGTTTTTGTTCTTGTCGGGATGAAACAGAAGAGCTTGCCTTTTGTAAGCTCTCTTGATGTCTTCGGACGGGGCATTTCGAGGAACACCAAGTACGGAATAGAAATCTCTCCCCATCCCCATATACGTCGTCTACTCGCTCTAAACTAAAGCTATCGGGATATCAAATCTCCTTTTTTCCTTTGAACTGAATGGCAGTTAATCAGAAGTGCGACTCTCAGCGGAAAAGTCTGAACACTAACTCGTTACGAAATCCTTTGCCAACTGAATTGTCTTCATTGCCCGAGAGTCAATCGAAGGTTCTAGAAACAGTAATCGCTATGCAACCGCCCGTAAAAGAAACTATTTGGACGAGCGGGGGAGTGCACGGGTTCGTGTCCGCGGTCACATATATATATATTTGCACTTTTATCCACTTCATATTTAAGAAACTATTCCAAAGTTCTAAAAATATGAATCTAAAAAAAGTAAAAGGGTCTTAATTTGATGTCTAAGAGGAAAATGGCTCTTTATTCACTCCTAAAAGACAACTAACAATTTTTGACTTTCCCTACCCCCGTTATTGTCCTCTGCCAATTTGTTCCCAGCTGGATGCCGCAACACATGAGCCGGCTGCGGTCACGAAAGCTGAACGTTCTCGAACTGTATTTGTCCTTTGTAAGGTTTATTTGTTTCTTTGCCGCCCGTTTGTCTTCTAGAAAATTATTTACGTTTGATACGCGTGAGCTGCGAGGGCAACACGTGTTTGTTTTAGCTTGCGACATCGTTTTAATTTTGCGTTTTTTTATAAAATACTAAAAAACATGGCGTCCGGTAGCGACAGAGACAGACTTCCACAGTTTACTTCGTCGAACTATGAAATCCCTTCGTGGCAAATAGAGTGGAATAAGCCTTGGTATCAGCAGTTTGAAGAGAAAAGAAATGCTCAAAGCAAGTACAATTCTAGAGGACATGTTCTGAATTGTAAGTGTTCGCTATGCGAGGAAGATATGGAGACCGCTTTCAGCCCTCAACCGACTGATGTCACCCACCTTTTTAAACTATCTAAAGACGAGAGAAATCAAGAAGCATTCCCTTCGAAGGAGAAACAGGAAAACTCGCAGAAACAATCAAAAGAACGCGTTATTTTATTCTCGGATTTACCGGAAGTTACACCATCAACGTCAATGGCTACGACAGGCGAAGGGGACAGTGCGTCATCGGGAGCAAGTTCAAACTCCTTCGGGGCGTTTGAAAGTTCTTCAGACGTTGATACAGACGCCTTGTTTGACAGCATTGGTTCTTTTTCGGCGATTCAATCGATATCGGGTCGCGTTACAGACTTACAAACCCAGGTGAAACAATTTTCGGGAGACAAGGACAGCCGTGAATTCATAGTGCTAAGAGGATTGCTCGTCGCAACTTTAGCGGAACTGAACCGAATCAACACCGTTGGAATACGATGGCTTCAACAGGCAAAGAATATCGCGATGGAATCAATCCACGATCTTTTAACGCAATTAAAGAGCAAAATCAGAGAGGAAGACGACATCTGACGCCTGGATGCCAACTCGTGAATGCGCTCACGCTTCAAATACCTTTTCTTTTATCGTGTTAATTAATTTTCCGATAACATCCGTTTCACCTCAGAAATGGTTTCAAGGTCCTCGAGAAGTTTCGAAAACGTGATAGGAAAAGCACGTGAAGCGTAACAACACGATGCATAGCGGGAGGGCCAACGAGTATTATGTAGGAACACAATGTCACAAAAGATGCAAGTTGTTTATGGTCTACATGTTCCTTTATTTATTCAACCTGTTTGACCCCATCACAGCAGTGTAAGTAATTACGGTCTACAAATTCTTACCTCCCCTTCCCGACATAAGTACTAGTTTCGACGAAGAGTTTTGGATAGTTCATACATGTAATTAAGAATGTAAAGGACGAATTTTCCAGAAGATTTGCTGTGTTTTTTTTTTGTCTTCTTTCGCCACGAAGGTGGCATCAATATACAATATGTCTTGGCTCTGGCTGGTGGAGTCTTCGAACGTACGTGCACGGATTTCCGTAAAATTGTCGGAAATCGGCGCGTGTTTTCAGGCCTCACCACTTGTCAAATATGCTACCCTAATCAGTCAGATATTTCAAAGGGACACAGCTTTCACTGCACATATTTAAAAAATCTCAAGATTGTATGTCACTATTGTCAGTTACATAATCAGGAGCACAAGAAACAGGTGTTATTTTTGGCAGGGGGTCCTATAAGCAGGAATTTTGTGTTTAAATGTTTGGACTTGTAAGTTATTTCTAGAAGGAATTTTGTCTCTGATAAGAGGGTTTATAAAAGAATACTGCATAGCAGGACTTTCTAATAAAGTGGAACCCAACAATTTGAAGAGAAACAAGTTGTCAAGTGTAAGCAATTTGTCTCTAAGCATACTGTAATGACATAAAATATAAAAGAAGATCCAGATTGGGGTTACTTTTAGTTGTAAGAAAATATTTCTAGATACAAAATCATGGGGGGGGGGGGGAGGCTCTCAGGGTGTAGTGGGGTGTAACTGGAATTTTTAGTACATCTATATTCCACTCTGTTAATAGAAGAATACAGTTGAACCTCTGGTTGTGATCACCCGTCATAAGCGACCACCTCTCCTCAGTGACTAGATTTCCAAAATACCAAAAGTTTCTAAGCCAAATCATATTTAGAACCTCTTGTAAGTGACCACCTCTCTTTAAGTGCTACTATGATCAGATTTTTACCCCTTGATTGTTTAGGTTAATCACAAAGAATAATACGAAAGATTAAAAACGCCGTTTACCGTTTACAAATATCTGCATTGGTTCAGGAGATATTTAAGTTTGAAAAATGAGTAAACTATGCAAATGAGATTACTGATGACGTCATACACTCAACCAAATATTACATGAAGTATGTAAATAGCGCTATCTCAGTCAATTTGCAGCAGAAACCATTGAAACTTGGTAGCCTAATAATTCTAAATGCAACACATCTACAGCTATAACAATTTCTGTTCCCATGGCAACCCACTCTTTTCCAGTCCCCTCTAGCCTGGTATCAATATTTCGTGATTTTAAGCTTGGAAAACATTAAGCAAGGCCATGAACTCAACATAATGTATTTATGCGCTTGCTGGATTATGCAGATGAGGCACCATTGGCAAATATCAATATAGATCTCTAAAAGTGGTCAGAAAAGCCTTTAATATTGTGGAGGTCTGGAACCTAGTATGTTGCTATGGTAACAAAAATTTTTCTGTATAAATTCAAACATTTATCATACAAATTGACTGAGATATCCTTGTTTATCATATTTGATCAAAATGCGGTTGAGTCTATGACGTCATCACTTGGTTAATTTGCATATTTTAAAAACTTGAATATCTCTGGAACGAAAAGAGATATTTGAAAACAGTAAACAGCATTTTTACTCTTGTACAGACTACTTCTTTATGTCTTAAAATGGCTCAGATTTGAAGGTTGCGATGTTCGTCATAGTGGCACTTTAAGCAACCACAGCCAGCCATTTTTAGAGCTGAAAGTTTGAAATTTTGTTTTGTTTTTAACCTTCTGTAAGCGACCACTAGACAGATAATAGAGACAAAATTTGATAATAA
>OZ026598.1:27134821-27194821 GCA_964020085.1 Micromussa lordhowensis
TCCCCGACACTTAAGCGTAGCTAAAAACTTGTGCGGGTCTCCCCTCACAAATTATAAATATTTCGTACATAAGTTCGCGAAAGGAATCAGTTTTTTTGAAGGGTAGCATACACAGAGAAAAACCAATTATATTGCATCAGAACAAAGTAATAGGCCCTTTGCAGGATCCGGTCACATGGTACGTAATAAATTACGCTGGGACGCAAATGACGCAGTGGGACTTCCAAAACAAAGGAACTCGTACCAGTCTAGCCCGACTTTCCTTTGTTTTGGAAGTCCCACTGCGTCATTTGCGTCCCAGCGTAATTTATTACGTACCATGTGACCGGATCCTGCAAAGGGCCTATTACTAATAGTTGGTTTTGATTAATTTTTATCGAAACCAAACTTCAGATTAATTTGGTTCACTTTGTCGTACATGTTATCTCCACTGGATTTTATTTCGCTACTTTCGGAAATTGCTATGGCAAAAGTAACGAAGGGATGAAGGAACTTTCGCGCGCGGGCGACGAGTGGGGTCTGGGAGAGAAAAGTGACCAAGAGCCTGGAACAGACTAACAGTAATGATATATAAAAAGGAAATTATTTTAGACGTCCTATAATGAGACCAGAATTCAATTGACAAAACCTGATCAGCTTAAAAAACTATCAAACTTTTCCAGCTTACCTGCAAAAGGCTTCGTGTCCACAAAAGTATGGAACGATGTAGAAAATTTTTCCAGGGTCAACACATTCGTGTACGCTATTGAGAACACACTCGTCAAATGTCTAATAAAAAAATAAGGCAACCAAAGTAGAAAATTAGTTCTAACAGTGGAATATCATAGAATAAGTATTGGTAATTGGTAATGTTGACGAGAGAAATTAGGAAATAATTTCACGCGCGTTTTGACAAATCCTTAATTATTAGACTGACAAGAAGCAAGTGAAATTATTTTCTTGTTTCGCGAGTATACCATTTGATTACTTTTTAACACCGTGGGTGACAAATTGCGCTTACAATCGTGAGCTTTTGTTGTATAGAGCTCTTCCCATTCTCCTAATGGCTCGAGTCACTACTGGCAACACGCTCGTCCCCAGATCCGCCTGTCCGTCTAAACTGGCGGAGTCTTGGTAACGAGGAGGAAAGAGACATGTGATTTGATAGGCTAGATTCTTGGTCTAAGACCAGTTTTCTTCCGAAAGTATCACTGGCTAGTTTGTAACGAAAACCGTTCGATTACAGCACTAGCACTAACAGATTTTAACAGAGAGAATTTGAAACAAAAGCAAAATTCTGACCGAAGATTCGTTAGATGTTTAAAGAAGATTTAAAGAGGTCTAAAATGTCACGCAGGCTGAAGTGCTGTCTTGCCCAGCCAACGAAACACAAACCCGATTTTTCTCTTGCTCTGTGCCTTTATACCCCCATGTTCTGTGTCCATCTCTGTAGTCTCCGAATCTTCGGTAGTAGTATGAAGAAACAAGGCGGGCTAGTGGATCCCGTATGAGGTTAATGTAAATGGGCTGAACAGCGCCAAATCTAAAGAACAGAAACGGAATCAAGTAGTGATTTCTTTTCTCGAGGCTTCGCGCATGTGGTGACAGCTGAAACTAATGGGATTGATAGTGAGGAGTTTTTATGATCAGCAAGCTGCTTTCCTTTCTCCAGAGTCAAACAGCTGGTCAATGTGGTTTTCACTTGAACGAGTTTGGATGAAGCCCTGTAACAGGTTACTATTCAAATGAAATCTATAGAAACAATAGCGTCCATTTGGCGCGCAGATATGCTCGGGTATTTGTCCGCAGACATCATCTGTTCCGAGAAGCGAACAGTTTTCCTCGCGAGAGCGTAGATCGAGGAAAACTGTGAGCTTTGAGGAACAGATAATGTCCAAGGACAAATATCAGAATTTAATTATTATTCTACAAATTGTAACACTATCCAAATATGATCATGATGCTCTCGATATCTGTCATCCGTAGGTAACAGATATTCGGCGGTATACGTAGCTTCGTACGTGGGAAGAAAAAGTGAAGTGAGAAAATGTCGACAGAGAGATTCACAAGGATTTAGGCTGTTCTGTTATCAATTTGTTGAATAATAAAACAATTATCCTGCTCAATCTCGCGGAATATCGTCTGATTTTAGCCGACTCGGCCTACGGCCTCGTCGGCTAAGTATCAGACGATATTCCGCGCGATTTCGCAGGATAATTGTTAAATATTTCCGCGTCAAATGGAGGCTATTTTGTTCATAATCATCCTTCAAACATTTTTCGTAACACGCGCGGTTTTCACTCGGATATTCCAGTATTTGCTGGGGAATTCAGTCACGTGACGCGTTTAAACAAATCGCGTGTGAGCGGAAGTATTTGATGGATTATAACGAGCAGTACTTTCATGTTATACCGTGGGTCTGATTATTCAAATACATGTTAACGAACAGAATTTGTAATGGGGGAGTCCAATTCGGTCTTTAATCATACAAGTGATAACAAAATCGGACGACCGCGCAGCGGGAGTCCGATTTGTTTATCACGAGAATGATTACAGACCGAATTAGACGACACGAGGTCTTATTACCAATCAATCATAAACGTTACAATTTCCGAGAAAAGAAGAATAGCCAAGTTATGAATGAAAGGCCGGGGAAATTTCCATTAGAAGATTGACAAAGTTGGCGTGAAGTTGTTTAATGTCGCTGTGAAATTGAGATTGGTTGATTTAAAGTACAACTTCGAATGTGATTGGTTGATTTAAAGTACAACTTTGAATGTGATTGGCTTATTCAACTGTCCGATAACAAACTGTCCGATAAAAACTTGGCAAGTGAATTAGCGGAAAATAGGAGTTTTTTTTAAACCAATCACAATCGAAGAAATTGTAATTTTTATGATTATATGTGATACTGTTTATTATCTTCTAAAAGGTGGTTCTAACTTTTAAAGTCTGTAGTGTAATTCCCTATTTGTGAATTTTAACGAGTACAAATCTATAAACTATAACTCCATATGGCGCGAAAATATGCTCGGATGTATGTCCGTGGACGTTATCTGTTCCTCAGAAGCGAACGGTTTTCCGAGAGCTGGTGGAAAACAGTTAGCTTTGAGGGACGGACAATGTCCAAGGACAAATTTCCGAGCATATTTTCGTACCAAATATTTTTCGCAAGACAGATATATTCCACAATTTTAGCTGGGGAAAATTCAGTCACGTGAAGTATTTGGACAAATCGCGGGAGCGAAAATATTTGATGGAATACAACTTATGATAATTGTACTCCGGGAAACCGGTTTAACAGGTTTTCGTTAGTGCTGTTATTCTTACTGAAAAAGCGCCAAAAACTTGTGCAAAGTCGAGATTTGGGAGAAGAACTCGTTGGAGTTACAGTGGAAATCTTTATTGTCAATTCTATGGGCTCACCAAAACGCGTAGAAGTATGCTGCATAAATATTACCCACTAAAATGTCTAATAAGATTTAATATGTAGAATATGAGACGGTTTAAGTGTTTTACCTTTTAAAGTCGACAAAGTGTACATGGTGATGATAAATGAACGGTGCCCGAAGGTTATCTATAAAGTCCACATATTCTACCTGCAGTGTAATGATGAGATAGTCCTTCAACTTCGTTATAAAAAGGATAACTACGGAGCGGGTTTACGTAATATTTGTGAACAAACTGCAAATAAATTATATTCAATTAGCATTGGAACAGGTCAGTCTCCAGCCGTGGGTGTTTCGGTGCGCCCGCGATCCTCTCCATCCTCTAGTCAGGAGCGATTAGGAAACTATTGGAATTAATTCTTTTTCCAATTGGTGGTAAAACGCGCACACAATGTTCTCGGCACCTTTTTCTTTTAGTACGTTCTGCAAAAAGCCTTCTTCACAGCATAGTTAACTATGTCCACAGGGAGAGAGAGTCCGATCTACAAGGAATGCCTCTTTCGCTTAGTCCGTCGAGTGTGGATGTAAATAAACCGCGAGAAAAAAATGTCGCGCGAATTCCAGGGGACGAGAAGCACTCGAAGAAGCGCACGCTTCTTGCTCCCAGGGTTTCACGAGGCCATTTTTGCTAGAGGGACTACTCGTAGTCTGGGTTCCATAGAGCATGATCGCTCTGAGGGGTGGAAAGTGTTTCTATAGAAATAGTCACGGAAGAATGGCATGACTTTAAACAGCTGTGACAACACTTGCCTCCACAAGCTTAAATGCGTTCTTAACTTCACTCCTAATCCTAAAACTATATTGAAACGGAACGGAGAGCAAGGATTTAGAATTAACTTAAACAGTGGCTTCATAGAGAGTTTTAATAAGTTAAAGTGAAGCAAGCCAGCTTAGACCTTCGTAAGGTTGACTATTCCAACGTTTTCTTCGTTGGCTCCCACATGGCCGGTTTTTCCAAGCCCGAGATTAGAGAGAATTTTGATTTCAGTTTTGTAACTTTTCGGTGAGTTTGCCAGTTCATATTGTTTGTCCTTCTGTTTTGAGTCTGAATAATCTCAAACGACACAAAACAAAAGCAGTGAAAAAAATTTTTTTGATAAGAGCAAAATGAATACTTCGGTTAACAAAATTTAATCCTGGTTTAGCGTTAACTGGTTTTCGAACAACCCAGAGGCAATGACCCTGGCCAGCGCTTGAACCCAGACTACTCACTCCGAAGTCCACTAAACTAATAATCATGCCGCCACATGTTCCAATCATAGTAGACTGTTATGAATCAGTGAAAGACGAAACCATCGCTAACAGAAGCACTCCATAGCCATCCGTAGCTTAGAAAGCAATTTAAAGGCCCTTTGTTAATTACAGAGAAACTATCAACGCGGAGAAGTTATCGAAGGCCTTGTATAAGTTGACATCCTACCTGGTCCCGAAGGTCAAGATGCAGGAGTTTATATCTCGTTGATCCAATAACGGTGAAATCTCTTTTTCTTGCGAGTGATGACATGAGCTGTATCATAGTGCGACTCCCACATTTCCCGACTCGATTGTAAATAACCCTCTTCTGTAGAGAAAGGTTGAGAGAGGAAAAGAAAAATTAAAGAAATGAAACTTTTGACCAGAAAATGACCCTTACCGATCAAACCATCCAGGCTTATTTATTCAGCAAATTCGGGAACATTGATTAGAAAATAACCCAAAGCAAACACGCGCGCTGATTGGTTTAAAACCGTGTTTCTATAACTCGATAGAAACACAGAACTATGTTGACGTAATGATTGCGCGAACAAAGAGAATTTACATTTTGATGATCGAAGTAAACAAGTTGTTTTTCTTTTTCTTCGTCGCGGTAGTTTCTAAAAGAAATAGAAAACATGTTCTCCGTGTTCCTGTCGAGTTATAGAAACACTCGTGAAAGTTTGGGAGAACTCGAAAAAACTACAGCATTTCTCGTTCTCCCAAACTTTCACTCGTGTTTCTATAACTCGACAGGAACACGGAGAACATGTTTTCTATTTCTTAAATGGTGCTCTCTCCTCCGCGGACTTCGGATGCTAATTATAGAAATCCGCGGTGCGAGGTGAGTGCGGGCGCAAAGTGGACCTTGCACGTGTACTCATATCACTCAGAGGATTATCTCCACCCCAAAACACCCTTTGAACGGCTGCTCCAAGTTTGGGAAAAAAGGAGATAACAGTTAACTTTACAGAGTTTAGGGCTAGGTGCACAGTATATCCTTAGATTCTAAATTATGAAATTAACCTTAACCGCCAAAAAGGCAATTGTTTTATTCCGTGTTTGTCCAGAGGCAGTTGTTGAAACGTTTAAATGGTACTGACAAAAGACTTGAAACCATACATACCGCTTTCGTTGTTGATGTTACTGGTACAAGATCTAGAAATAATGGAGAAGCGTACCATTATTATCTTTGGATGTGTGTTAACAAGAGATCGCGACCAGTAACGGAGTTAAGGTAATTCCTGTCAAGTTATTTTTAGATCACTCTTGGCTTCACAGGAGTGTTTAGAAATAACTGATCTTTACTCGCGTGGACGACAACGTCCACGCTATTCGCGTGGTACTGACAACATCATCCGCGGAAGAACTGGTTACTAAAAGATATTGGAAAACAATTTGAGAGAGATTACTTCGAGAATGGCTCTTAACTCTCTCGTCTTTCATCCTCTTCAGTTTGATTGATGTTAGTAACGAACACTTGTAAAGTAAACTGAATGGAAGGAGCAATGCGTTTCCAAATAGTAACAAATTTTAACCGTGTCCTCACTTTACACGTAGTCATATGCCTCTCGATGAAACAGCTGATCAAGATCCTCGCTGAAAAAGACTTTCTTGAGTTGAGCCCCTATTGAGCGACCACTTTCAGGGAAATGGGATGTGGCCGCTTAATAGGGGTTGGTGTACCTTGAATATTTTGCAGCATCGGGTCAATTTCTTAGTGAACATGGAGTCACTTAAAGAAATGTGAGAGCTTAAGTAATGACGACGATGACACCGAGGACGACGTCTAGTAGAAAATGAACTTATATTTTACCAGCGAAATTCGCGATTAAATGGTTCTATAAACGTGCTCAGGCTAATTATGCAATTACAGCGTTCAATTACAAATGGAAGGTATGAAAAATTAGCCGTCGTTGTCCACGTTCAGTAGACGACGCAGAACTTGGTCATTTCACGTTGTTATTATGCAGAGGACGGGAAAGAAATGTACACAGATTTATAACGCACGTGCACAACTATTGTTCTACTCGTTTGGTGACGTTCTCGTTGCCGTCGTCCTCGTGGTTGGCTTGAACACGGAGCGAGCCTATAAAAGGTCAGCGGTTTGCACTTTGTTGGCTAAAACACGGCATTTACGTTGAGTAAACAACTCGAAAACAACCGATATACTTTCACAAGTGAAACAACAAAAATAAGAAGTTAAAATGCATGTATATGAAGTACGATACCTGTCTAAATTCTTCTTCTGTAGATGTCATTCTTGTTGTTTTCGCTGACCGTTTTAGAAAGAAAGCAAACAAACGGAAAACCTTTCCTTGTGCGGTCGCCTGGAGTACGACACGCCTGGGTGAATAAGCCAATCACAGCAGAGTATTCCAATTTGTAATGGACGGGCTGAGCCGCTCAGCCTCCATTTATAGGCTCGCTCCGTGTTTAAGTTCCCTAATCATGATGAACGTGTGTTTAAATGTTTTTATCACTCGTCATCTTCTATTTCAGACTCTTATCTGCCATTCATCCTTTTCCCGCAAAACAAAATTAATTTACGTGTTTTAAATTCTAGGTGCCAGTTTAATAAGGGTAAAGACATTAGAAAACCCTCATCGGAACGACCAAAAGCTGGCCGCCGCAACTTAATAGAGGTGGTCGGTAATCTCTTGGGGCTGGTTAATGGAATATTTTACTGACAATAATCTCGGGAATTTGATAACTGGCCGCTTCATAAGGGGTGGCCGCTGATTAGAGGTTCGACTGCAATTGGTTTAATACAATACACGATCTAGATGTAGTCCACCGCGTGATCGAGCTTCAAAGAGTTGCAACTGAAGACCTACTCTTTCATGATAACTGGCGTACACATGCAGCTAATTGTTAGCGTAAGGACTCGATCTAGCGCCTTCCTTTCAACAAGCGTCCCTATCTAATAAGTTCCCCCTGTTGTGTGCCGTTTTTTCAAATAGCGCCCCTATTCCGATAAGTGCCTGTTTCCAATAAGCAGGCTCATTGCGAAAGTGATCTCTAAGACATTGACATAAAATAGACTGCTCAAAGTAAAACATTGCAAAAAAGAAATGAGCCTCTGTCCCCAATAAGGGTCCGTTTTCAGGTAAGCGCCCTCCCTTGCATGGGCTCGTGTCCCTCGCGCTAAACTGAATCGCTACGGTATTTCACCTTTTTGTTTAACTTCACAGAACACGCTTGAAATAGGGTAAAACTTCTTAGGGCTCAAATAGTTGATTTCGTGCATTTCATTTTATTACCTGTGTGTCCCGCAAGCAGTATTCTCGTTTTCTTTTTAAGGGCTCTTTTTTCTTTTTATGGCGCGAGAAAAGGTAATCGCGCGTGTACAACTCGAGAAAACGAGAAAACAATAATGATAATAATAATTGATCTCATAACTGAGGCGAAGCGGAATACGCATTTTAGACATTATATTGCCAGAAAAGTTACTTAAAAAGGCTGGACAACGTTTAAACGTCGATAAACACAGGCCCAAGTTGGTTAAATAGTCTTCGCTTTTGTCCCAGATTTTAATTATAAGTTGTAACGTTTATATTGCAAAAACGCGTCAACAGCTGTTTAAACTAGCCCAAGATAAACACAGCCTTTACATTAATTTTCTCGTGTATCCAAGGACCATGTCTTGTGACTAGAAATATGCCATGAATCGAAGAAAAGTCTAGTGTGATGTTAAATCCAATGTGATTCATAGCTATATCAGAACTGATTTTCTCCATCTAAGCACGAAAGAGGAACAATAGTGCGTGAAAAATGGAATAAAAAGTTTAATTGTCAGTTTTGTACGGAGGTCTACTTTTGTTTGTTAATTTTTTTCTTTGATTGTTAATTGTCAAGAAAGGAAAAGATTAAAATGGCGTATTTTAACTTATGACGGCTAATCGTGAAGCCTCATTTTAACGATTTCGTCGAGACTTGATATTTCGCTGATAAATCGACAGATAAAGGGCTTTCAAAACGAGACAATAGGAAAGCAAATCGAAACCACTTTTCGATAAAAGTGTGTCAACTATTTGATTTCTAGCAAGCAACCCTAAGATGTTCCAAATGATTAAAATTTACCGATCCTAATTTCGGAGCCAATCGGTCTTAAAAAGCCGCCGTGCGAGTCTAATAACGCATTCAAACTCGTTTTCTTTGACTTTGTCGCTTTTCTAACGGAGCACATAGCAAGCATTGGCCACAAGATTACTAGGGGAACAAAGTTGATCTATCAGAATGAGATTATTCGTTAGAGTTAAAATGTATCGCGCAAGAAAAAGATTTACTACGGTAGAAAATTATGTGCATTGCAGTTACGCATTTGTAGATCCTCAAACGGAATCGTTTTTATGCCGGCTTAGTGAATAAATGACAGTATTAAAAGAGCGTACCGAACGTAAACGTGTAATCCGATGACAGAAAACAGCGGAAAAGGTCAGTTAATTTGTAACCTCGGCTACCGGCCACACCATGTTGTGGTTCAGTCTTTATTGCACGACGAAGACCAAAGATTGTTAGAGACGCCGAACGGCGCTTAACACCAAACGGTTGGCATACAAAGGGGGTAAAGGGGTCTGGCTACATCCCGTCTTTAACTCAATCCCACCTCCCAAAACACTGGCTGTGTTCGCTGACGGAGAACGAGTTCACCGGAAGCTGATACAATACTCGAAAGCCTGAGCATAAAACTGAATGGCTATTTTAAAAGCCAGACTTACCTTGCCAACTGTGGATGTTATAATAATGCCTTTCCTCGACATCTGTAACTCCTCTGATCATGGAAGATTTGATATTTAAATAATGTGACCCAAAATATGAAAAAGTAGCCACTATGAGCAATATAAACGCTATAAGGAAAAGAAAAAGTAACTTCAGTCTCTGCCGTGTTGTCTGCATGATGTGTGCCGATGCACAATTATTCCCGAACAAGTGAGTGATTTTAGCGTTTAGCAATTATGTAAACTCCTGTTAGAGTTAATAAAAGAGCGAGCGACCGATGATGAATGGTAAAGCAAATATCACGAATATTGAATGTTTGCATGTGACATATGTCACCTCACGAGACACCGCTGTACACTGCCGTGCCATGAAAGATGAACAGGCGATCACAAAAAAAAAAACAAAAACAAAAAAATGTGGCTGAACCAATGTTGCAGTCGAGTTTTTAAACGATGATATGGTGTGATTTGATTCTTCATACAGGTTTTAAAGCCAGTTTGATCAATGGCAAAGTGCGATCGTAACAAAACAGAGTTTCTTTACGAGAAACTGCTTGGCAATTAGCCTAAATGTCTCTCATCATCAATCAAAACTGCGTCCCAGCCAGCCTGCGAATATAAAGAAGATATTTTTGACTAATCTGATTATATTTCATGATCTTTGGGTTGGTGATATATAGGCTAGACCATGTCAGATATCTTTTTTTTTTAATTAACAAGTGTCCGGCTTTTCTCGACGTTGAAGTAAAATCTGACTGATCTGGAGAAAATCCTAATCGGTTTATGGCAGGGTTCATTTTAGACAATCTAAAGACGTAAAATTTAACCGAACCTAAGTGGGCAAGAGGTGGGGGTGGAGGAAGCTGGACTGTTTGCATCGTTCACTGACTTCTTCGTTTTGAAAAGTACCGGAAACTGCGGATAATAAAATCTCCTCCTAATCCGAAAATAAGCCAACTGAAAGTTAGATGCCAACACCCTCCAATAATAATACAACCCTTCCGGTAAAAGTCTTTGGGTGTTTGGTTTCAGCTCATCAGTAAAGGAGAAAAACAAATCGTCCCATTGTAAGTCTTGCAAAACTTGCTTCTGTTTGAGCTACTTTCTATTTTGTCACTTACATGTTTCAACTTATAATATTCCTGGTGATTGCCAGTGCAGAAATATACTTTTGTCTCACATCGTCACACACAGACAGTTTTCATCACATGTTGTGTTCGCCCCAGGGTGCTCGAAAGTGCACCTGAAATTTTTAACTCCATTTTCGTGTCGCGAAACTCCTTCCAGTAATATAGGCTCTTCCAAGCATAGGTCCACCGAAAAAAAAGACTGCATTTGAGCAACAAAACTCAGGACTTATTGTAGGAAATACATGAGTAAAATCAAAATACGACTGATCGTGAAACTTAATTTTCACGACATCAGATTTGGCCGATCATCAGATCATCAATCAGATTTCGACATCAGATTTGGCCGATAAATCGATAGTTTTCAAAACAAGAAAATAGGAGAGCAAACCGAATCCACTTTTCGATACAATTATGTCACCTATTTGATTTATAGCAAGCAAACTGAGATGTTCCAAATGATTAAAACTTACCAATGTTAATTTCTGAACTAATCGGTTTCGATAAGCCCTATAAGACTCTCCTATAAGGGTCGTTAACATTTCTGAGACATTTTGAAGCTGAAGCTCTCACTTCGCTGTGTGTAGGTACTCTTGAGTGTGTCTTTCCTGGGATGATTATAGAAGAAAAGCGTCTTCTAGCCCTTTTGCTCAACAGTGTTTGCGCTGGTTCTGCACAGTACAAACACTCAGGAGTGAAATTTACATGCATATGCGTAACAACGAAAAAAAGGAGGAGACCCGTTTTATCCTTTACTTTATTTAGTTTGTTCCGCCACTCCTTTTAGTTTCGAAATATGTTTTATGACATCTACCACTATATAATATTGTAATTTCATTTTTATAACTTAGTAACATCCAAACCTGAAGAAGGCTGGTCTGGCCAGCCGAAATCAGATTGTTTTAAATAAACCACGTTGTGTCAGCCTTGCAGTAGTCTTTGACTAGTCATCGTTTTACTTTTCAAGTTTGGCTGATTAGATCTCCTGTGAGATTTAACGTTCAATCAAGCAGGATGATCTTCGCTCACGGCTTTGCAGTTTATTTAGTACTTAGGGAGCTTAACAAAACCACGACGGAAACGCTAACATAAACGTCTTTAATGAGCAGAACAATGGCTGTGCACGTGTGTAATAATTCTTGATACATTTCTTTGTCTTCCTCTGCAAAACATCAACGTGAAATGACCAATTTCAGCGTTGTCTGGAGAACATGAACCACGACGGCAATTTAATCAAATTGTTATTTCAAATTTATCGCTGAGTTCCGGATTTAGTTTTGCGATACTTTTGGCAGTGATAAACAAAGAGGATGACTTTAAAGTATCGCGAGATTCGTAGGTAAAATATAAATTCATTTCAGTAAAATCGTTGCGTCCCCGGGGTTTGTAACAACGAAGTCGCCGGCTCCTGCAACCTGACCGTTTCATTTTCCCACAGAAACTTTTATTTTACATAAATTAAAATCCTATTTAATAAAATAGAAATAATTAATTCGCAAGTTTCAAGCTGATAAAACAAAACCAAACCAAACAGACAAAACACTCCACGCAAACTGAAACTAAAGAAAAAGCCAGCTAAACAGGTTTACTGATATATAGCGCGCCCAGTTAAGACAGCTTTTATTCACTAAAATAATATACTTCGTTACTTTAAGTACAGGTCACATTAATCCTGTTTTTTGGTAACTTCCCCTAATTGGAGTTTCTGGAACCTTTAATATGTTACCGAGGATACAATGACGAGTCTATCACCATCGAAATTCCATCTCTTGCAATTAGTATCAAGTTGACCGATTTTTTTCCATCCCAACTTTAAAAACACTTTTGTGTTTGGTGACGGACGGAGTTCATCGGAAAATGATACAATACACGTAAGCATAAAACTGAATGATTATTTTAAGCTAGATTTACCTTGGAAGCTGCGGTAATTATAACGATAGCCTTCCTTCACATCCGTAACTCCCCTGCGCGCTATCCTAACCATCGAAGAACTGACATTGAAATAGTGTGACTCGAGATAAGGAAAAGTAGCTATTATGAGCAATATAAACGCGATTAGGAAAAGCACTCTCTGCCGAGTTGCTCTTCTTGACGCGGAATTCCCGATCGTGCACATGATTTTAGCGTTTAGCGACTCCCGTTACACGAATATTGAATGTTTGCATGGGACATATGTCACCTCACGAGAAGCCGCTGTACACTGCCGTCCCCGTGAAAGGTGAAAAAATGTAGCCGAACCAGCAGTGAAAGATGATCCAGTGCGATCTGACTCGTCATGCAAGGTTTAAAGGCGGTTTGGTCTATAGCAAGATGCAGTCGTAATAAAACAGAGCTTCCTTTACGAAATGCCGCTTGGAAAGTAACCTAAATGTCTCTCATCATCTATCTAACTGCGAATAGACTCGCGCGTGGTTACCAAATGCGACCCCGCTCCACAGATACATTTCGGGCTACTGGGCAATATAATGGAGATATTTTGACTAATCTGATTATATTTCTAATATTTGGGTTTGTGATATAGGCGAGACAGTGTCAAATACCTTTAGTCTTAGCCAACGTCAATAGGCCTAATTCGTTTTCTCGGTATTGGCTACGACTGGACTGGAACTAGCTTGCAAGTGAGGCTAATGCGGGTAGCCTTTTCAAATCTAAATGAATTTGTCTCCTTTTAATGATATTCCCCCGCACGAGACTCCATTACAAGCTAATTCCAATACGAGAATACGAAAAATGGTCTATTAAGAAGATATTACAAATCCCTGCATGTGTCTGGCTTTCCTCGACGCTGTAAGTCTGTCCCGTCTCGAGTTGATCGGGTTGAAATGGTTTCAGACTGAACAATGCCGACTCAAATACTATGGCAGGGTTCATTTTAGGCAATCTAAAGTTGTAAAACTTAACCGATCCTGCTGAGGTTAAAAACAAGTGGACGGAGGAGGTGGAAACTGGACTATTTGCATCATTCATATACCAGTTCGTTTTGGAAACTATAGTAACCCCTCCTCCCGGAATAAGACAAACGAATATAAGACGCCAACATGCAGTAATAACAAAGCCCTCCTGAACTAAGCTTATGGGGTTTATATTTAGTTGCACGAAGATGTAAAAGAAGAAGAAATTAAAGATTCGTCCCATTATAAATTAAGCTCGCCTGTGTTTGGGTTACCTTGTATTTTGTCATAACAATATTTCAAAGACTTTTCATGTTTTAGAACTAGTTTTGTACTTCGTATCGTCCCACACAGACATGTAGTATTTTTCAATGCGCTTAAAAGTTTCCAGGCGCTTGATTTCTTAATCTCCAAATATAAGCAGGACCATTTTCGAAACGCAAACCTCTTTCCGATAATATAGGCTCTTCCAAAAATAGATCCATCGAAAAAAGGCATTTGAGCAAGAATAAGGTGGAACTTATTGTAGGAAATTTACGGCCGGGCATGATGTGATGAAAGGCTTGTAATCACTGAGAATGTGTGCTTGAGAGCTCGGTAAGTTGCAGCAAGAGTTTGGCTCCAGTCGATTTGTCAAATAAACAAGGCTTCTGCTAAAATACCGCAGGTAAAACTGGGATAGTTAGTCTGAACTTATATTTGTTCAAGAACTCTGTTGTTGCGCTTGTTTTCAGAAGGGATCTCGGGTTTCAAAAATGCTTTGGGTTTATTTTTAGAAAGGGATGTATGTGTCAAAAAATAAGAGTAATTTCTGTTCAAAACAAATGTTTGAATCTTTATACCGACAGCCATATCTGCAGGTCTGTCAATGAAAGTTCTGAGAATGTAATAGAATATCACTTAACTAGCTGATGATTTCTCTATTCTCATCACCCGCTTAACTGGTAATGTATTGGTATTGCAATGAGAAAGAAGAGTTCAATCAAGCCTGTGAAAATGTAGATCCGCAATGCGTACATGAGCGAATTTTCTCAATCCCGTCTCAGAGCCTGCGTGTTTTTGGTCAGTGGTTACCGAGCGGGCGGCGCTATGGACCAAGTGGAGAGGGCGGGGGGTTGGGGTCAACTTCCCCTATCTTTCATCGCTGAGCGATTTCGCGGCGGATGAGGAATAGATAGATAGTTTCAAATCTTACATCCGAAGACTGAATTATGTGAAAGCTTTAGAGCACTTGATCTTGGCCACCGAGACTTCATCATCGGCCTCTCCCGGGAATTTCAAATGATGGTCAACCATGACCTCAAAAAAAATGTCTTTCATCTGGTGATTGCCTAAAGAATTCGAAAGATAGCGATTAGAAGAGAAAAGTAATGTCATCACCTGTTATCATAATGTCTACAAATATAATGTCTTTCAAAAAGCAGAAGATACAGTGAATGCATAAGACCACGCCTCGTCTCCAGAAAGTGCGCCGTCTCATTTATTACCATTGCAAATGTGGCATTCCACTCACAGCAGTATGCAGGATGTTTTTCACAAGAACCAAGGTCAATGGCCTTAGCTGCTCCTACAAGTCTCTTGTAACTTAGTGGTAGAGCTTCTGGACGCGTAGCCAGGAGGTACTGGGTTCCACTCCTGATCACTCCTAGCTGGTGAACTCGGAATTCTTTAATCCGAGTATGCCTGTGTCACGGACAAAAAATAAATCATTTCATATAATTGTGGGGAGTTCGAGATAATCAAGTTCGATATGGCTGTAACGCAACCAATATCATAGCCTCCCACGCACACAGACGCTCTTTAGGTTTGTCACGCAATCTTTGGAGTGCGTGATGAGCCATAATGATACCTGCGCGTGCGTAGGAGGCTACTGATTACAATACTGTGGGTATGACGACTTAGTTAATTATATACACAACTCAAGCAGCTGTGAAATTAAAGCCTGAAAAATTCAGGCCTGAACGGGATTCGAGCCAATGACCTCTGCGATACCGGTGCAGTGCTCTACTAACTGAGCTATCAAGCCAACTATGTTAGTTCGTAATATACCCATAGATGGTGAGGAATGTAGGATCATATAAGTCTTCATATCTTTCTCCGCAGTTTAAATACATGATCTTTCATATATTCATTTGCAATACTGTGGGTACCGTGTCATGGCCTAGCATCACATCCACGGGGAGTAACAATGCTGTCTAGACTGTAAGCGTCCGCGTTAAGTAAAAGGAAGCTTGACTTGCGCTGTTAAGGCGGGGGTACACATGAAAGCCGTATTTTGGCTGGGTATTATGTTTTTTATGCAAATATCTTGTTTACGTTTCAAGCAATCAAGAATCTCTCTGCTCATCTCACATATCTATGTTTTGGGTTGTTTTGGAAATTTTTTGGTGATTTTTAGGTATATTTGGAGAGAAATAGTTTTTCCCAAAGGATTAGTATAATTAATGGAAATAGGAAATTTTGAAGATTTGGTGTTGTTTTAAAATGGAGTTTGAGATTAAAAAATTGGTAGACACACTCCAAACAGTTGCCCAACAACCTGGGGTGCCATTGTGCGGTCGGGCAACTGTCTGGTGGTGTTCCATAACCCTTTTTTTCCCTTTCAACCTCTCTTTAAACTTACCAAAATTTCACTTAAATTCACGTGTACCCCCGCCTTAAGAAGTGGGAGAATGTAGTCCACAATGCGTGCATGTGTAAATTTTGATCGCTTGCTACGTGCGCAAACGAGCACCTAGTCTAGTCCCTGCACTCTCTCTAACGCACTTTATTATGATTATCAGTTGGGAAAGGCGCAACGAAAGTTTGGTCACCGGATTTTAACGTGAAATCGTGTTGTTGTCACGGGTAGCTGGCTCCGTTTCCAGTGGCAACTTGTCGGCCTTTGACGTCATTGGCAGCAAAGCGCGCGAAATTGTAGACGACGCGACAGGCGACGCACGGCTGTTGATATTGTTACCAATGGAAACGAGGTCAGTTGCCTGTGACGTGACAACACCGTTCTCTCCTCTGCAGAGTTTCAAACGTTCGTTATATAAATCCGCTGTGCGAAGTGATCGCAGACGCAAAGTCGAATGCACCCTGTGCCTGCACTTACATTACTCAGCAGATGCTCCCCACCCGAAAAAACCCTTTGAGCCTCTTCGGAGGAGAGAGACAACACCGTAATTTTTAAGGCTAAAACTTCATCACCAAACTTCCGTCGTGCCTTACTCAACTGAATCTGATAATCGCAGTATGTGCAGATTGAACTCAGGTGCGAGAATAGAGAGTCCACTATAACTGGAAAGAAAATAATATTGCCATTGCGCCCAAAGCCAATTCAATGAACGCGTACTATAACTAGGAACATCAGAACAGCTCAGATTTACCCTCACCACACCTAACTAACTGCAAAAAAACCCTAACCGTTAAATAGTTGCTGTAGATAGCAGTATGGATGACATAGGTGCGGACGCGTGAAAAGTTTGATATTTAAAAGAACGATTTAAACTCTAGTATTAGAGTAAGTACAAATGACGTGTTTTCAGCATAAATTACATGTAACTGTAATTGTTGGCTGGCAATAAGTGTATTGGCCGTGTTGAAACGTAATGTTTTGACGGATGGCGGCTGTGCTAGGCTTTGCTTAGTTTGTCCTGATGTTCCCACTTAAGTAAGTGTTCGAGAAGTTGAATTCTTCATTTCTGCGAGAAGTTTTGAGCGTGAACCTAGTGTTGTAGTACCTGTATATGTTTTTTTTTTCTGCGTATGTTCAAAATGCTGCCATTCAACCACAGAGAAATGGAAGTTCAGAGACTCTGATAAACTGCCCTCCGCTGACCGGGAAAGACGATCGCGTACTCGCTTTTGCCGTGGAGCTACGCTAGAAGGAAGAGTAACAAGACGAACTGTTTGCTTTCACTTAGTTTTTTTCTTAAAGAATAAACGAGTCTAGAGGATGGAGTGGTTTACCGACAATTGAGAGTCGAAAAACCAAGACCAAAGTAAACACTTCAATCACAAAGGGCATGGACAATCGAATGAACCAATCACATGTAGGTGACGCGAAGCGCGGGAAAACATGTGCATGCGACTCACGATTGGTTTTGATTTTACTTCTGATTGGGTGAAGAAGTGGCGCGACATTTTTAAAGTCAATCGTGTAGCTTAGTAATACAAAACCACAGCAAATGCGAATTACAGTAGACACTCCAGTGAAAAAGCTCTAACATACATTTAGGAGGAGTTATATTTCATTACATTCTTGCTGTGACCCGGTAGAAGACTTCAAATCGTCTTTTTTACATGCCAGAACTTATAAATTCAAATTAATGTGTGTTTACAAAATTCACAATTCAATGTTTACACTACACGTCTGACAGTTTAATGGCCTCTTTCAGAGTTGGCGGATGCTGTAGGGGATGTATCATAACGAGAGATGGAAATCTGATCATGAAGTCACTGATAATCAAAGAAATTTGGCTCTTTCGTTTTGAGAGATAAAAAACGAATTAACTTGGAATTTGAACCTCAACTTTATAGCAAAGCACAAAAGCACCTTTATTTTGTTTTAGGAGGTTGTAAAACTTATATTTCCAAGCAAAAAAAAAACGGATTACAAATTTTCACATAAATGCCATTTTTCGTTAATCATATTTCTGTTTCTGAACAGCTACAGTCGTGAATTTTCTTCGTCGATGGTTGAAATTAAATTATATGCCTCAACAGTGTCTATAATTTTAAAGAATGCCCCCAGACAAATTGAAATAAAGAGCTAACCTTAAATGTGTCATTTCTTCTAAGAATAAATTTTATGTGTTCAAAGAAATGGGCTAGCATTGACGCTGTCAACTAAATGTTTTCATTGAGTTTATTAACAGCGAAGCGTTCTATATCCGCTACATATTTATAACCAGCAATTAGCCTTGAATTACAGTTCGATTTAGTTTGCCTCTGAATACATACAAAGATAAACACTGACTTTTTAAAAGTAATTTTACAAACCTTAGAAGTCCTCCCATCAACACGCGAACTGTTTTGAACTGATTCATTTTAATATTACACTGGGTTTTATAAACAAGTTAAATGATAAAGTACTTTTTCGAGTCTACAAAACACACCTTCTAGCCTCCATTATGCAAAGAAATTGAAATTAGAAGTTAAACTTTTGCACTTGTTGCAAATCATACTCATAGCTTTTGTTACAATGGTTCAAAACTTAAATTAACTCGGTATTTATCGATCTAAGAAGAACTTCTACAAACGAGTAATTTAATTATGGAGTTTACTAATAATGGGACGCTTTTAAGAAAGTTGTTTACTTGTGTTCGTACATGAATCAATCGTTCTTGCAACCAAGAAATCCATGAATACTCAAAGAGGTCTTTACCCGTTTCTCTCGCTGTCTTCTATTGCAGAACCATACTCGAACAACCTCCCTATCCAGGCGTAAGCCTTCGGCTATGCGAATGATTTCTTGTGAAGACGGCTTGGGTTGCTTAAGGAAGTGATCTTCTAGGTGTTCCTTAGCAGTAAGCCCAATTGTCGTTCTTCTCTTTCTCCGGCGTTCAGCGTTAAACTTGTCTCCACACGCCCCTCCCGTGCATTCAGCTTCCTCAAGCCAGCGTGCCAGAATGGGTTTCAGCTTGCATGCGTTCTTGAAGCTCAGTTGGAGATTTTCGAAGCGGCAGATGGTTGTTTGACTAAAATCCGTGCCGTGGACTGTGGCTAGCGCTGCGCCGACATTTGTCTGTGTGAAACCCAGCTTGATGCGTCGGAGTTTGAACTGAGTTGCAAACTCTTCCAGTTCGCGTAGCTTCGACGTATCGATGGCAAAACCTAGGCCATGCGAAGCTGCCATGCCGGGATCGCTTTCAAAACTCCCTATAGGGTTGAGAACAAATGGAGATGCGACATGAATGTTGGCTCGAGGGTCCATCTTGCTGCAGTGAGACACAGGCGGTAGAGACGTTGGGTGCGAGGGCATCATTGTTATCGGCGTTTCTCGAACCATTTGTTGAAATGGCGAGTATGACACCTCGGTTGGATACGGTGGACAGGCCATCGCTGATTTGAACCTCTCTTCGTCTTGTTGTCGGAATGAAGGCGCAAATCTCTGTGCAGTCATTTAAACCAAGCTCTGTACGCTGCAGGCAATAATCGCAGATAACAAACTCGTCCACGCGAGCTCCTTATGAGCGGAAGACATCAAGTCGGAAACAGGGCAAAAGTGCCGATGTTTTAGGTTCAAAGTGCTCTGCTATCGCTGCGCTTTATAGATGAGATAAACACTGTTTTTTGATACAGTGCGCGCTAAAAGCAAGTGTAATTTTAGGACTACAGATGAGCTGTGAATCGAGATTGAAGAGATTTGGAGGGCGGAACGCAAATACAGTTGTTAACCTCACGCGATTTTTCAACGAGTTTTGAAATTTCTTGATGACTTGATATGGCTTTTTAAAATTCTTTTGCGGAAGAAAAACTGCGCGAAATTTTGGTTCGGATTTATTCGTTGTGTTTGTCAGGATAGAAAATTCCAGTAAAGCTTATCCATTACTTCGAATCACGAGAAACAATAAGCCGCATATGTCAGATATCATTTGCTCTCGAGGAAAGTGCGTTTACAATTTATTGTATCCGTAATATAGTTCTTATTGCTCTTAAAAGTTAATTAGAACTAGCAATCGGAAGTTAAACACCATTCAAATTTAGTTAGGGATATCATAACTCGAGGCGAAGTCGATCAGTTTGGTGCGAGTTAAGAAGTTAGATTCCGTTCTTTTCATATCGGATTTACTCAGCGCCGCGTTTTTTTATCTCTTCCTTCCAGTATTGGCAAAAGAAAGATCGATAGTTTTTTGTATTTGAAGAATTTGCAACTCAAAATAGCAAGACTTCTTTCATTCACACTGACCAACAATAAAGAACGGTGTGGTGTCTTTCCTCAGTTTTCACAGATCGACGACGGATAATTGAAAGACAAAGAAATTCTCTGCTTGTACGTCAAATGATAACCAGTTTAAACCCATAGGCACAAATGTTTCCATATTAATGATTCCCAACGGAAGATGTTTAAAGATAAACGGCTGAGCTCGTCGAACTTTGGATAAATCATTAATGGACTGAGCACATTACGCCAAACTTACAAAGATATACCGAGCTGGCTGATGAATTATTACAATTATTATAAATGCCGTTTTAAAATTCTAGTTAAGCCCCCAGACAGCGCAATTAACCGCCTTCATTAGCCGAAAACAAAATTTAAATATACACTATTTATTGTTTAGATTTCTCGAGTCTCAGAAAATAATTCAAAAATTTCCAATCTACAGTTAGTCATTGTTAATCGCACGGGGCAGATTTAATTTTCCTTTTGTCAGAATATAATCATGATTGTCGTGATATATTGCTAGTTTAAAAAAAAAAAAGAAACATCACGGATTGATAAGCGTGCAATTGATTGATCAAAAAGCCTTGTCCATTCAATGGTCAAACCTGATTCATCTGGATCACCGGAACTGTTTTTTTTTTTTTCCCAGACTGTGAAAGCCTATTTTGCTTGGAAACTTTGGCACTGGCAGTTTTGATTCCAACAATTTTTTCCCGTTTTTCTAAAAGAACAGAAAAATTAAATAAGATACACTGATTCCGATGGCAAAGACGTCATTGAAAAAGACACGAAAAAGGAGGCAAGAACGAAATTTAAGTTTAAAATTATCCACCCTCGAAGGCCAGCATTAACAAAATGAATATTACTGACCGTAACCTTGGCCGAGAAAACATGAATGAAAACGATGGCTGTTCAATCATACATACAGTCATTAAAGCAGAGTTGGAGGATTTGCGCTTTCGTTGTATGTAACGTGCTATGATCTTCGCCAAGTAAAATGTTGCCAAATGTATTCATTTCATGAAAAGGTTTTGTTACATAAGGCACGAAAATAAAGAGTTTTGATGGGATTTTCACCGAGATAACAACAAAAGCAAATTGTTCTGTAATAAACGAAGGGTAGTAGGTGCTTTTCATGTGTGGATTATCCTTTTTCGTTTGAAGAATAATTCCCCACAAAAATCAAGAAAACGTAAAATGTCAAAGTCGCTTCGAAAATTCTATTCCATAACAAGAATAACGATGGCAAGAACCTTTTATGTCAGCGAATAGCCCATTTCCGATTTGACCTAAGCCTCTGTATCAAAACGAGGTAGTATCTCAGTTGGGCACAAACACTTGCTGTGAGAAAGAGTATCCGAAAATGGCCTCCTTTAATTTTTAGACGTGGTGTGAGAACTTTCAGACCTTGGTTAAGACCTTTTAGATTTTGTATTGAGAACTTAGAGCATAAAAAGATGTCATTTTAAACACTGCTGTTATGGCAAGGAGAAATGCATAGATGCCCCCCACCCCTCCCACCCCCCCAAAAAAAAATCCGGGAGGGGTTGTTTAAAGTAGAGCTCCGCCAATTCAACCAGAAAAATGCATCAAATATCAAAATCTCCCCCCAAAAACCGGCCAAACTTGGCTGAAAAACGTATTTTCCCTTGTCCGGGAGATTTGTTGACCCTACTATACGGGAGATTAGGTCAGTATCCAGCAGACTTGGCATAGATGGCAACGTATCGAGACTTCTTGTTGAAACCAATAAAAAGCTAATGTTGTTAAGGAGTGGAAAAAATTTAACAGAATTCACCGTGAACTTATGAATTTTGCACGTTATTGCACATTATTTCAGAAGGCGTTTCCTAGCTAATTTATTTATTGTTTCTTTTTATAAAGAAGGATCAAGATTTATTAGAATTTTAGACTTTTTATTAGGAATATTTTGTAAATAAGACTTTTAGGATTTTGTTGAGTCAATGTAACGCGCAGATGAAAATTTCTTCTCTGGATTGATATTTGCGCAATACAAATCAATAAATTATTATTATTATTATTATTATTATTATTATTAAATTATTAATATTATTTCAATGCCATCATTTTTTACCGAATATTATAAATTATTAAATTCTCAACCTCGGATAATTTAATTCTAGCTTTCTGATTGGTTCACTAGATCTCGGTTACCAGCCATTATACCTGCGTTTGACCCTATATGGAAATGAATGCGGCAAGTGTCGCTCAGCATAAAATTTTCAGCATTTCCTTTTGGCGCCCGAAAGTCACATCACTTTCCGGTCGTTCTTAATTTAGCAAAACCGAAGGTTGAGAATTTAATAAAACAATTATTCTATTCGAGCTTGTTGGATATGAGATTGGTTATATTGGTTATTTACCATCTCATATCCAACGCGCGCTCATGGAATAATTATTGACACCCAGTGACGCAAAACGAAAGCCCGTGCGATTGTGAACGAGACAAAGCCAATCAGAGGACACTCGTAACGCACGTGGAACGGGAATAAACGAGGCGCTGTTTTTCAAAGAGTCAGCGACAAACAACTCAACTGGGTCGCATTTTCAGTCAAGAAGCTCGCCATTTCCGTTCCTTACCGAGTTATTTGAAGAGGAAACTGATTTTAATAGCATTATTCAAGTATTTAAGCGAACTGAGGCAAACCTGTGACTTCATTTTGGTGTTCTAAATGTTGGAATAACGGTACCTTCCCGGTGAATCGCTTCAAAAGAATATCACGTGGTTTTATGTGCAAAGACTCAACTTTCTCTTTGTGTACGAATTTCTCTGCAAAAATTTGTCTTCTCTTTAGAGAGAGGTTCTGACAAATTTCTATTTGATCAACAGAATTTGCTGAAGAACATGAAAACGGGTAGCTGTTACTCGTGTTTACTCGCGCTAGCCAAGGTGCTGGAAACAACAAGATGCTGCATGGAAGTTCCTTCACATATTTGATAAGTAATTACTAGCATTAATTACTAGTACTTAGTACCAATTTTTCCAAAGCCATATTTTGAACAAATTGGTTGTCGTTGTAATCATAGGTTGTTTACCATTTACTCAGAAAACCGGTTGGTCGACTGTTGTAGTAAATGGGACGCGTCAAATCCCGAATAGAAATTTCCACGGGGATGTGCTCGTTCCATTACCACAACGTTTTCCCGGAAGATAGGATCAAAAGCGACCCAAGCTAAAAGGCCTGGAACTAGATAAAATTAGCAAATGGAACGCACATTTTCCATTCGGAAATTCCGGGAATTTTGGTCTACCTTTCAACAAGAGATCCCGGTCTTCCGAAGAAATTTTTTTTTTTTGGGTAAATGGTAAACAACCATAGTTCTGCACGAATGTTTCTGAGATAAAGTTTTGGAGATGACAGAGTTTGCCGGGAAAAGACTTCTTTAGTTCACCTTCAAATGATACGACATCATTTTCGACTCGTATCAATTCTTTTCATAAATTGATCAGGGAAAAGTCAGGAAAAATCAGGTTTTATTCAAAGTCAGTGAAAAGTCGGGGAATTTTATCTTAAGGCTTCCGCAAATTGTTTTATTAGATGTTTTCGTATAGACAAGGCAATTTTGTTTTAGCAATTACCTGAGCCATCCTTATTTTTGAAGGGTTGCAAGGGTATTTTCGTGACGCCGTGACCCGTTTTTTTTGCTCTGTCAATCGCGATTTAATAAAAAAACTGTCCCTTGAATCGTGATTTGAAGTGTATTCCATGAGGCGTGAAATGCAAAATTTCTTGGCTGTGACTCGTGAATAGACAAGAAATAAATCGTGAATCGTGAGTTCGTAGCTGAATTTCACTGCATTGTGATCTGACCTTCGTAAGAGCCGTAACAACTCGCAGTGAAAAAGCTGTCCAAGTCCGATGTTTCTCTTAATAGGTCTCTTAAAGTAAAACCAACAAATTAAGATTTCAAATATCACCTTTCCAACAGCTGTAAATTATTGGTAAAGTTAAAGAATGCACTTGTTTGTGCAAATTTTGATTACAATTTCGTGGACATGTTCTGGAACTGGAAATACACAACATTGCGAATTTTTTGGGTGGAAGTCAAAACCTGGGTGAGTGCGCGCAGCCCAAACTTTGAAACCTGCAACCAATTTCAGACAAAAAGGTTATTTTTCTTAACCTTATTTCAGCGGACCTGAGTAAAAAATCTATACCCCATTTCAGAGAAGGGATACAAACAGACCAACATGGTTAAAATCTATACGGTTTCCAGTTACCTTTACTAAGGCTACTCCCTTATTTGGGCTATACGGAAGCATGCCTCTGGACAGGGTATGGTTTTTGGCCTGGCTGTCCTGAACAAGGTATACAAAATTTACTTACCTCTGTCCAAAAGAGGGTCACAACCTGTCCTTAACAGGGTATGATGTTACGAGCTGAGAGACGTTAACCGGCCATTGCAAGGTCATCAATCGACATCGGATCATTTTCTGGACAAGAATGCTATTGTCGGTAAAATGCTTTTTTCCATATATGGCTCGGACGATTTCCTTACCCTGGGGAAGATAAAAAAATATTGCTTCACCCCTTTTGCTCTTCCCTTCGATTGGCTAGAGGACAGGGCTGATCCTATGGGCAGGTTTACCATCTTCTAGATGACAGGCGCACTGTTCAGCGTGCGATGAACGATAACAGTCGAGGACATCCTGGGACGAGATTTGTTTTCTCTCCCCATGCCTTTGCCCGCGAACACAGTCAAAATGGCGACAGAGTCTACGATCGAAACGTGCAAAAGAATCGTCTTCCACAATCGTCCAGGGGTGGATAAAGTACCGACGGAATCCAACTTTGCTCTAGAAAGAATAGAAATTCCACAATGCAAAGAAGGAGAGATCTTAGTCAAAACGTTGTATCTGTCAGTAGATCCGTACATGAGATGTCGAATGAACGAGGACACTGGAGCAGCTTACCTTACTACATGGACTATTGGCGAGCCGCCAGCTGGGGGTGGGGTGGGGAAAGTAGTGCAAAGCGGTAGTCGGAAATTTCAAGAAGGAGATATAGTGGAGTCATTCGTGTGGCCATGGCAGGAATGTGTGGTTTTCTCTGAGGATAATCCAAGCCTAAGCAAGGTAGGCCAATAGACTATAGAGTTTCACCTCTAACACAAGCCAACCGTCCTCTGCTTATGTGGCCACAGGTGCCAATGAAGCTAAATTGCTGTGGTCCCAAATGTACTAATTATGACTGTGTGTAAAAGTAAAACAATTGAAATAATGTACCTACTCAAATTGTATTTGTTTCATTTCAAAGTACCGGTATATGAGAGCAAATGCTTCATGGGTGAGCCCTGGGTGAGCGGGGTGGGGGGGGGGGGGAGGGGGGGAGAGAAACTAAAAAAATAGGACGGGTGCTCGGCGAAAATTTTGAAAACAATCCTAAAGAGGTACCAAGATCCTTTGTGGGTACCAATTTTAAAACAACACATTATTTCCTGTCATATTTTTAAAAGGCACCACAAAAGCTCCTGTTGAGGACCTTTGGAGGCCGAACACCCCAAGAGCTACCAAAGCCACTTTCTTAACCCTGAAATGACAACGAGCAACCCGCCCTTTTTGTATTGGTTTCCCCCTCCAGGGAGTGAGAAGACATTTTCATATGTCTTCACACTCCTCAGCTGACTCTTCCCACTTGAAAAAATATCCTTTGCGGGAGAAAAAATCTTTCATAAACACTAGCCTCCATTTGACGTGCAAAAATATACTTGGATATTTGTTTGTGGACATTATCTGTTATGAGAAGCAAACAATAATAATAATAATAATAATAATAATAATAATAATAATAATAATAATAATAATAATAATAATAATAATAATAATAATAAAAAAACAACAGTACTGTATCCAAGAGTGAAGCTCAAGGAAAATTGTGGGCTCAAACAAACAGATGATGTCCAAGGACAAATATCAAGCATATTTTTAGTCAAATGGATGCTCTTGTGTTTATTATCCTTCAAATATCTTTCACAACATGCAGGATCTTTTGAAAATTGGGGAATATCACTCAGATATTCCTCAGTTTTAGCTTGGGTATAGCTAGCTACCCCCCAGCTACCCCCCAGCATTAGATTCGTTGGTACTCATTTATAAACTTGGGTGGAGAGAGGCACTCTGAGAATAAACTGTCTTTGCCGTGGATACAATGCAATGACCCTGTTTAGGGCTTGAACCCAAGTTAAACCAGTCTGCTTGATCTGGAGTCCATCTTTTTCTAAAAAGAATTGACATTTACCACAACTATAATACTTTATTGATCAAACTACCATCCAAACAAAACGACTAGACTGATAACCTGCTAGCTTTTTCACTAAATTAAATATCCTCCCCTCCCACCATGCAGATAAAAATTAAGCTCTGGGGGGAGGGGGGGGGGTCAGTTTAAGTCTCGTAAGTACCCTAACCTAACACTGGCATTGGCTTTGTATCTGACAGGAAGAGAGTCCATTCCTTTGTTCAGACCCATCTCTGTTGCTGGGTATAGTGGGTTTGACTGGATTAACTTCCTATTTTGGCATCAAAGAAAGAGCGCACATTAGAGCTGGTGCTAACCAAACAGTGCTCATCAGTGGGGCTACTGGGGCTTGTGGGATGGCTGCAGGACAGGTGAGGAACTGATCACCATAAGGAAATTGTTCTGACATGAAATGAAATTCCACAACTGTTATACTAGAGAGCAATGTACTTTTTATAAGACTAGTAGGCAGATGCCACCTCCAGAAACTTGTCAATCTTTAAACAATTTCTTGTCCCCCAAATTTTGCAAAATAGGAAAATGGACTCTGTTTTTACTTCCTCAATTGTTGCACATTACCAAAGGAGTTTCCGTAAAGACGTTTTGGAAATTGAACTTTACCTTCACTTTTTTCCTCTTTCAAGTGTTGGCCTTTCAGACCTCTCACCCAGGTAGTGAAATTTCCTGGAATACATTGGAAAAAAAAAGAGGTATACTGAGTATAAAAGATGACAATGACCCTAAGGCAAGCAAACCTGGGGGGAGGGTGGGGGTGGGATTGGGTGTGGAGAGGTTGCATTCCGTGTGGTCATCACTGCTTACCAAAAATCAAATGAGGAACATTAGTAGTTAAGAGGATGGAGTGAGAACCCTAGGGGAAATGAAGTGGGAAGAGAGGGCAGAAGGTATGATTCCCAGGGAGGTCAGAATGAAGAGAAAAGGTAGAACTGTTTCATAATATTTGGTGGTAGCATCAACATAGGAGAGTGAAGGAGTGAGAAAATGTTGCATACATAGAAATATTTCTCATTACCCAGATTGCTAGGTTGGAGGGATGTGGCACTGTTATCGGCATATGTGGGTCAGATGAAAAGTGCTGCTTCCTCACAAAGGAGATAGGTTTTGATGATGCAATCAACTACAAAACAACAAAGAATATAAGTGGACAGATAAAGATGAAATGCCCAACAGGAGTTGATGTGTACTTTGACAATGTCGGAGGTGAAATCAGCAATGAGGTGGGTTAATATTTAGTTCCTTTAAAAATCCTCGAGAAATGTTGCATTCTTACATTTTTGTGTTTCTTTCACGATAAAATGAGTTTTTTCACTGGATAAAATAATTGCGCAGGCCTTACAAAAATACCTTGCTGTTTACACAAAGCTTCGCGGGCTTGCAAATATAATGACATTTGTTACTGCATAAAATCAGTGTATGAACTTCTATGACTACAATTTTGGACAGAATAAAAAGAAACAATTAGCCCCCTTCCCCTCCCCCCAAAGCAATGATGAAGGCGCGAAGGAGCAAAAACGCGCCATTTTATCATCATTGAAATTGGGGGGAGGGGTGGTCCAAATGTTCCATTTATTTTGTCCACGATTGCAATCTTGGACAGAATAAAAAGAACAATTAGCCCCCTTCCCCCTCCCCCCAAAGCAACGATGAAGGCGCGAAGGAGCAAAAACGCGCCATTTTATCATTATTGAAATGGGGGGAGGGGTGGTGCATATGTTCCATTTATTTTGTCCAAGATTGTGCGTCGCGGGTTAGTCTCCTTCAAGAAAAATCGTTGAAGCAGCTGTCATCAGGGTAATAGGCCGTAATCGTATTCTTGGTATCTGACTGGAACTAGCTTGCAACTGAGGCTAATGTGGGGAGTTTTTTCAAATGCAAATGACATTAATCGCTTTTTAATGATATTCTCTTGCGTGAGCCTCTATTGCAAGCCAGTTTCGGTTCAATACCGAGAATATAAATATGGTCCATATTAAACAATAGCAAGAGAGAGTTGGCGTTTCTAAGGAAAATGATGATCTTAAGATCTTTTAAGTGCCTATAACCCCAGAATTTTTTTTGGCTAAGATGAAACTTAGACAAACACACAAAAAGAATTTGCCAAAATTTCGGTTTGTGATATTTTTAAGGGCTTTAAAAATTAACAAAGCTGAGCTGGGTCTATTACTGGGTTGACGTCACAGACTGTTTTTATGTAAATGAATATGTGACGTCAACCCAGGAATATACCCAGACCCCTCACCAGCTCGGTCATAACACAAAAGATATCAAATTTCAACTACATTCTGTTAATTTTGACGTCACAAAGTGTGAAATTTGGCAAAATTTTTTTGTGTGTGTCTAAGTTTATCTTAGCCAAAAAAAGAATTTGGAGTTATGGGCACTTTAAAAGAAGCACTTGAACCTAGAAACGCCGAAAACTTCGGGATGCCCCTGTATGCCCCACATGTATGGGATCCCCCCCCCCCACCTCCTTTGATACCCCGTACCCTCTTGACTTACTCCGGGACATCATTGCACCAACTTTGATTATCTTAACTCTTGCTTATTCCAGGTGATTCGCTGCATGAATAAGGACAGCCATGTTGTCTTATGCGGGCAAATCTCTGTCTACAACGAAGATGTTCCTTATCCTCCACCAATCCCCGAGGACATTCAATGCATACTCAAAGACAGAAATATAACACGTGATCGTTACCAGGTAATACGTTACATGGAAAAGTTCCCGGATGGAAAGAAAGAGCTGGAAAACTGGGTACGAGAGGGAAGGCTAAAAAATCGCGAGACAATCGTGGAGGGCCTGGAAAATACCGGTAGAGCGTTTGTCGATATGATGAGTGGTGGAAATATTGGAAAACAAGTTGTGAAAGTGGCGGAAGTAACGGGATGAAAATGAAAAGCCACTGACTGTAAACCACGATCACAGTAAGATATTACTCTTAGCTGCAGAGGACCAGAAGACGCAGACAAAAAAACTAACATTGTTTTTCTACTGGAGATACAACACGTAAGGCAGTTTTACAAAAATGAAATAAAGCCGATATCGATGTTTAATAATGCCCACGTTCTGAGCAATAGAAATAGTCTGCAAGTGGAAATATTAGATTTCAATAAATTTCCAAAATTTCAGGTAGTAAAACTACAGGTAGTTCTAGTAATCGAAACACTGGCTGTTAAATCTGCACCAATGTGTTACATTTTCCGTTTTACGTGCATGAAGTTTCGAATAACTTTAAGTAATATTACTCAGGGATGATGAAATGAGATTTTCATTGATGGAAGTTGAATGGGATTAGTTATTTCAGCTGAATACGACGTCGCTGAGGAATAATCCGACTCGTAAAATATCCGTGTGTGTGTTGCTAAGCTATTTAAAGCTTGTTACTTAAACGAGCCAGCAAAATCGATTAAAATTCAAATTAAAACCCGGTTGTGTACATAAATTACTAATCTTAGCGGAGTTTGGAAGCGTATTTTCCTGCCAACAAAATATCAACAAAGAATTTATCAGCCAAGGAGGGTTAAATTGCTTGTTTTCGCTCTCCAAGCCCTGACAAAGAACAACACCAAACAGAGCTGAATATATCGCGTCCGTTATTGGAAAAAGAGCAGCGTTGTATCAAGACTGATATATTTTAAAGACCGATTACAATCGAAGATGCAATCAGCCGAGGTTACTGACAAAAATAAGGCGAGACTGGCAACAGAAACAAATAATTCAACACAGAAAAAACGCCGGTCAAAAGACATCACAACGCTCAGGGTGGAGGCCGAGAACTTGAAAGTTTCCTTGTCGAGTTTGACGACGGAACGCGAAAAATCACAAGCTAAAGAAAGAACAGCACATTTTGACGATCTGTTTCAATTGTTAGAGTCGACGAATGTCAGAATGGATAGAAAAGTGCTGGAGCACATTGCAGATCTGCTGAAACTTAACGTTCATCCGGATAATATTTTAGAACTTCTGAGGACAGTGATGGCGAGAAAGGCAGAAGAGGAAGAAGTGATTTTTATTTAAAGATGAAGCTAGTTTTTTTCTGACCGGAGATCACCGGTGAACTGAAGGCAATGTGTCGCATTTGTTTACTGACTTCCTAAATTTGATTATTGAGGAATAATTATTTTGTTCCATTCAGCTGCAAGATGTATTTATAAACTTTCTTTTCTTATTTTTCCTCGCCTAAGTGTCTCGTAATCATGTTTAGTTATTCTAAAATGTCATGATTTCTTTTAAAGTGTTTGAATTTTTTGTTTTTGATTTTAATTCCAGCTGGATAACTTGTCAACTTCGCAACTTAAACAGTATTTCACCTGTCTTCGGTGATAGAATTTCTGTAGCTCTTTATTATTCGTTTTTATTTCGTTTATACATTCTGCATGAATTAAAACCGATATTAGCATCTTGTTACAGTGGATACGACGTTTCTCGCACGTACGTCATTAAACAGAATTATATTTTGTGGTTTTCCTTGCCGGAGAAATAATTTTCTCTGATCATAGAAAGCGCAATAAATTTTGACGTTTGATTTAATAAGTTTCATATTACCAGTCAATTCTTATTAGTATTTCGCAATTATTCCAAAATTCACTATTTAGCTCTCATCCAACGATCAAGTATTGGCGTTCTTGCTGAGACAACTCGTTACCAGGAAACGTAACATTCAATCCGGTTCACTTGCTCTCTCCAGGAAGATTTTATTTAACACAGGTCGAATGACAGTGTACAGATATATATCTTATTAAACTCGCCTGAGGTCCGTACTGGAGAAATATTAGTCTAGTTCCTTTTTTCACAGGTTCATGAACCGAGCCACAGGAGAGGTTCATAAACCTGCAAAAAAGCAAGCTGGTTCAATAAAGTATTTACTACAGTGGTTCTTTTTAATCTGCTACTAAATTGATTCGTCTCCGGGTTTAATTCTCGATAAACGCTTGAGTGAAAGGGAAATATTTATTGACGCGTCTGTGAACATGCGCAATGCGTTGAAAAAGCAATTCGCCGAAATTGATTCATGAGCCGTCCATCTTAGCGGTCCGTATTGCTTAATGCGGACCGTTTAGGGAACCAATCAGAATTCTCCTTTTCACCGCGGACCAGTTCAACGATATAATAAGTGACTATCGTCGGGATGTCCTTGGTGTGATCTGTCAAGGGATCCCAACCTTGGACAGTTTTGTTTAACGTGTACTCTTAGTGTTGTGTAGTTGAGTGCAGTCAGTCTATGGAGGTTCTTAATTTTTCTTGAATAAAATCAGGGTTTGAAAAGATTAAGAATAAAAAAAATATGTATGTACAGAAAACCTTGCGGCAAAGTTATACTGCCAACGATATTACACACCAGTCAGTTTCTCGTGCCAAGTTTTATTTCCTCGTGTGTGGGACCAAAAAAATGATAATAGCAAAAGAATACCGAAACATTCCAGTAATGTCCCTCCACCCCCGACAATACTTCACACCTATTCCTTGCAATAAGCATTTATCAATTGCAGTTTAATTCTTATGAAAAAGATGTTAGCCACTCCGTCTGTTGTAGGCGATAATTTGCAGACTTTTGTATTGCTTATGTTTCCGATATGTCAGAGACTTTCGTTTCGTCTGATGATTGTAGAACTTAATTTGTGATAATTTTGGGATCTTATAGCTTTCTCTGTAATAATAATAACCTTTATTTAAAGAGGGTAACATCTATTACTATAAAAGTATTCTTCCTAGTGGCCCTCTAAAAACAAAAATATTGAATAAAAGTTACAAAAATTACAAAAAGGCTATAGATAAGTAAAAAGGAGAATCTATGTACAAAGATATAAACAATAATGTTAAAAATTTTAAAAATCAGAAAAGCTTTTTAACTTTAAAATTATCTATCGTAGAAATTGGGGCAGTGCTTTTAATTAGAAGCTATTAGAGTAGCTTTCATCGAGTTAAGAGGCCGTTGGATTTAAGTTAAGAGCATTGAGGTATTTTATGGTAGAATAGAAAAATGTTCTCCTCATTGCTTCGGTTCTTGGTTTCGGTAAACGGTATGATGTTTTAGCTCTTGTGGGATAAATATGCTCAAAACGAAGGGTGTCCCAGCTTGCAGTCAGGTATTCTGGTGCTCTTCCATCAATAACTTTCTTCAAAAGACCGAGTTTATTGATCTTGAACATTTGATCAAAAGATCATGCATCCCAAGGACTGTCCAAAATTATTAATCGAGCGCAGCGCTTTTGAAGTTGAAACAGTTCGTCTAGGTTGGTTTGGCCACAGTTGCTCCAAACAGTACAACAATACGTAAAGAGTGGTTTGAGCCATTTTTGATTTTAATAATAACAATCATAACCTCCAAAGCTAAATAAACCCACAACTAAGTTGACCAAGAGGTGCTTTGATCTAAACTAAGCTCGGGATGTATTGCCGGATTTTTGAAGGTATGACCGTGAGTTTCGCTGGCAAGTCTGCCTGCTGAAAAAGTTGGAAAAACCGCCGGAGAGTGAAACCAGTGTATGTCGAAGGCGGAATGTAGAGTCGCTCGATGCCTGAAAAAAAAAACAACCTTTACTGAATGGTTTTATGCTTGTCCCGATATTAAGAGATTAAAACGATTTAAGACCATTATAAAACACAAGGCCTGTTTCCTTCGTGTGGCTTCACTTCAGTCGAGATCACGAAAACCATTGTAACCTAAGAATGTAAACTGATGCTTTCAGTGTTAGGCGGGGGTAAACGTGAAGGCTGTTTTGAGGTTGCTTAACACGGCCTTTCTGCCAATATCTCGGTCACGTTTCAAGCGACACTAAATCTCTCTGCTTATCTCATGAACCACTGTTTGGCGGTTTTGTGTAAATTTTTGGATGATTTTTGTTTTTTTTGGGAAAGAGATATTTTTTCTCAAAGGATAGATACCAAACAGTCCCCTAGCAACCAGGGGCTCCATTTTGCGGGGGTCAACTGTCTGGTGGTGTTTCCAACCCATCTTAATCCTAACAGTTTCCTTTTTTATATCGCGCCCATTCATGCTTACCCCCGCCTTAAAATGAAAGTCAATTTCGCCAAACCTTGTGAAGACGAAGTCGCTAAATTTATTTTTAATTAGTTTTTCGCGCATTTGTTGAAAGTTTGGTTGGCTGAAAAGGCAACAAAGCTGTATTTCAAACTTTTGTAGTCATGAATCAATTTGTCCATTGAATTTCCTTTTGAAAGCCCGCTGGTTTGAAAGGAACAAAGGCCTCAATTGTAGTGAAAATTCTTTTGATTTTCCGCCTTTCCAGTAGGCAACACATTTTCAACTCGCTTCCTTGCAGATTTTGCCTTACACCGTGCTTACTTATCGCATGCAAAATGAGTCATTCGACATACTAAACACCTGCTTTTAGCGAGTATCTGTTTCAAGGTCAATCTCTTGAAGTACTTTATTACCAATTTAACCAATCAATATTAGTTAAGCAGTTCATTTGCTTTTCTTCTGTACACACCGCGCACAGTTGATTATTACAAACTGAAACACACTTCAAAAGGCATGGCAAACAACTTGATTGCGTTATTTCAAAAGTTTACTTAAGCTAAAAAGACGTTTACACTTGTAGCGAGAGTCTATGATTTTTCCTCCTCTCTTAAGCGGGCGGTACTTTATTTTAAACAGCCCCTTCACAATGCTATTACAATGTTGTGTCCCACGTCCTCATCTTTCCCCGTGACCGGAGTTGTGCAATTTTGGTTTTAGCGAGAATTCCATTCGAGATCAACATTATGAAGTGTTTAATTAATTACCGATATTAAACGAATTCTTATGTGCTTTTCTTCTGAACTATGTCTGGACACAAGCCACTTTGAATACAAAAGAAACGTCATAATGGCAAGCCAAACTACTTGATTACATTAATTTCACGTTTTACTTTGTTAACAAAAGGAGTTTTATTAACTGTCAGAAAGACGGACTTAGGCAAAGTATAATTACAGGCGTTTGTTTACAAGTTCAGTGTGTGAGTATGAATTCCTTCGGCGACATGGAGTACAGAATGTCTGTTCCGTCAGGGTTTACCCCGGCAGTGGTTGGCTCAAGGAGAACGAGTCACGTTTTTGTTTCACCAACAAAAGGTACATTCACTAGAAACGGTACTTACACGGCCACAGAGGAACCAATGAAGAAAGCTCCCAAGCGACCGAATGCTAAAGAATATGAAATCATATACAAAGCGTATCTGGAAATTAGAGAAGAGAATGGTGGTTTGCGGAGAGAAAGCCAAAAGATTCAGGGAGAACTGATGGAGGCTAAAGGCAAAGTACTCGCCGTTTCCCAAGAGAACGAAGAACTAAAGAAACACCTTTTTCAGCTTCAACACACCGAGAACTGGGGACAGATTATTCGAGCAAAAGACGAAGAATTGAAAAGACTGAACGAGTTTATCCATAAAATGTCGTACGATCGAGCTGAAGCCATAAATAACAAGTCTGTGGCCGAAATGGCCGTCGACGAACTGAAATCAAAACTTCGCCACAAGACCAAACAAGTTAGAGAAGTGAAAGAACTGGAAAAAATACAGAGCAAAGCCGTAATTCTCAACGAGACAGAGAAACTGCGAAACGAGAGGAACAATGCCGTCGCTAATCTAACTCGGCTTGAAGCTTTAGTTGAAAAACTCGGACAAGAAGCGAGCCATGAGAAAAGAATAAGCGAGGAACGAAAAATGGTCATCCAAGAAATCCACAAAAGGTTGACGACTAAGGAAAAACAAATCGAGGAGCTACGTAAACAGCTTGCTATGTCGCGCCTTTTCAACAAGTAATTTCAATCGATTATGTAAACAACGTGAACAAAGTGGTCTTTGTTTTTCATTTGGAGCCGAGTTAATTGCAATCTTAGCTTAGAAGTGCACAGTAAACAAATTCACTCACAGACTTGTTTGTGTAAGAAACTCGCTAGCCTGCGAACAAGCTCCCGAGGACGAGCGAAAGACGAGCGCGAAAGCTATTCGGAGAGCGAAGCGATCGCGTCGGCTTCGTTCGCGCTCACCCGGAGCCTGTTTGCAGGCTAGATTTGATCGGTAGTTCACTCTTCAAACAACATATTAATAAGAATAATTGTTTGTTGTAAATCCAACAGTTGCGCAAATCACATTGCGCCGGAGCAATTTGAAAACAGTCGTTTCACCTGAAAACGCATCAAATGTTTTCTGTGCACAGTACGCCGGAGGAGGTTAAAACGCAACAATTAGGGGGGCATTTTGGATTTCTGTTTTAAAAACTCAAGCAGGAAAATCACATGATTATCGCGAGGTCATTGTTTCTAAAACGCTCCGTTTTAAAAATGTTTTCTGTCCACACGAAAACGAAAAGCGGAAGTTTTCACTGAAATTCCTCGGTTTGAAGAGCGTTTTCAAAAAGCCCCGTTTTCATGACGGATTAGCGTGGACGGTAGGCCTAACGGTAGAAATAAAGCTGCGTTTTCAAATTCCTCCGGCTTGGTGTGAACGGGGCCTCAAACAAATAAACGTTTGGTCTCGGCTTGATTTGTAACATTGATGACGTTCAACAAAACCCTGTACTGTGAACATGATGATGAATATGTTATCGTCCTATCGAGACGAAATACTGCGGAAATACTGTACTGGGAAACAACCTTTTATTACGTTGAAAACTTGATTAATTAATGCAACATGTAGTAAGTCTTATGGGATATTTCTTACGCACCATCGACAATGGCACCTTTCAATTATTGCTTATAAAACAATTCTTCATTATTCTTTACTAATATTTTAGTTTAATTACCTTAGTTTAGTAAATTCAATATAAGCTTCAGGACCACTATAACCGGGTTTTCTCCAAGGCTATAATAAATACACCAATGTTACCTTAAAATAGGTGGTAGCAACATGATTCTACGAATTTAAACAATACTAGAAAACGCCAGGTTGGTCCATATTGTAGCCATTTCCTAATTAATCCATATCTCCCACGGCCAAGCTTTCAACTGGGATTTGTCTTGTTCTTTTTTCACTGGGAAAATGGATTTGCATAACTAGGACTAGGAATAAGAAACAAAATGGGAATGGGACGGATTTTGGCTAAGAAATGAGAATTAGAACCTAGGGCACAATTTGGACTGGGAATGGAATGTATATCACCCCACCTTCAGGACCCTCTTAATTATCCTTGGTTCCTATTGGACTCCTATCATATGGCTAGTGTTCTACAAAATCAAAACATTATTTCCTGCTTCCTGTAAGATATAGCTTGTCAAAACATTTTTATTTAGATGTTCATCTTCTGTGCAATTGTCTGTGCGGCGGCTTCCCAGTTGGCTCCAAATTCCAACCTTGAATAGAGAAGTGGAATCTTCTTTTCTTGTACTTTGATCCATTTGAGTGCTTTTGCTATGCCTTTGGAATATAGTTCTTCTACACCACCAACGTTTACCTTCAACAAGAAACGACGGTCTCAAATACGGTGTCAAACTTCAACCTTTTCAATGCGAAATTTGAAATATACGCCACCACTGATTCTAATTACTTGTGGAAGCGGCGTTAAGTGGCGGGAAACTATAATGCAATCAAAGGCAAGTGTGCCCGTTGAATGACGTGAAAATACTCCCGGCGAACTCCCACATGAAAAGGGTAAAATGGAATAGGCTCGATTTAAGGCCGCTGCTCAAGAAAGGAGAGATCGGCGGAAATCGATTCTAAAAACTGCAATAAAGGCGTTTCTTTTATTTTTATCTCTTCGAGTACAGCCTTAGAGATACTTTGACAGCTAAACGTCGTGAGGTTTCGTCATCAACACCCTTAGTGAGACCAGAATCCTTGATTTGTACTCCTAAGCAAGACGACGAGTCTCCCCGATCTTTTCATATGGAATTCTCCCACCCCCCCCCCTCCCCACGGGAAATACTACTCTTCCCAGTAAACCGCGCCACCCAATAATTTTTTTGACGCCTGCAGAGTAATGTTTTTGATGCCGCGTGTTTGTTACAAACCAATCACGTGGTGCGTTTGAAACAAACTCGCGACATAAAAAAACGTTATTGGAATACTTCCGAGCAGAATCGGCCAATTTCTTCCAGACGTTTGATATTTAAGAACTCTTCATACGAAGAAAGACTGAGAATGCTTGATTGGACTAGCGTCGAGTTAAGAAGGTTTCACTTGCTAGAATGCTATACTATTTATGAAAATGGTCTTAACTGCGCTAACTACTTGGGAATTTTCTCTTAAAAGAAACGAAGGTGAAACCATTCACTAAAGTTGCAGTGTAAAACAGCCAAAAGCTAAGGTTAATTGCTATCTTCACTCGAATATCAGAATAATTATAAAGTGGAAAGAGCTCCCAAGAGAAATAATAGAAAGAAATGATCTTAACATTTTAAGACATAGACTGGGAGGGCGTTTTAACGTCAGTTGAACTCCGCTATCAATTTTAATTGCATTTTTTTTATCACAGTTGGATTGTATATTTTTATTATTAAGTAGTGAACCTCTTCGAAAGGGATAACCTCTTGACGTTTCCTTTTATGTTTTCTTAAAAAGCAAATTTTGATTTTATTGTATCGTATCGATCGTATCGATCGTATCGTATCGCATCTCATCGTATCGTATCGCAAAACTCCGGCGTAATCGTACATACCTCAGAGGCTTGTCCTGGTGGAAGTGGCAGTGGGAACTCGATACGTAGTCTTAGCTTTATGAATGCCAACATCATCAACGTGGCCAAAAGGTTCTGCACCTCTTCAAACATTTTAGGACCTGCAACAAGTCGGTCGTAATAACACTTTTAACTCCTAACTTTCTTTGATGACAAATCACGCGGTTGTGTATTCCTTGCACTCCCATCAACAAACCTCACCGTACCACTAAGGCATCCCCATTGAGTCCGGGGCCGTTGTTCAAAGCCCGATTAAGCTAACCCAGGATTCAACGAGGCTTTCAATTTCTTCTTTTTTTGTAACTTTTTGGTGAGGTTTCAGTTTATATTGTTTGTCCTTCAGTTTTGAGTTTGAATAATCTCAAACTTCACAAAAACTAGGCAGTGAAAAACATTTTTATACCCAAAAAATTCAATAATACTTCGGTTAACGTTTAACCGGCTCTCAAACAACCCGGCCACCTACAAGTTATTAGAATTTCACAATTTCGTTTTGCAAGCGTGGCTCAAGTTTATTTTCATACCCAGGAGGTAGCATCTTCTACTACTTTGGACTTTCTACTCTAGACTGTGCTTGGAGTATCGCCCCGTCCAAATGTTTCTTCCGGCCTTTAATGTAATTAAATCAGCCTATTGAAAGGTGAATTTTATTTCAATTTTCCCTGACTTGTCTTCAATATGTCAATTTCCCCTGTCTCAGAATTAATTCCTCGATTTTTCCCTGACCATTTCCTGACCTGCGAGCACCCTGTGATTATTTTCCGAGCGATTTAAAGTACCACCAAGGCCACAGATTCATTCCAAGAAATTAGCTTAGGTATTGTGCATTTTTTTGAGTCGCTGAAAATTCTTCGCTAAGAGGGCTTTCAAATCAAGACAAACATTACAATCAGCTCATTCCTTTTTTTTATCTACGTCCTACGTTTGATTAAAACTGGGAAAGGTAACCACAAAATCCTCAAGAAATGGTTGCTACGTCGGGGTGATTAGCATAGGTAATCCTATAAATGCGAGTGCAATTAAAGGATTTACACTGTACGAGATGTTTGAAAATTCTCTAAAAATTACACGAGCCTGAGGGGAGTGCAACCTTCAAGAATTTGCAAATACCACGAGTAGTGGAAATCCTTAATTCTTCGAATACGATTACTCGTTGATTACATGACGGAGAAAGTTACCAACGTGCGCGCGTTAATTTGCACCGCAGTGCACATTAGAAAAGAACGCCTGCTCCCAGCCAATCACAACGAAGTGATTTTCTCAGTCATATAAGCATGGCTGTATGGTTTGTTAACAAACATGCATTATCTTATCTCAAGATTAAATGGAAGAGTTTTAAAGAATTGAACTTACCAAGAGATCTGGCACCAGCATTTTCCAGCAATTCAGTGAAACCTTTTATGCTTATACCAATGAGAGTCAAATCAACCACATTCCAGGATCCCTCCTGAAACATGCCGCAAGAGGAAGCATCATTAGCGATCAATCAATCAACAACAATAACAACTGTATTTCACCCTTGTGTTACAATATGGCTTAAACTGAGCTAGATTGGACCATATTCTGGAACTAGCTTGCAATGGAGGCTCATGCGGAATATCATTAAAAAGAGATTAATGTCATTTGCATTTTAAAAGACTCCCCACATTAGCCTCAGTTCCAAGCTAGTTCCAGTCCTACAACGAGAATATGAATATGGTCTGTTTACGAATAAGTAAGGATGCTGAAATGTTTTACTTGTCTTGATGATGTACCAACAATTTCTCCAGACTTTCAGTTAGTAATCAAGGCACTCAGTTAGAGAGAATTTCTATTTTGAGTTTGAAAATTGAAGGGTTTATTATTGCAACACGGTTCTTCGGCCGTCTTTTAGGACCGTTACAAGGATATTACTAAATCGACTTTGCGCTTTCCTCGGAAATATTCGGAAATCTTCGCGCGCTGATATTGGTCGGGAATGTTCGCAAATAATCAATAACGTTCCAGTAGCTGCCGAACGATCTTTGTGGGTTCACGGAAAACTAATCCGGCATTGTCGGATGAGATCTATGAAAGTTAACGTGCCTCGACAAGACTTACGAAAAGGATTTAAATTTTTGCACTACAACTAATTTTAGATATTATACATAATTTTTACTGTTTTTTTTGTTTCATGTGATACTAACCGCGTTTTGTTTGAAAAAGATCCTTTCCATCTTTTCTTTATGTGAGAGGGTGTTAAACTGCTTTGATGTAAAACATCTAGCTAATCGCCGTCTTCGAACGCGTTCTTCTTTGTCCACCACATTACCAAATAAATAACGACACGGAACCAACCGATAAAACAAAGGAATAAACGATCGATGCATGGATGGATGGATGGATGAATGAATCAATGAATGAATGAATGAATGAATGAATCAATCAATCAATCGAGTAGTCAGTCAATCAATCAATCAATCAATCAAGTAGTCAGTCAGTCAATCAATCAATCAATCAGTCAATCAATCAATCAATCAATCAATCAAGTAGTCAGTCAATCAATCAATCAAGTAGTCAGTCGGTCAGTTGCCTGAAAACAACTCAAAAACTTAGGAACACTTTGAAAAGAAAGTACTGAAAAAGAGCGAATGTTTTCTCTTATGTTGTATACCTGGGATATTTTAAAAAATTCGTTAATGTTACGTCTCTGTAACGATGATTAGGTCAGGCCTGATTGACCAACTAAACTGATCATCAAAGGTTTGGTGGCGGTATATAACGTCTCGTCCGACAGAGCACACGTCCTCGTCCCAATAACCCCCCTAGGATTTTGGAAGAAATCTGTGTCTTGTCTTTTTGCAAAGGAAAGACGATAGAACTAAAACTACACCCTTCTTCTTCTTACCTAACTTCGGGATTTCGTCACGAGCTTCCTCCCTCACAAGTGTAAGTCCACACCCCGCCTTGGCAGATTTTAACTTGGCTGAACGTACTCCAAGGAGATTACGGTGAGGCTGAACAGTTGGGCGTGGAGGTGGTGGACCTTCCCCGCTAAGGGAATCGGAAACACCTTCCGGGTGGGGTGGTAAAGGAGGAGGCGGCCGTGGTGGTGGTGGTGGTGGAGGAGGAGAATTTGGGTAACATGGCGGAGACATTTCTCGAGTGACAATAACCCCAACAGGAGCGCGTCTTCGGAGGCATAAAGATCCCCCCTGTTCGGGAGGAGGAGGAGGAGGAGGAGGAGGAGGAGAAGTTGGGAAAGATGGGACAGAAACAGCATGACTGGAAGGTGATGGAGAAGGAGGAGTAAAGGAACGTGTTTGGAGAGGAGCCCCAGTCCAAGAAAATCTCAATACGGGAGGTGATGGTTTCCCTTTGCAATCTTTGTCCTTTGGCTGCTGGTGTGGGAGAATTGGAGGTGGAGTGGCTACAAATTGGATTTGCTCCAGTCCTTCCATATGTTGTGCCTTTTCTACTGCCTCGCCAACTAATGAGCGTTCTGGGGTTACTGACTTGTTCTTCAAATATGTAGTCTTCTGGAGGCCGATTTTCTTCTTTTCTCCTCTCTGAATCTCTTCTTGCATGGGACGTGTCGGGGGGAATTCAGGGAGATTAATTTGTTTTATGTTTGTTTGTGTTGCATGTATGGCGTCCTCTTCTGTTGCCGGTATTGCATCTTGCAATCGATTAGTTCTCGAAGAAAAGCTAGCAACTCCATCTGTGACAAGTAGAGGTGCAATGTATTCAGCTTTCTCTTCCTCAGCTTTGGACCTTGTTTTATCTAAGGTCAAGGGCTCAGGATCTGCCGGCCGCGAAAGTCTGCCAAACAATCCTCCTCCTACAACTGAATGTGGAACTGAACCAACAGCCATTCCAGTTTGCTGCGCCTGGCCAAACGTAAAACCTGCCATTCCTTTTGAGCGTGCAGCTGGTTTGGGCATTGCTTGTTGCGGCATACCAAAACCAAACGATCCTCCAGTGAATCGGGGTTCTGCAGTTTTTAATTGTTTTTGTTGCGTCTGGCCAAATACAGATCCCGGAGGTGCTGGTAGCACAGAGGAGCCAAGGAAATATTCTCCAGCCTTCGTAGACTGCGGACGAGAAACTGAACCAAACAACCCAGTTTCCTGTGCTTGAGCTGAGGGAAAGGCAGACGCTTCTATTCCTGTCGTAAGCAGATCAGAGCCAAACGATGTTTTAGTTGCGGTGGTTGGTGAAGGTTTTGACTCCGTTTGTTGTAACTGCCTAAACAAAGGAACTGGAGGTGCTGCTTGCTCTGGAAGGGAGCGCCGCAATACACCTCCTCCATATGCAAAAGGTTGTGGACCTGAACCAAACAACCCAGGTTTTTCTGATTGGCCAAAAGAAAAACCCATTGCTGCCGTTGGCTTTGGTGGAGGGTTGGCAAACAAATCTCCACTGGAGGGAGATGCTGCGTCTCTAACGTTTGGTTTTCGGCCAAACAAAGAACCCACAGTTGATGCTTTCTCTGCAGTGGAGGCAAAGATAGATCCTTCCAAGGTAGCAGGAGCGCCAGACATAGAGAATGGCGTTGATTTAGGTGATGACAGTTTGACAGCATCTAGTTCGGATATTGTTTCACTGGGTGGAGGTACGGATAAAGGTACCTCTTGTACCTCCATGTCTTCGCCCACATCCATTAAGGTTTTTCCGGTGTGCGCACGTAAGTTTTCTCCTTCATCGTCTTCTTCTTCTTCGTTTACTACCATCTTCTTCTTCTTGCTCTTCTTTGCTCTTAGGGACATATACATTGAGTCTACCCTGCTGTACTCGTTCTCCTTTGTTTTCGACCCTATTGCAAAGAGATATAACAAAGCAATGATTGACACTTTGATTGGAACAGAAATGATGAAGTCCTTTTGCGCGGATCAGAGAAGAAAACACCACTATGTTCGTTCCACAATTTGGATTTCCAAAAGGTCTTGATAGAACGTGGCAAGTGAAACGTTTTAGAAACAACACAACACGTCTGGGTTTACACCAAGGAGACACGTTTCGATAGCTTTCACTGTCGTGGTCAGTTACAAAAGAACTGTAACAGACAATGATAATGTAGACTGCCAAATCATGTCTTCTTCTACACTTAACTTTACAGCAGTTAGATTCCCATAAACATCGAATATAGACAAAAAGTATATTCGCTGAAGTGAACGTCGAGGTGTTTTTTCAAAACGTTAAATTCTTGAGTAATTTCTACTGCAAAAACAGTTTAAGACCGTTTAGAATAAGTAATAGAAGTAACAGTATTTCCTTGCACTCATATTCTTTCTTAAGCTATTCGACCATATGGTGTGCACCATCGCGCAATACTCTGAAATCACGAATTTTTGAAAATCGGTTTGAAATGGGTTCGAAAAATCCACAGAAAATACCTCAAGTATTTATGCAAAGGGTACAAAAGCTGCTTCCAATAATCGGGAAGTTCGCAAAATAGAGGGTTAAAAAAAAAAAGAGTTTCCACTGTACCTTTCTTCGCTGGCGATCGAAGTCCCTTTCTAAATCCTAAATCTGTCACCTGTTCAGTGCTATCCATGGCTTGGGGTCTCAACCCAAACTCAGCCAGTGGCGACGTTGGGCTATACTGGGGGGACACATCCGTCGGGGGAAGTTGAGCGTATTCTTCTATAGATTCTTGAGTTGTACGCCTTGCTGTAACGATAGAAACAGACTTGAGTTTAGCCTCGTGACAAGTTGCAAGAGGCCTACTCTGGGACCTTAAGTCGCCGTAACTTAAGGCGACTTTGGGCGATTTAAGGCGACTTAAGGCGACTTAAGCGAAATTGGCCAAAAAACCATTGCGACTTTAGGCGACTTAAGGCGACTTAAGGCGACTTTAGGCGACTTAAAGCGACTTTAGGCGACTTTAGGCGATTTTAGGCGACTTAATTTCACTAGAGTGATACAAACCTAAACTTAGCAACAGTTTCTCCATATACTTTAAAATTTTCAACAAAGTTTCTTGCAATTAACCAATATTGTACCAGTCATCTGTTTACTTTTGTATTCACACAAGTCATCATATACTCAAATATCCAGATTTCAAACCATTTTTTTAAAATGCTATTTAAGATAGAATTACCACCAACACTGAACAGTTACTATTATAAGAATAATAATAACAATAAATACAAGCAAGGTAGCATGAATATTAGTGAAGATATCACAATAAAAACCAACATCAAACAAAAATATAAAAATATAGGAGTGATTGCAGAATACCCAGCCCAGCCATTTACATGTGTCAGTATGCTTTGAAGAACCAGGTATATAACAATAGTTGCTACTCTTATTTAATGAGATGCAAATAAGAAGGCCAGGTATTCTGCAATCTAGCCAAAATATACATTCACAGTGACAAAAATTTAAAATTTAAGAAAAGAGACATGATTTAGCTTGGTTTAGTTACAAATATAATATTTATATATTTTCAATAATTGAAACAACAAGTAAATTAAAATAAATTAATCTTATTTACATGCATTTATTTTACAATGCTTCCCAAATTATAAAAATGGTTATTTTGGTAGACTTATCTGCCATGTTTTTGGCATCTCCACTGTCAATTTTGGCATGTGAGTTTGGCAAATGCATGCCTTTCCAAAGTTGCTCAGTCCTTTTCAGGGACCTGCTCTGCTGCCTCAGTCAGACAAAGCATTTCAATACCATAATGAGTACCGCATGCTAAGGTCCTTTGTAAGAACACTTCCTTTCGAATTTCACCAACTACTTGTGTGGCGCCAGAAAGATCCAGAAAACTTTGACGACCCAGTTTATATAGTGAATCGAGGGTTTTTTTTTTACCACGGTTGATCAGACCACCAGGAGACATGCCTTCCAAGTTTTCACTGCTTTTCACCTGGCACATTACAAATGTCCAGAACGACATTTTCACAACGAAATACTTGAAATTGATAGATACACACCGCCATTTTGATTATCCCAGTAACCCTTGCGTCGCTAACTGGAAGAGACAAGACATCACGCGTGTTTTCGGCCTCAAATTCTCCTGCTCAGTGTTCCCGATTGTAGATTTATTTGAAATCAAACAATTCAACTTTAAGTGAGAATTAGTTTCGCGATTTGTTTTCTTTCTCTTTTTTTTGTAAGCGCCCGTCGGAGTAATCATACTAGCATGTGCGTGACTAACACTCACCTGCGCTTTTAACTAAGTCACGTGTTCCAAAACCTGGCGGCCATGTTCACACAAAAATAAAACTTAGCTTTCGATGGGCAGGTATCTTTTGCAGGTTGCAGGTTGCAGGTTGCAGGTTGAAAAATGGACTTTTAAGTCTGAGTGAGTCTACTTAGCATTTCGGTTAGCCTGAATAGCACTCCGGTTAGCCTAAATTAGCTTAGGTTGCTTGCGGTTAGCCTTTATACTGGGGTTTATTCGACTTTAACTCAAATAAACAAGTCGTTTCAACCTGCAACCTGCAACCTGCAAAAGTTACCTGCCGGCTTTCGATAGTAACAGAAGCGCAGTGCACGTAAATTGTATAAGATGATATGAATACCTGGCTTCATCAAATGTACGAACAGGATTTAATGGGCAAGAGAAACAATTATTATGCTGCAAGTTGGTTCGTCCAGTTTACGAAATTCAAACGTTTGCAGTTGGTCAGTCGATTTGGTCGAATGTGGAAGTGAATTAGTAGATAATGACTTATGCTGGATAAAGGGCCAACTTTCGTCACTCGTTTACACTGGGTAAGTAGAGTATTTAAAGGGTAGCCTCAGTTCGGTTCAATTGACTTTGAATTACCATGTTTCAATGTTTTTCTGCCCAGTGTAAAAGTGACTAGAAAGAATTGAGCCTTAATCCAGAATGTCTGCCTTTTTTTCTTTTTTTATCTTGATTATCTGGAACACCTCTCACTGTTTATACACTGTAGGTCTTCGAAAATCTGATTCGGTAACATATTACAAAAAGTAATAAATGAAATTGTTGCAGTATAGTTCTTTGTTATCTCTTTCCATATTCAATATAATTATTTCCTGTTGATAACATAGAGTGTCATCTTTTTTGTTAACTCTTTTACAATTAAATACAAGAAAAAAATTAAAACTTAGTAGAAATAAAAAGCCATCTGTCAGAGAGTATACATCAGATTGTCATTCCTGTTTAAGTCTAAATGTAGAAATTATTCCTGCCAACATGGGGGCTAGACAGGTGCAGGACTATTATAATATTAGCTTTTTCATGTATAAGAAAGCCAGCATAATACAGTAATTGCTGGGTCCTCAGCTTTTTAAAGGGCCCTAGTCAGCCCCATTTTCAATGCCATCAAAATTATTGACATTGCTTGTTGAAGTGAAGTCTTATCGCTTTACCGTAAGTTGCGTTCCTGAAAGTATGTCCCTTTATCTTTAGTAGTTTCACAGTGATTTCATTTGCTTAGACATCCTCCGAATAAACTATATTAGTATCACCCAACTAGTGGACTAATGCAAATCCTGCAATTTTTAATTGACTACGCTACTCGAGGACTATTAGTAATAGTCCTCGAGTCCTTATTACTGCCTTTTCTGTCCAACTAGTTGGGTGATACTAAAGCAATTATTAGACCCTTTGCCCTTAGGGGTCACGGGCCAATAGCCCATGGGGCAAAGCCAAACTCTCATATATAAACAAGAAGGAAGGTGTGGCTGAGTAGTAGTGCCCAGTACCCATTTATACATCTGGATGAGGAGAGGCACTGTGGAGTATGAACACAATGCAATGATCCCCAATAGGGGTTCACTGCACCAACCATTGGGTTACCATGCCTCCTCGTCCTCTAGGTTGGAGTGGAGTTTACTTTGCATGACAGTTGTTAACTCCAATAACCTTCTACAGGGGTAATTTGAATAGGGGTAACCTTTTTAACATTGCATAACTGATACCAACTTAAGGCGACTTAGGGCGACTTAAGGCGACTTAAGGCGACTTAAGGCGACTTTAGGCGACTTCAGGCCCCAGAGTAGGCCTTTGCAAGGGTGTTGCACATTGCAGACTACCGAGAAACAAAAACAGTACAAACCAGAATGAACACTGTTCGAGTAATTGTGGTTCATGCGGCGGTCGAATGCTAAACTCAATTTCACGTCCGGTTCAGATAGCCTTGATTTTGTATGAATTAAACCCGCAATGCATTATAAATGACATGAGAGGGATCTCTCTATTGTTTTTTAGTGTTAATTATCGTAATGTATACGTAACTGGTGAACTTGTATTATGTATTATTATATGGAGGAGAGTGTTTTCCTGGGAACTAAACCACTCGTAGATTCCACACGCCACTTCATCCGGGACCCGAGAGGCGTATTTTCCGTATGTCACCTTTGTGAGTATCGTATCGTTCAATGACGTCACGATTCCCGCCTTTTGTTTTACATTTATGCTTTTGTTTTATGTTTTTATATTTAGTCTCCATATAATAAAAAGAACATTACACGTTGGCTCGAAGTTATGAATTTTATGTTAAAATGCATATCTTCTCGCCACCGTGTAATATCCTCTATTTATGTTCTATAGTGTCTGTTTTGTCAAAAAATGTAATTATTATCAACGTAAGTAGCGTATGTAAATATTGCATGTCAGTGTAAGTCAAGGCTGCAAGTTAGTGTGTTTTTTTTCTTCAAGTAGGGTAATCTAAGTTTGTTGTATGCAATGCGTAAGTTTTAATGCATAAGCTGTTTTGCAATTACAGTGTTACTGTACTTGTTCGAGCTATAAAAAAAACAAACACACACACACACACACACAAAAAGAAATGAGAGATTTGAAACCAAAATAATAAAGCGATGTGTGAAATTGTAACACTAGGGCTGTACTGCATACACATGTTAAATCAACAAATTACCTTGAAACACTCATTAACAATTCATCGTTGAAACAAAGAAAATCACAAGAGGTTTGGATACCCGGTCTTAATTAGCATAGATTTTGACGATTTTACTTCGCCGTTTACTCCTTAGTTTTTGTTTCGATTGAGAAGATATATCAAACACTTGAGACAGTGTTTCATCGGCTATTCAAACACTTCGAATTTCGTCAAAAATACTCCGCTGCGCGTCGTATTTTCAACTCTCTTCTCGGTGTTTGGATATCCCGATGAAACACTGTCTCTCGTGTTTGATATATTACCTGAAACACTCTTACCCATTGGTGTATATGAATCCAGTTCGTCATCAAGACCATGGCCACTATCGGCGCAGTAATCGTCAGCGAAAAATTCAATTTCCCTGTCCCTCAAAGAGAATCCTGTCGAAAGTTATACCGAGAATATTGCACGGTGGCGCGAAGATATGAATTTCATTTTCGAGAGGTAAAAGCAATCCAAAATATTGTTTTTAATACGAGAAAATAACATTCATATCTTCAAACAACCGTGTAATTTTCTTTTTTATTGTAAACATTAAGCAATCTGACTGTTTGCACAAACAACCGTGAAAAATACCTCAATAACCCCCTAGTGAGAATATGGAAAGCACGCCACTCGGGTCCCAGATGGAGTTTCGTATGAATTTTACGAGTGGTGCCTTTTTGTCGGTATTTTCCAGTAACAACACTCGTGTTTATATGATAAATAACAGTAACTAAACAGAACCCAGATGTCCAAGGGATGGATAATGCTCTCCACTGCATAATGCACTAAGCGGTACTGAAGTAACCGTTCATACAAAACCGACCCCGTTACCCACTTCATCAGTCAGACGAGAGGGGCGGCGCATGACGGGAAACAAGTACTTATCAATGGCGAAATGTGGATTCCAAGATCGGACTGCATCCTCAGTTTAAACGTTGCTGAGGTGCTAATCACACCTAGAAGGCGTAACGAGTACCCGCTAGTTTGTTTTTTATTTGATAATCAGAGGCGGATTTAGGGGGGATGGATTTGGTGGCTAGTCAACCCCCTTTTGGAGAAGCCAAACGGAGAAAAGTTTGCGAATATTATGGCAGAAATAGAGGCAAGCTCTCTGAACAGGTACCTCATTGTCATTTCTACTTTGTGGCATTGCTGGTATTTGTAGTGAAACGGCTTTCAATTAGGTTCCATGTCTCAAATAGCTACATTTTGGGAACATGCCCATTGATTCTTCAACCCCAAATTACCAGCCAACCCCCCCCCCCCCTTGAAAAATCCTGGATCCGTCCTGATAATATCATCGGAAAAAATATGGATTCCAATTCCCCCCACCATCCGCTAAAATGCAACGTCACTTCCAGTTACAGTTGCCTTGAACTTTCTTTATGTTTTTGTTTTCTGGTTTTAAGATTTCGAACAAAAATATGTAGGCTTTCACAAGAGAACGTTACTAAAACCACCCGTAAACCAAATAATGAGCCGATAAACTTGTTGGATAAGCCTATTGGTATTCTCGCTACTGGACTGGAACTAGCTTGGAACTGAGGCTAATGTGGGGAGTCTTTTCAAATGCAAATGACATTAATCTCTTTTTAATTATATTCCCCTGCATGAGCCTCTACTGCAAGCTAGTTCCAGTCCAATACCGGGAATACGAATATGGCCCATTAAGAAGTTCTCTAATCAAATGCAGCGTGGAAAGCTTAACTTTACAATGTATGTCTCGCCTTTTGGCGTGACATTAGAGAATTTCGACAAGATGGAATGTCTAGACGCGGCAGTTTTGACGGGAACTGCTCGTCTGCAGAACGAAGGGCGTTACTACGGACCCCCGACCGGGATGGTGTGTTTTAAGGGATCGCTGGGCGGAACCAAATCTGTTGTAAGGCAAACTGATGTCACAGAAAAGACACGAAAACAAAGCGATGTAAATCTATAAGTGCAACTGAAGATTAAAGCGATACATCGTTCCAGTGATTTTAAGATCATTTTCAAGAACAGACCGACAGTGCCAAGGTGGCAGATGAAACTAAATAACCTTGGAACTAACTCTGCATGCTCGACACGCCAGTAGGCATAAAGACAGTAAGTAACTCTGCATGGAAATTATGATTGGAAAAAACGTAACATTATTTAGCGTTTATTAACCGAGCAGGAGGTCTGTATGGGAGGTCGTGAGTGCAGACCGAACGCAGTGAGGTCTGTACACAACGACCAAGGTCAGGATTCTCCCATACAGACCAACTACGCTCGGTCAAAAAGACGTTTATTATATTGTGCAAACAAGAACAATTCGTTTCTTGTAACTGGTTTGTACTAACTGACATTTCGCTTGCGAATGGCAATGAGCTGAATTCAATTCTGCCAAAGTTTGCTCGTGCTCCTTACTTTTTTTTCTCATCAGGCTTTTTGGCACTGCCATAAATAAATACTGTTAGATGAAAAAAGTCAATGATATTGCATTTTAGTTTGCAACTTTTTCACTGCACAACATTGCCGGTCTAGATGGGAAAATCTAGACCGTTTTCAATATCGATTTCAGCCAATCAAATTAGTGAATTTGGTAGTTCCCAGTCCTTGTGAGACAGAGCCATATAATAAACTGGTTATGTTCCTTGTATTGTGTTTCGGCAAAGCAGTAAACAATCTAAAATTTAAAATACCTCGCGGTGGTTGTACGTATGGACCGTATGGCATATCTTCCATACTTGCGTATATCTCTTCTTCCATATCTAGGTACACATCAAGGTCTTGCTCTTGTCCCAGAACTTCGTACTGCTCCTCAAGCTGATCATACACCTCTTCCCTTTCTTCACTCTCTTCTCTTCTTCTTCTGTCAAGACCATGACCACTATCGGCACAGTAATCGCCTGCGAAAAATTCAATTTCCCTGTCCCTCAAAGGTGATCCTGTCGAAAGTTATACTGAGAATATTGCACGGTGGCGCGAAGATATGAATTTCATTTTCGAGAGGTAAAAGCAATACAAAATATTGTTTTTAATACGAGAAAATAACATTCATATCTTCAAACAACCGTGTAATTTTTTTTTATTATAAACATTAAGCAATCTGACTGTTTGCACAAACAACCGTGACAAATACCTCAATAACCGCCCCCCTCCCCCCCCCCCCTAGTGAGAATATGGAAAGCACGCCACTCGGGTCCCAGATGGAGTTTCGTATGAATTTTACGAGTGGTGCCTTTTTGGCGGTATTTTCCAGTAACAACACTCGTGTCTATATGATAAGTAACAGTAACTAAACAGAACCCAGATGTCCAAGGGATGGATAATGCTCTCCACTGCATAATGCACTAAGCGGTAAGTAAGCGTTCATACAAAACTGACCCCGTTACCCACTTCATCAGTCAGACGAGAGGGGCGGCGCATGACGGGAAACAAGTACTTGTCAATGGCGAAATCTGGATTCCAAGATCGGACTGCACCCTCAGTTTCAAAGAGTCTGAGCTGCTAATCACACCAAGAAGGCGTAACGAGTACCCGCTAGTTTTTTTTTATTTGATAATCAGAGGCGGATTTGGGGGGGATGGATTTGGTGGCTAGTCAACCCCCTTTTGGAGAAGCAAAAAATAGAGGCAAGCTCTCTGAACAGGTACTTCATTGTAATTTCTACTTTGTAGCATTCCTGGTATTTGTAGTGAAACGGCTTTCAATTAGGTTCCATGTCTCAAATAGCTGCATTTTGGGAACATGCCCCATTGATTCTGCAACCCCAAAGAACCAGCCAACCCCCCTTGAAAAATCCTGGATCCGTCCTGATAATATCATCGGAAAAAATATGGATTCTTATTCCCCCCACCATCTGCTAAAATGCAACGTCACTTCCAGTTATAGTTGCCTTGAACTTTCTTTATGTTTTTGTTTTCTGGTTTTAAGATTTCGAACAAAAATATGTAGGCTTTCACAAGAAAACGTTACTAAAACCACCCGTAAACCAAATAATGAGCCGATAAACTTGTTGGATAAGCCTATTGGTATTCTCGCTACTGGACTGGAACTAGCTTGGAACTGAGGCTAATGTGGGGAGTCTTTTCAAATGCAAATGACATTAATCTCTTTTTAATGATATTCCCCTGCATGAGCCTCACTTGCAAGCTAGTTCCAGTCCAATACCGGGAATACGAATATGGCCCATTAAGAAGTTCTCTAATCAAATGCAGCGTGGAAAGCTTAACTTTACAATGTCTGTCTCGCCTTTTGGCGTGACATTAGAGAATTTCGACAAGATGGAATGTCTAGACGCGGCAGTTTTGGCGGGAACTGCGCGTCTGCAGAACGAAGGGCGTTACTACGGACCCCCGACCGGGATGGTGTGTTTTAAGGGATCGCTGGGCGGAACCAAATCTGTTGTAAGGCAAACTGATGTCACAGAAAAGACACGAAAACAAAGCGATGTAAATCTACAAGTGCAACTGAAGATTAAAGCGATACATCGTTCCAGTGATTTTAAGATCATTTTCAAGAACAGAACGACAGTGCCAAGGTGACAGATGAAACTAAATAACCTTGGAACTAACTCTGCATGCTCGACACGCCAGTAGGCATAAAGACAGTAAGTAACTCTGCATGGAAATTATGATTGGAAAAAACGTAACATTATTTAGCGTTTATTAACCGAACAGGAGGTCTGTATGGGAGAATCTTGACCGAGGTCGTGAGTACAGACCGACTAAGCTTCGTACTGCTCCGACGAAGGGCTAACGCTCGAAACGTCAGCTTCCGAATCTCTTTACGGTGGACAATTCACATTATCAACCCAGTTGATAAAACCAAATTATCTTGTAATACTCCCACCGACGCAGCACCACAGTTTCTTTAGAAACTTGCCCCCTTTATTAATAAGATGTTTATTAAATGGCGCAAACAAGAACAATTCGTTTCTTGCAACTGGTTTGTACTAACTGACATTTCGCTTGCGAATGGTAATGAGCTGAATTCAATTCTGCCAAAGTTTGCTTGTGCTCCCTACTTTTTTTTCTCACCAGGCTTTTTGGCACTGCCATAAATAAATACTGTTAGATGAAAAAAGTCAATGATTTTGCATTCAGGTTTGCAACTTTTTCACTACAAAACATTGCCGGTCTAGATGGGAAAATCTAGACCGCTTTCAATATCGATTTCAGCCAATCAAATTAGTGAATTTGGTAGTTCCCAGTCCTTGTGAGACAGAGCCATATAATAAACTGGTTATGTTCCTTGTATTGTGTTTCGGCAAAGCAGTAAACAATCTAAAATTTAAAATACCTCGCGGTGGTTCTACGTATGGACCGTATGGCATATCTTCCATACTTGCGTATACCTCTTCTTCCATATCTAGGTACACAACTCGGTCTTGCTCTTGTCCCAGAACTTCGTACTGCTCCTCAAGCTGATCATACACCTCTTCCCTTTCTTCACTCTCCTCTCCTGTGTCTGTGCGGCCATTCTCTTTGCCAGAATTGCGCGAAACATCGTCACTGGAACTGTCCCAACAGTAGCTGAGAACGGTGAAAGAGAACAGTTTCAGTTAAAAAGGACGTCCAAGAGGTATCAGTGCAGTGAGCTCTGCCTTAACGCACACCTTTCAGAGGGACATCTGCAATTGGTTACAGCCGTTCGGCAGACGGACGAACACCTCTCTAAACGGACAGTGGTCACCCAAAATTTTGGCGGAAAAGTAGTTCACCAACACAAATTGTCGTTACATATGATAGCAAATGACGATTTGGAGACATAAGAGCTGCCCTGTAGTAGCAAAAACATAACCCATAGTAAAAAACATAAGTGTATTTGTTTCTTGCGTTCTCAAGATTTTTGAGAACGTTTTATTTTGCACAGAGCTGTGTCTTTCGATTTTGTTAATCTTGTTCCAGTTTGAACTGAACCTGATTTATGTGCTTTTACCGTACAGTGAGGCGCTATGTGACACCTAGTCACTAAAGAGATAGGTATTGTACAGTGTAGGTACCCACATCTTAGAATTAGTAGTGCCAGGCTACCTCGGCTCAATAGAAGACGAACAACTGCTAGACTCCCAAATGGACAGTTGTGTTTCGGTCCGGACAGTGTCCGTCTTTGAGAGATTTGACTCTAGTTATGTTATTTAAGTATTTGCCGGACGAGTGCATTACGGAATAAACGCGCTGAATTTTTTTTAGGCTTTAATTTCACAACTGCCTAAGTTGTGTGTATAACTGCGATGATCAATCAAGTCTTCATATCCTCCTTCGTAGCTCAAATAGATGATCTTTCATATATCCACTTGTAAGCCCGCTTGACACAAGGCAATTTTTAATTCAAACACGAGCAATGTCTAGACATTTTAAAACACATGGCCAAAACTGACACTTTTAAATTCTTCAATTTGAATAGGTTTAAGCTTTATATTTATCTTATTCTGTACATATATTTTAGTCTATTTTCATTTACACGACCCCTCAAGCTTTACGGTCTATTTACCATCGTGTATAAATAAAGGTTTTACTTACTTACTCACTTACTAATTGGCTAATTCTCGAGGATTTATTTCCATGTGATGCGCACGGCATTATGAACCATGCAACGTCCTGCTAGCTAGCATAAAACGAATATTTACATCTTAACGAGAGCAATAAGGGAGAACTCATTAACCCTCGGTGTTTTTAGCACCAGGAAAGACCTAGGGTGATATTCTCCCAGTACGGGCCTCGCGCTCAGTTTAAAAGAATTTTTCTTCCAGCGATAGATTGCTGGTGATACTCCCATCCGGAGTCCTTATTACTCCCTTTGCTATGTTTTACTTTAATGTAAATTACGTTTACATTTTCCTTTCCTTTCATTAATCTGTGAATAAGCAGCAACCAAAAGGAGAGCCTCTGCTGCTTACGTATTAAAACTCAGTTATCATATGGCAGGATAGTCTCGAGGTAAATCCGAACGTCCTGACTGGTTCTCCCTTGCTCGGCGTTTGCCACACATGGAAAAAAAACCTAGCAGGAACAGGGGCCATTTTCATTCTCTCTCCCTGACTTCGCTTCTTTTTCTTTCGCCCGCCCGCTTTTTTGATCCGCCCCACTGACCAAGAACCCAGGATAAGCTAATAACCACTGTGAAAGAAAACGAAACTTTATTTGCTAACCTGTCATCACTAAGCTCCGCATTATCATCAATAATTTGACGCGCCTTTTCCACGTCGCCCATCCGGGATCGGTACAAGTTTGACAGAGCATGAACGGCCTGTGAAATCAACAAACAAACAAATAATCGGTCAATTAAATATTAGCACATTACAATCTGAAGAAACTTGTCATTGACATCGGCGGCTTAATCTCACCCCTTTATAGTCCGCAGGAGTTCCTAATCGCCTTATATCTCTCTCACCAATCCGCTCCACGTCAGACGCGCGCTTTTACGAGAATAGGCCATATTCGTATTCGCGGTATTGGACTGGAACTAGCTTGCAATGGAGGCTAACGCGGGGGAATATCATTAAAAAGAGATTAATGTCATTTACATTTGAAAAGACTCCGCGCATTAGCCTCAGTTACAAGCTAGTTCCAGTCCTACAAGGAGAATACGAGTATTTTCTATACAGTGTGCGAGACGGTCAAATTCAGTTAACTGAGTGCGGCTGAATAACCGTTCTATCGAATAACTTACGTCGCTTAAAGGAGCTGTGTCACGGTTAAACGGTTTGAAAAATTTAGCCTAAATTTTTCAATATTGTTGTTTGTAATCCGTGTCAATCTTCTCCATCCTTAACCATCCTTGTTCCTTTATGGTTTATTATTATCTCTTTAGTGTTTTCCTATCTTTCTAAAGCATTATTTTCAGGTTTCCTTCAATTTAGAGGTAATTTTGTCAATGGTAGAAATAACTCAAAATACCGTGACGTAGCCCCTTTAACGTAATTAACCAGAGATAAATGATGCAAGCGACCACTATTCTTCAGCAATCCTGTTGGCTGTAGTTTTTGTTTTCCCCATGAAATGCTAACATGCCAGTATCTGTTCAGCGTCAAACCTAAGCTGGGGGGGGGGGGGGAAAGAGGGGGGTGGGGTGGATCTTTTCAATTCCCAGTGAGCGTCGTCTGAACAAAACGCTCAATAAAATCTCGAGCAGGTTAAAATTCCACGAAAGCGCCCGCGAATCACCAAGAGCGCATGAAACGCGAGCGAGAATTACAGAGACCTCTTAGCCTGCGAACAGGCTCCCGGTTCAGTCATGTTTAGGGCGAGCTGGCCGAGAGCGAGCTGACAGAGCCGAGAGCAGTCTGGTGACGAGTGGGAGCTCGCTGGGAGCATTAGCGACTTTCATATAACCCGCAATGAATTTTGTTTTCCCCACAAAAACTATTGTTTTCAAATACACTTGAGAATAGATGACAATAGTTTATGCAAAATTTTGTGGGGAAAACCAAATGCATTGTGGGTTATATGAAAGTCGCTGATTGTAGCCCAGCTCACCTTAGTTGTAACTGGTCCACATCCAGCACCAAGCTCTTCTTTTGCTTTTTTTATGATTTCTATGTAAAGGCGCTCGCACTGTAGTATTGCGCATGTCTCGAGAACCTTCGCCTCCTCAAGCATTTTCTCCAGCTTTTCTTCAGTGCTCTGGGACTGGAGAAGGAAAGGAAAGTAGTTACAGGACACTACTCTATATTCAGAATCTTTGAGTTTTGCTAAAATAAGGTGACAAAAGATATAGAGGATATTACATGACCGTGCGTGGATATGAATTTTATCTTCGAGTGTTCAACTCGATATCTCTATGTCGAGTTGAACACTCGAACACATACTAATGAAGACGTTTTTGACGATTTTCCGAAGATTTCCGACCACTTTCCGAAGATTTCCGAAGATTCGCCAAAATTGTTCCGAAGGTAAGGCGAACGTTTCCGAACATTTTCGGAGATTTTCCGAAGATTACCGAAGATTTCCGAGGATGCACCGATGATGTTTCGATCATACAGTAACATATCTAAGTACTTTTTTAAGGGATTAAGGAACCATAGCAATAGCGATCATTTTAGTAGCTATGGTAACCATAACGACGGTGATCTCTTCACGTGTGAAGATAACATGTTATCTTCACGTGTGAAGATATGAAGTTTTCGGGGGAAAGCTCACTTGGTATTTCACTGGTGTTTATGTAATAAAAGTTAGTTCGATACCGGCATCGTTGCCTTTTACTTCTTAAAAAAACCTTTTGTACAGATGTCTTTAACGTCTGCTTTTAGCCGTAACGGTACTTTTTGGCAAGTAAGGGAATTAAGAACAGTGCACTACAGAAAACCCAACTGTAAAACGTAGATTTTTCTAGGTTAGCCTAAAAAGGTCAAACTTGGGTCGAAAATGCCCCTTTTCTGGACAATATCTACGATAAAACAAACTACGAAACAAGCAGAGATTACCGGACGAACCGTAGGACTGTAGATCAGGGCGAACGCGTTTGAAACATTAAAACAATCTTCAGACTTTGACCATTACCTGATCTTAACGACCACTACATAAGCTACAAAACTGAGAATGAAGCGTCTCTTACTAATTCTGGCTTCTTGTCGTCACGGTCAGGGTATTGCTGCCAGGCAATGTAGGGTAAAATGTCAACGTCTTCTGTCAAAACCAAATCAGACATAGAAGGGCCTTGTGCTTCGTCAAATTGCTCGTCCTGAAATAAAGCAAAGAAGTGCATGATGAACAGAAGCTTTTGAGAAAACCCTTTTTCTTCTTTCCTATAACAGTGACATCTTTGCTTCTCACTGAGGTTTGGATGGATTTTAAGGAGCTTTTTGACATCTGTTCTATAGGTTAGGTTTTCTTAACTACGACTTCCGAACACTCTCGAATATCGTCGGAAGATTACCGAAGACCAACGACTGTCTTAATCAACAGCTGTCTTAATCAAGCTAATCACGCTTGTTTTTTCTTTATTAAAAAAAAATCTTGAATTCCCAGTGGGGTTTAAATAACAATTGCCCTAATTAGAAAACGTGAAGGATTCTGGTAGTTGTAATCAAATGACGCCATCGTGCAAATCGCCCATTGTAGCATGCATCATGTCACTTCCATTCTCAGGAAAAAAATTAATTGTTAACTCGTCTCCATGTGACAACCAGTGTTTATTAAATCCATTTTGAAATCACTGGTTATCCTTGTAACGTGATTGGTTCTCAGCGGTGCGATTTATTCACGAATCGCACAATCTTTTGCTCTAAATCACATCTTTTTCTCAGCCAATGAGAATGGGACAGTAAAACAAAACAACCAATCAGATTTTAAGGCTTTTTTAAACTCACCAATCACATTGCAGGAAATTAGTTATTATAAATTAGTTTGGCAAATTTGGCAACATGATTTAATAAATATTGGTCCTGACCAAAATCTTGTTCCTGTATTTAGGCTATTAAATTGTGCCATTTAAAAATGGATCTAATAAAGTGGTAATTGAACGTCGGGTCGTGCAATTTTGGTCTGAAATCATACTGATTTCAAATCGAACTCGCACTGCGCGCTCGTTCGATTTCAGGCCAAATTGCACTCCACTCAGTTCAATTACCATTATTAATTGTTCTCCGCGAATGAGTAATCTAACTTGGAAATATTACCTTTTCTCTGTGCTCAACCGCTACAAAACTCGTGAATTTTGATACCACGGAGAATTCCTTGCTTAAAGAAATAATATAGTCTTTTCTGTCCCGCTTGACAATCTGAGGAATCAAGAGAACAAGTAAAGTTATATTTATCTGAGGGAACGCCACAAGTCTTTAGGCAAATATTGACCAGTACCTCATTTCTGCTCACTCCACATCGCAAAGCATACAGGCTGTGATAGTTTCATTCTCACAAAGAGTCAATAAGGCCATTCTGATGACAAACTTTACACGAGTCTTTCAGCCAATACCATCATGGCTAAAGTGACCAATCACTTTCAACGGACCACATCATCGACTGACAAACACTATTCACTTGACTCTGAAGATGACTTCCGCTCAGGTTGTCGAAACGTCAGTCACCAACAACAGTTCTTCTCAGAACTACCCTCACCCGGATGATCACACTATACGAACTTAGAGTCAATATTGTTTAGAAGAGGTCTAGAGCGCCTTTCGGTTGAGTGTCGTAAAACCCAAAACCAAAGTACACTGGCTAATCACGAAGGACACAGACGATCCAATCAACCAATCAAACCTGGAAGCTCATTTAAACACGGAGCGAGCCTATAAAAGGTCAGCGGTTTGCACTTTGTTTGCTAAAACACGGCATTTACGTTGAGTAAACAACTCGAAAACAATCGATATGCTTTCACAAGTGAAACAACAAAAATAAGAAGTTAAAATGCATGGATATGAAGTACGATACCTGTCTAAATTCCTCTTCTGTAGATGCCATTCTTGTTGTTTTCGCTGAGCTTTTTACAAAGAAAGCAAACAAACGAAAAACCTCCCCTTGTGCTGTCGCCAGAAATATTACTTCGTGCGAATTTCGCGGGAGTACGACACGCCTGGGTGAATAAGCCAATCAAATCAGAGTATTTCAATTTGTGATGGACGGGCTGAGCCGCTCAGCCTCCATTTATAGGCTCGCTCCGTGTTTAAAGAAACGCAACAACAACAACGACACGAGATAGCTTATAACACCCACTGAATGTTAGAGGGTGGAAGCTGGAGCTGGCCGTAAATTGTTGTTCACATGTCTTTAGTTCAAAAATTAACAATTATCAATACAATGAAAGTGTCTTTACTGACAAACCTCGTGTCCAGTTCTCTGCTCGTGCAAGCTACCTTCGTCCCAGTCTCTTATGATTGCTCGTGCGGTCAGTTGATGAAGAATCTATCATGAAGAGAGAACAAAACCAAAACAGTCACTTATTTTCAGGAGTCTAAATTGTTCTCAGGTCAGCAATCGTAAAAAGTGTCAACAAATCTCGGCCTCGCAATTGTTACCAACAACGGAGTAAGGGCTACACAACAAAGCAAAGCATATAGTTGCAGGTATGCCCTTTCTGTAAAATTTAATTCAGTGTA
>OZ026598.1:27199821-27209821 GCA_964020085.1 Micromussa lordhowensis
CCTGGAGTACGGTTCGTCTTTCTTGCAGGTCCGCCTGTGCGGTGTTGAAGGCCTGTTGAATGCCCATGGCGATCAGAATATGCGCCAAGTTGTGGCTTTGACCAAAATTATCAAACACTCCGGCCATCAATCGCTCTGGAATTCTGGCCGCGTACAACACGGCGCCTAGACCACAGAAGATCACGTGACGCTTGAAATACACCATGGACACGCCGTTGTAAGCCGGGTCAGCGTTTTTGCATAGAAGAAGGCGAAACGTATACGGCGACGTGATGACAAGCCAGTTGACTACAAGGATAACGACCCTAAGTACGGATTTGCAATTACGCCAGCGTGGATGACTCGACACGCAACAAAACAGAGTTGCCAGGAATGAGAAGACAGTGGAAACGGTCTGGAAAACAGCCAGCGAATCGTAAATCGCCCGTGCTGACACGCCCGCGGTACGGGAATAGAAAAACAGAGCTTGTCCAGCGGTGAATGTGTAAAATCCTATAGCCGCGTAATCAAAGTAGAAACATATCCTGTGGAATTTCTCCGACATGCAGTTGAAAAGATGAGCAAAGGCACTTGTCAGATACAGTACGGATATACCCACGGCGAAGGAGATCAGCGGCAGGAAGAACGGATCGTCAGTAGGTAAAGACGTCATGTTCACTGAAACAAAGAGTACCAATGCAAGCAGGTGGCTCCAAACATTAATGGTTTCATTTGAAGATCGAAGCAAACTTCTAATACATTCCCAGAACGAAAACCCGGGACTTCGATACCCGGAAACGATAAACGGCACTCTAAATACTTCGGGAACTTGACAGTGTTTTAATCCATACGTCGCCTTGTCAGCCATATTGAAAGGATCTTGAACACCAGAACAGATGACTTCGCCTTTGTTTACGCTTGATGGAAAATCAACTTCGCATCCGTGAGACTCCTTTCGGAGTTTATAGTCTTGGGACAAAGCCGTCGTTTCTTCACTTGTTCCAGAAGGATTTTGAAGCCTTTTGTGAATTGTTGAATGCATTGTTGATGTTTCTGGTAGTCTTAACTTCCGGCAAGGTGAAAGGAATAAAAATCGGTCCGTTTGTCGATGACGTGCCCTCAAGCAGACAAAAAATTATTTATTCGTGGTCCTCCGTGAATAGCTTGACGATTCCGCTAAAAGGAAATGTCTTTCTGCCGGAGGCCGATTTCCTTTTTTTTAAAATTTCTTCTCAATCTGCTGATCCGGCAAGATTTTAAAATGGAAATGAATTATTCCGCGTCCTGTCTTTCAAACCTGCCAAATCACCGGTTGTGAGGAAGAACCAAACAGCAGTGAGTTGATCCTGTCGCTCACCAGCCAAGACGATTATCATGAATAAATAAAACCTGCTTCTATTTACAGGAAAAACCTGCAGCACGCATGAAAGTTTGTTCAAAAACAACGTGAAGCCACAAATAGGTGTCGGGAAATTCTCTCGGTTAAAAAAGTTCAATCTCCTTCTCGCATCGCTTCTCAGTCTATCACACGCGCTTATGTTGTCTTATCTTATCGCGAGGCCTGAAATCAGAATTTTACCGGACGTGTTATCCTGAAGATATCTCACAGCGGAAAAATAAAACACTTGTTGACCCGACAATGGACATTTCTGAGAGATGTAAACCACGTTAGTCGCCTTTGTTGCATAAATTTATAGGTTTACAGGTGAAACAATTATTATTCATGCTTGCCTTCATTGTATCAAGTTGTCACTGCGAGGGACCCTTATTTTGTATTGTTTCTGTTGTTTCCAAGTCGCGTAAATAAAGGGGAAAACCGATTTGATTAGGAAACTTTTTTAAAAGGATACCAGAAGCCATTTGCAATTTACCAAAAAAAGAAACCACGATCATTTCAAAATTTTAATTTTAAAAACTGTAGTACCACTGATATTACATCAAGTACACAGCTTTTTGGTTAAGAAATATTTTGTTTTTGGACTTGTCCATCTCACATTGGATCCAGATTAAGAAAAAAAAATCTAAGTATAAACCTTTAAACCAATGTAATTTGTTAGCATTTGGTTGGTGCAGTATGCTAAAAGTACAACCACAAGCAGTATTTAAATATTGGCCCACGGGGTGTTTTTTAACGACTTGTTACCATAACAACGATTTTCAGTGCATGCTAGGCGCTTTCCTGGTTACGCAAAACAAAATTCCAACAAAATTCGAGGCCTCTTGAAATAAATCCGGCACAACGCTGAAAAAATAAAACCACAATGTTCTTGTTAATTCGCCAACGATATCGCGTTACAATCTATTAAAGCACAACAATAAGAAATGACTTTTAATGAGGAGTCCTACGTCACAAAGTGGTTTACAGACGGGTCCTCTAGTAAGATTAAACAAAGCAAATCTAGGAAAAATGAGCTGGATATGAAAAAAATTAATATATAACTATCATCATCATCATCATCATCATCATCTAGTCTGTGCGCACCAGTAAGCGCATAAGACCGATATATTTATGGGTTAGAGACTGTTGTGAGTGTTTTGTTTTTAAATACACGCACGCGCTTACTGTACAATGAACGAGAAATTTTCAATACTGCACGAAGCGAAGCTGAGTGCTGTATTGAAAATTTCGAGTTCATTGTACAGTAAGCAAGTGCGTGTATTTGAAAACAAAACACGAACTAACAGTCTCCAACCCTTTTAATATTTAATTTGAGTTCACTGCTGGCGATAGACTTACAATGGCTTCCCGCCCGACCTGTTTGAATGAGAAAACAATGAACACTGCACAGTTTTTATGCGTTATTGTAATAACGCACTCTGTCACTTTGATGTCGCTAGGTAACGGGAAACCACGTGATCAATTTTAACCAATGACGCGTGCGGATTTTAGACAGTGAACGAAGATTGAATAATAAATAACTATACAGCACCAAAAATCCCTGAGTTATAAGGGAAAGTAAAGCACAAAAACTTAAAGCGATTTCGATTTTTAATGTCTTGCATTTTTGTGATCAGTTGAGGCCTAATGTGGTAGAAGTTAGTAAGGAAATAATTAACACTAGCGAGACAACATTATCACATCGGTACATTCTCTAGGGAGGATTTGGCGTATAAACGTTTAGTTGGAGTCTTGATTTTCAGCTCTGAAAATGAAACAGACATGTGCATGTGACCGGATGCGCGTGCCGAACGCGAGTCAACCGAGAATGAGTTTTCTTCAAATCTCAGCAAACACCAGCCTAACGCGAAGAACTTGCCGAGAACGCACTAGAGGTTCGGGCCAAACGAGAGCAACAGCAGGAACTCCGAAAAATTGAATCCACGAGAAACAAAGGAATAGAGATTTTATCTCTTTGAAATTGTCGAATGTCTGATTCGTTTTCCACGTATATTAAGCTTGAAGACTTTGAAAATTTCAGAAAGGAAATTTCGAGGTGTAAGGCGCATCCTTATTCAACTGTTAATTCAAAATGGGAAAAGAGCGAGAAGTTTTTCTTGTTGGATTCTCGTGCTAATTTAGTTTGTGTGCGTAAAGTTCGCGATTAATCTTCCAGTTGTCACGCAACGCTTCTCGTGTTCGCGTGATGACGTGGCGAAAAGGACTTAAAAAGCACTGCAATAGTTTTGTGATCTTCTTGAACATTAGAGATAAAGATAATTCATTTTTAGTATTCTCGGGAAAAGAAGTGCCGAATGAAAACCAACAAAAATAAAGTCCAAAGTACAGTATTGACGTATATTTCGTAATATTGTTTCACGGTAACACTAATGAATTTAAATCATGAATTTAAATATAGGAAATAAATCTTGTTCCTTGACACTTTACAAAAGCTTTCCACCTGAAAAGACGAGACAAAATGTCGGTTTTAAATTGAAAAAAAATACCTACATTAACCTTCTCCCTAATGCGATAACACACTTCAATTAAAAACCAAAGACAAAAGTGTTAATTTGTCAGTTTAACAAAGTTTATATTGTGAAGTTCAGTTTATGAGGTTTTCGGGCGTTCACTGCCACTGTCGGAAGTCAAGCGTAGAGATCTTGCAAACCAAAACACGATGAACAGATTTCCAGCTAACACTAACAGCGTCAATCCAATTGTCTCGAAGAAACTTGGAATATCTTCTGCAGCCAGTGCTTCTTTCCTCGCCGCGAGATCCGAAAAGAATACAGAACAGGCAAAGTGATCACCCAGTGTTGTGAACACATGAAGAAAATTATGACTGTGCCCGATAAAATCGAACACCCCGGGTGCTAATCGCTCGGGTATCCGGGTCGTGTTTACCACGGCAGCGATCCCGAAGGATAGAAAACACCATGTGAAAAGACGAATAGCATCGGGATTGCAAACGGGATCAGAAGAGCAGAAGATCAACTGGCGTATAATAAAAGGGGAACAGTTGTAGGCCCAGGACACGATGTAGCAACCGGTACGGATGATGAACTTGGCGTCAAGCCAGCGATGGCGAGATCTGCAGCAGGAGTAAGTGGCTCCGAACGAGATCACAGCGGAGACGAACAAGAACAGTTCACGCCAGTCGTAAAGCAGGAGCCCTGATCCCAAAGGATGGCAGTAAAAGTAGAACGCTTGACCCGCAGTGAACGTGTACACGCTTATGGCGGCGTAATCGAGGTAGTAGCCGATGTGGAATTCCCTTTCGGTCATGGAGCTGAACATGTGAGCGAGGCAGCTCGTGGTGTACAGAGTGCAGCAGCCCAGAGTGAAGGACGTGACCGGAAAATAAAAATGGTCTGTGGACGGATTGTGGTTCCACACCACTGAGCAGTATCGACCAACCATAAGCACAATGGACAAAACGTGACTCCAGAAATTCACAGATTCATTGTTGGTGTAGAACATACTCTTAACACTTTCCAAAGCGGACAGGTTTCGTGGCCGGTACCTTGATACAAGAAACCTCTCCTGGTAAGCTGTCGGCATTTGGTAGTCACGTAACACTTGCAAGTGCCGGTTCTGAGAACCGGCGATGATTTCTTTCACGACGCCATTCTCATTAAGGTTCTTGTCAAGGCTCAAATCATGCGATTCACGCGATGCAATGTGTCTCAGTTTGTTTCTTGTTAGTTTTCCCGTCATGTTCATCTCTCTAAAGGCGATCAGTGTTTCCAACGAGTCTTAGCGGCTTTCTTATTTAGTAAGGCCGCGCGTAAGGCTTGCGAATTGATAATGCAAATTAGAACCTGTTACTGCCCCTGTGACGCAATCCTCGCATTTTTGAGAAGTTACCTAGGTTACGACATTAAGATGTATTAATGAGAACAGAATACTGACTCGAGGCAAAGAAAAAACACCATGCAAAAACTTTGCGTAATATCAAGTGGCAAATATTTACCATACAAAAAATAATGTCGCTTCGAATCATGATTCGTTGACAATAAAATTGCTTTGTGTGACCCGGTGTAAACTCTGCATATTTCACCCTTAAATGCCCAGCTAGTGAAGTGAAAAGAATGTTATTGTTTGACAGGTAACGTGTTGACAATAATATCTGCGATTTCTGCAAATCATATGATCAAACGGCGCAAAAGTCTGTTATAAAGTCGAATCCACTTTTGTAAGAGAAGTTAGGAGCACGTTCTTTCGATGGCCAACATTACCTGGCCCGGGTTGTTCGAAAGGTGGATAACGCTATCCACTGGATAAATCACTATCCAGTGGACAGCGCGGTTTGTTTTGTTAACACTTAACCGCTGGATAGTGATTTATTCGGTGAATAGCGTCATCCAGCCTTAAAACAACTGGGACCTAGAACACAACTGAAAAGATGGCACCAAACTGGCGGAGGATTATTGACATGCTTTGCTCCATCAGGAGTCTAAAGGATTAAGTCAGTCGTTGCAAGTGACAGGAAATGTTTGTAAGAGAATCAGAAGAAACTTCGGTAATGCTTGAAAATTTGCAAGTGTTTCAGAGACATTCTACTGGCTAGAAGTTGATAACAAACATTTCGCCGAACGCTTTCACCAGAGAAATAAATTGAAAATAAACAGCAAGTTCCAGAATGGTCAAGGAGGATCTCAATAAGGTTAGCCGTTTAGGCCTAAAAATTGGAAAATTTGAACCGTTAGCGTAGAAATTTGAACCCTAAAAACATTTTAGCCCCGAAAGCGAAGGTATCAAGATCTCTAGTCAAGACTTTTTTGTGTCTTGTCTTAATATAGTAGTTAGCTATCATTTAGTCTTCAGTTCTTATGATAATACCTTTTTGTAACTGGAACGATCTTAAATATGTTTAACAGCAATCAAAATAAATTTTTAACGTTTTAAAACAATGGAAATTATGTTCAAAGATTTCTGTTAATCTTAAGGAAAATAACTAAACCCTTGGCTGTATAAGCCTCCGCCCCATTGACACCCTCTTAATAGGGTGGAAGTTGAAAGGCAGCGCAAAATACCAAAAATACTACGAAAAATGCAGTGACACTAGAGTCATTGATTATTGCAAGGAAAGAACGGTGATGACAAGGCCGCATTGGGAGGGAATAATAAACTGTGTTTCTTTTATACCGACTACGAAGATACCAGTATAGTGGATGAGACAGTTAATGCTTATGTTATGGACACTGGTATAATACAGTGTAAAATACCATACCGTACTTCATATCTTCTGACAAAATCAAGCCCAGCAAATGGTGTATGATACACTACTTATTGTCTGAGTTAGATCGGGCTGGAACGCGAAAAAAATGTTTGGGTCTCGGTCAGGAAGCCGGGACTTAAAACCAAACATTTTCCCGTCCGGTCCCCCATTCAGTAAACAAGCACGTTTTGTTCTCTTTCACCTATTTCCCAACCCCACCCCCCAGCCCTTGTGCATGACCAATTCGTATAAATATCTTGGTGATAGGACTTACTGCTTCCGAATACAAGTATATTAAATGTCCAGTCTTTCTTCATGTGGTTGAGGCACATCAACAAAATTTTCTTGGCTTCCTCAAGGGGAGCACCCTGAAAATAGAGAGTTAGATATAACACCGTCTGAAACAACAACTAAGATTTAGCTCTTATTAACCGAGCAGGAGGTCTGTATTCCGCTGCACACACCTGTGTAACTGGCATATGGAACGAAATCTGACCCTCCCCCCCAAGCAGCACAACCTCAAACACAAACTGAAAAATACAACACTAGAACTGACCTTCATTGAACAGGACAAATCAAGCAAAAATAAGAGCTCGACTTCTGGGGGACTCTCTGCTTCGAATTCAGGGTAGAATGTGAGCATGCACGCCTAGAAAAACAGGTAGAAACATTAAACAATAGTTATTCAACTGAAAGAAAAGGAGATGGTCGCCTTGACCAGCTTTGAGGTTCTTTCTCAGTGTCTTAGTTATTTAGCAGTGGAAAATTTACCATTTTCAACTAACCATAGTAGACAAATAAACTTGAAGCCTGAGAACAGTCGATAATTAACAGGTTGCTCATTTTGGCGACTCAAACTCAACGAATTCCGCTTCCTGCTCAGGAAAGTAAGGGAAAAGGGAACCTTTCCCAGACAAGGTCGGTTGTAATGGTCTAAATTTTGTAAAGTTACAAGAAAATAAAGTAAGAAATTTTGATTCTCGCATAATCGCACCTTGTACTCAGAACGTGTAGCGCTTACCTGACTGTCAGGTTTGCTGACGTGCCGTTCAACCCACATCCGGGGTACGTGAATCTCTGCTAGACCAATCAGAAGTTGGAAACCATCTCCTAGAGGCTGACCACGCTCCATTAACACCACTGCTTTGGTGGCTGTCCGCTGGACAAAGAAATTGGCGATAAAGAGTTAAGTATCTCCTAGATACAACACACACGCCTTGCGTCAAAAATGCCAGTCTTAGTTCTATCTCATGTCTAACGATTCGTCGAGGAGAAAAACATCAGCGAGTTTAGTCCAGAATATATCTGCAAGCTCAAAATGAACCAATCATATTATAATGACTAGCTACTTACGAGTTATTGACACTGCATGGTTAGCGTTACCTTGCTTGTAATAACATGAGTAGGAGACTCGAGTGTACGAATCTCAAACGGCATCTCCACAGACATTTCCACGGATAGTTCATACAGATCCCTGCAAAAGAAACACAAAACAGAAAAAACTTTATTTGATGGCAAGAAAAAGAGGTCAAAGTAAGATTTGTAGAAGTAGAACCCAGACTGCTCTGGGATGTCTGCAAGAAACCGACGAGAGAAGAACAGATGAACGGGTACTAGTCAGTGCCACTACAATCCCGGAACTCACCTCAGGCTTTCGTCCTGCATCTTTACCGTCTCGACATCAGTCTGAAGAAGGAAATACTATCAATTAGAAAGAAATGCTTGAATATAATACGATGTGACAAACGCAATAATACCTGGGTAAAACGTTTTCTAACTACTTTTCATCAATCACATACATCAGCTAGACTTCTTGAGATTCCAACACTTATATTATTTTATTTACATTGTGGTGCATTACCTTATCAATTTACATCTTGTTAATACTGTGGAATTATTTTAAGGATCACTAAATTTATTATCGTTCAAAAACACAAGTCCTTTCTCACGGAAAAAGAGAAATAATAATTTAACAAAACTCAACAGGCTCAGTCAAATATAGATCGGAGTTTAGTACAAAGCTGGCTATAAAACTACTCCGCTGAACAGCTATCTTATCAATTTAAGGCTTCCATTTCTCATTGTAAAATTCAGGTAAATTATAAAGGCGAGATTTGTTTTGGCTTTCTACAAAATTATACTTATACTTTGTTCCCATTACTGTTTGATAAACACTTAACTACAGAGTGATCAGTATAATATAGTAAACCTGAGTAACTTCGTCCAAGGCCTTGTCACGTTTCCACGGTGCCACGGAGCCTGGGAGCGAGAAACAAATGTGTTCTCTGTCTACAGTCAGCTCAGTGACGTAAGTTATCTTGATTAACACTAATGCACCGGGAGGGAGGTTTCCTACGCTGACAGTGAATACATCCTAAGGAAAGACAAGAAAAAACAAATTGTAAAGTGAAGAGTGACAAACAAAGATGTCATCGGCAGCAAATTCACTTATCAGTTTTGGATCATTCTGGTGTCTTCCTGTTAATTTCGATTACGATTGAGTCAGTTTTGGTGGTTTCTGATGTCATGGAATATTCAAGAAATCCATGACGCCTCTCAGCTTATAACGCAAACAGGATCATAGCATAAAGGGACACGTGACATACCGGAGTTTCTTCGTCCATAAGGTAAGCCCCATGCCCCTGGCTGATGGCTTCTCGATACTCTTTGTGGGCCTGGTCTTTCTCCTTCACTTCACCAACAATATGTTTACCGTTGATGAATGCCTCGAAACCACAAACTACAACAGGAAGTAAAATAGTTAACAACCATCCCCACTTTTCTAACATTTCGAAACAAGTCAGAGTTTTAAGTTTATTCAAGTCTTAGGAATATAAAGAGTTACAAGGTTCATCAACAATAACGAATAACACCTCCGTAACAAGAACTGGCCAAGAGTTAACACTCTTAGGTGGAGAGGAGATAAAAATACAGAAGAACAGTGTTCAATACAACATAAGGATCTTGGGCTGGCTAGAACCACTAATACACTGACCATGCCTCCGTTTTGCCTCTCAAACGCTTTATATATTGGTCTTTCAGCTCCGTTCTCCGCAGAGGCCTCTTTCATGCTTCTTTGATCGTGCAGGCTGGCAGTTCGGAGGCTGGGGAGAGGGAATAACGAAAGAGCGGCTTGATCGCGACTTTGGGCTCTTCCCGTCGTCCCCTGCGCGCCCTCCCACTCACCTTTCCACACGTCCCTTAAGGAGCTTTTGCGGAGGAGAGAGAGAAGTGTTTCAGACTGTCGAGATGGCAAAAAAATGAAAAGAGAAAACAGAAACAGTTTCACTAGGGACACACCTGCGGCCATATCGTCCAAAGGAAAAACATACTTGGCTTCTATGGGTGTCGTGCTGTTGTTTTTGTACTCTTGGAAGACTACGACCTGAAGATTAAAAAGCAAATGTTTACAGCATAGA
>OZ026598.1:27212321-27227321 GCA_964020085.1 Micromussa lordhowensis
AGAAATGTCAACATCAACTAACCAGGGTCTACTGAACCGAATTCCGCACGTTGATCTTCCAATCATAGCAAACCTCAAAACAGAGCGATTTTCAATCGAATGTCGAAAGTAACGGAAAGTCGTACCATTAGCCCGCGTAGCTTGGCGGTTTAAGCAAAGCAATTTGAGCGCGCGCTCCCCGGGGCTTCGATTAGTTCTTGCGCGAGTCTCCGCGCTTGGCGTCGATCCTGACTATGCGCTGGCATAGTATGAATGGTTAAAAATGGAGCGGAATACAAACGGATTTTTTTTAGCTAAAATAATTTTAGTCGATAATGCTCAGAAATCATCTCATCAAAATAGGGGGTCAGTTTTCTCCTCGCCCCATAGATAACCTATCCAATGACAAATAACCTCCTACCCCAATCCTATAGATGTGATGTGAGGCAATTTTAGCGACCAACATAAACTTTTGATTTATGTTGTGAATACCTTCTGAAATTGCTTCCCTTTCATCATCTGAAAAACCACTATCAAGAGAAATGTCATCTCTTGGAAGAACTCTGTCGCCAGGTAAAACAAACTCGACCAGATATCTACAAAGAAACGAAAATTATACATTTCAGGCAGCTAAATCCAAGCTTTTTTTAACAAATCTATATGCCATATAGAGCGGTTTTCAATTGAGTGTAGTAAAACCAAAAGCAAACCAAGAACGGTTTTACAATTGAGTGTGGAAAGTAATCGGGCAATTACTTTGGTTTTGACTTTGGTTTTGCCGCACTCAATTATTGAAAATGGCTATACTCAGCCAATCTCAGACCGTACTAAAACCAAAGTTCTTGCCTGATCACTTTCGACACTCAATTAAAATCGCTCTTTACATTGTTCCAATTACCTTATTTTTTGTTGGTTACCGTTGTAGATAGTAAATTCATCGTCCTAGTAAAGGAAAAACGAAGCTTAATTATATTTCGTATAAAAAATTACCATCTTTTTTGCATTAACAAACGGTGCTATTTTTAGAATCTTTAAAATGTCAAAAAGGGAGCTAGATAGCGGTCGAGTACAACGCTTAACAGCTGACCTTGAAATCTGACGGCTCATCCTCTGTGGTCATCAATCCATGGCAACTGTCATATCCAGATGGAGGTGACGTCAAATCCAACGAAAACTTCCTGAATTCCTTGGGAGAAAAAAAAAACATCAAAAGCGACATAAAATTCCAAACTTTTGTCGTCCCCTTGGGACGACTTGTCAACACTAACGATTACTTGGCGTCCACTTTGATCGAAATCAAATCAGCGCGCAAGCTGACGCAGGTTTGTTGCCGTTTGACCCCCCCCCCCCCCCCCCCCAGTGTTAGTCAATGTGAGCTTTCAGACTCTGAAAACATAACATTTTATTCCTATACTGTGCGTGGCAATTCAGCACTTGAAGCAAATATTACTGAGTAGTCACTGAAGCGGAGAAATCAAAGTTGTCATCTGACCATGAATTGCACGTGCAGTTAATTGCTCTATGATTGGCTGATAAGTTTGGAGAACCAACAATGTCCAATGTTGCCAGAAAATACCACACCTGTCACTATAACGTATTACTGCAGTAAACGTCCATAATGTTAATCCATACCTTGACATTTCCTAACGCAACCTCGTTTACAAGCATCAGCCTCGTTCCCTTGCTTCCGGGCGCAGAATATTTGGCACTTGTGCTAAAACAACCAATTCACTAGTCACTAGCCTGTTCTTAAGCAACGCACTTCACCGAGTAATTTACTGTAATAGGTCTTTGAATAAGTAATAGTAATTGGATTGAGTGGAGTACAATTCAGGGATAACTTCTTTTAAGCGAAAACGTTTGTAGCGCTTTTCATAAGTTTTAAAAACCGTAGGAGACATCGAGAAGGAAGCCATTCAAGCGTAATTGACGGGCGAATCACGTGGATATCCAAAAAGCTGTAATTGGACACCCACGTGATCACGCCTCGATTACGTGACAAATAGGCGTGCAGAGAACCAATCACGGTGGAGAATTTTGTCATAGATATGTATCATTGTATTATTGATAAATGTCCACTCGCATGTAAGATCTTAGGAAAATAGTCTTTCTTGCCATGTTTCATTTTGACGGGATCAGCTATAAACGTATCATAGCCAGCTGTATAGCCCTCATTCAGTCCTTACCTCGCAGAACTGGCAAAGTAAATTCCGCTTCCTAGCATTCCTGGATCAGACCGCTGGCCACCAAAATCGTCAACAACAATTTTAGGCATCAGAAGTCCCCTGCAAAGGTGAAAAGACATGTTTTAAGGTGGCTCGAAACAGTTTCCAGCACTTTCCAACACTTGGGTTCAGAGCCACCTTAAAACTTCGAAAATTTAAGGTGGCTCTGAACCCACTCCACAGAATTTTTTTAAACTTTGCAAAAAGGCCAAAAAAGGCAAAAAAGATTTTTATCCTCATTCTGATCGATATTTTCTGAGGGGCAGGGATAACTTAACCCTAATGAAACAGTTTTCCCGGACAGATGTTTTTAAATTTAGCTATTTTAATAGAATCGTAGACTTGTGGAACTCGCTGCCAAATTCAATCCGCAGCGCGACGAGTGTCTCTAACTTCAAAAGGGGGGTTAGGGAATTTTTGACATCTGGATTAGTTTGATGTAGTGTTTTCAATTTTTGACGATCGTAGCTGTTCTTCTTTTTTTTCTGTGGTGGTCTGCCCAGCATGGGGACTCTGTCTCTTTTGCAGACCCTCCTTATGGCTTTTTATTCTGTGTATTCTAACTTCCTTTTAGCCATTAAATTGTAATAAATAAGTAAAAGGTCCATCTTATCATGCTTATCTTAATTCGATAATAAAAAATAAGGTCACCGAGCTTGTTTTTGAGTTATAAGCGCTTAAAGCTAAAATTAAGGGTGTTTTTAGCAGGTCATATTGTTGCTATGGTAACCTGTTATGTAAAATAGATCATTGCAACTTGTTTACCAGTGACTGGGAATTTGTATGATACCATTATCGTAGTATCACTTGTTAAACAGTGGCAGTATTTATCCTTCAAAGTATAGCTGTTAGAAAAGTGCTAGAAACTGTTGCAAGCCTCCTTAAATCATGTTCTTGTTTACAGGAACGGTTCATGCGGTTCTGTCCTCGTGTACCGGTACACAAGAACCGATAAAATAGACCCAACAATATGCAACAGCTAAACAAAGGCTTGTAAACAAAGGAGTACAATAGTTATTCCCTCTGTGTACCGGTACACCAGGACACAACTGTTTATGCTGTTTCAAAATGAACATAATATTTAAACTTAAACAAGAATTTTGTCGAAGAGATTGTATTGAGGAAAGACTCAAAAGACGGCCTTCTGTTGGACGTTTGTGAACCAGCTGTTGGCAAACCAACGACGTGTCTACACGTTGCGGGACAGACAGCCAATAGACGGCCAAAAATTAATTAAACGACAGTCAGTCTTATACATGTATATGCTACTCTAGATTCAATAACATATTACTGTACAGAATGGATACTAAATGTACATGCACAAATGCGCGCTCAAATTGGCCGTTCAAAGCAATATCGTTTACCGCAATATAACATGGCTTTAACTCATGAGTATAGTATGTCATGTCTACTGACCTTGAAAGTATACCAACAAAGTTTGTCACCTGCAATAAAATTTGGTGCACATTAGTATGTAACTTACTGCTAATTTATGTGGCCGTTCTTGGGCCAAAGCAACCAACAGTGCTGAAGCTTATCCCAGTTTCTAAAGCATGAAGTTACCTCTAGACTATTGCTCCTCCTTCCTTCCTTGCCCTGCCCCACCCCCCAAGATGGGATCCTCGTCCCAAGCAGGTTACATCCAGCATGTTGTCAAAATGGTTTTCTTCATACCCCTGCCAATGACTACAATTCATACTCAGGACACGAGAGACTCTGCGAGGGTATCATGAGGGTATAGTGCCTACCCCAAGAACACACTGCAGGAGGACCAGCTAGCCCTCTTCACTGGAACAGTCATGTTTTATTCCATTCTAAGATTACTTTGTTTTTGAAACAGAATTTCGTGGGATAGCCGGCATGACATACAGCCAACAGGGTGAGTAGTATTGTTCTCACCTTTGATGAGTGGAAAAGAAGTCTTTTATTACCAATGTCATGAGAAAAAGCACTTTCCTCCACTGGGCGATGAATGGAGAAAACATTGAGTACACGGATCTTGGAATCGCTATGACAGAGAGAACACAAAAATCCATCAGAAGAGTGGTCTTTTCACAGACAGACATTCCATAATTTCAACTCAAATGTTGTCCTAGACTCTCTTAAACCCCTTTACAAAAGACATTTTTTCCACCTTGGTGGTCACTTTTCCCACTTCTAAGCTACCCTCATACATGCCCTTGCTGAAACACGACCAAGTGAAACAACTTGTACATGTAGTACGTTTGATATTACATGTAGGTAAAACAAAAGGTAATTTCAAGTTTAAAGTAGCCCTTTCTACACTATACAGCTACAAGCTTATCTCAAGGTCTGTGATTATGAAACAAATATAAACCATGCAAATGCAATGATACCTCATATACTGTAAGAACACCAACTGAATGGACGTGACCAGTTGGTCATTAACAAGGGGTGGAGGAGTTGAGTTTGGGACCACCGAACACAAATCATCTATAGGGTCCTAAAAATACTACATGTAGTTGTCAACCATGCCAAAGCGAAACTCTATTCTTGTTTTATTTTGTGTCAGTAATTTCTGGTAACGGCCTATCTTTCAAGACTTCTGCTTAGTTTTTTTAGTATGATAATGACTCATAGGTTAAAGAATTTAAGAGCCAGGTTTTGCGTTGTCATGTTAAGTTACTTTACAATTACAGAGAAACTTGTGTAATCAGCGTGTTTAGGCACAAGTTACAATCTTTATCATCCAGTCTATGATATATAAATACTAATTACCATATTTCACTTGCATTCACAAGATCTCGGATTTTTTCAAACTCATCGCTGTCATGTGTCAAACATTCAATGTAAGACTTCAGTGCTCTGTACTTGGCATGCACACTTTTCCTTGTTAGCCAGTTTGTAGACTCACCAACACTAACCATGTCCTTCATGAGCTGTGACGACAAATAATATTTCAGAATAGAATACAAGTAAGGTTAGTTTGGCTCACTGATACTCAGTGAAAGTCCTACTTCAGTTTTCCATTTCCACTGTGGTCAAAGCATTGCTAATGGCACTATGCAATACCACTTATGAGAAACAAATTGTTTTGTTGACTGAATTGACACTTCCATTGAATGAATGTGGACAGTTTTCCCTGACCTGAGTCAAATGCAGCTTTCTGATTTTGATCTAACCTGAAATATGAATTTGTAACTCCCTGGTGGAAATTCTCTGCTTAATTTTGATGTTATACAATAACAATTATACACTTAAACATGTAACAGTGCTTTCTTCTACTAACATCATTTAAAACAAAATCCATGTCAAAGTCAGTGGCATTCAAAAGATGGTGTCCTGGCGAGTTTTAAATCCTACACAAAGCTTAAACATTATAGGAATTCTCCCTACTGACTAGCATACCAGTCCTTTAATTTTAGTGCAGAGAATGAACATCTCCTTACCTAATCGATAAATGTTTAGGATTGGTTAGCATCATAGAGAAACAATATGCACAAAGAGCTATGTAGGACGGGGACAGAGGGGGGTCTGAACACCGCAATACCACAAAAAAATTGGCAAATACCGAGTTGAAACTCAATGTTATACCGAAACCATTACTCTGTTTGTTAAGTTTAGAGCAAATATAGCAATTTTGATTTAGACAACATAATCAAAATAAGTACCGGTAACATCCATTGACATGTTGGCTAATAATCAACAAAAATAACTTACACCTTTCTGATTGAGACACTAGGAATTTGCATTCCCACAAGAGCTAAGTTTCATTGGGAATGCCCAATTTTATTAAAAGCTGGGAAAGGCTCAGTAACATTGGAGGACTTGGAGGATAATTTCTAATACAGTCCAAAACGCTAAAAAAACGCATCCTGCAGCTGCTTTGGAGAATACCGTGATACCACATTTTGAGATTAAAATTACCAAAATGACAATAGAAAAATTATACAATACTGCAATACCGCAAACCCCAATGCCCCCCTCAGGTAGCTATGACTCTCTGTAGACATTGCCAACCTATGATACTGGGCTAGCATTGTGGGAAAGTAATGCACATAGAGAGCTTTGTAGCCTATGATTTTAAATAGCCAAAAAATAATAATGCAAGTTTAAATCAGATGACAAAGAATTAGAGTCTTAATCCTATTAACATGATCTAGCATTGAAAAAGCTGTTTTATCTACTTGGGGCCAGACAGGGCTAGAGTTAAGTCCTTATATATCTTTTTATTTAAGTCACAAGATTTGTTGAGTACCAATGAGATCTTAGTTATTCACTAGGTATTGCCTAATCTGCAATACGTGTATTGTCTGACTATAGAAATTCATATACATTAGAGACATTGAAGCAATTTATCCAAAGCAATAACAATCAAGGTTGTATTAGTTTTTAGCTTTACCTGACACAAGTCTTGTTTTTGTGCAATAAGGCGCCTTGATGTTATTCCTGTTCCTTTGTTTTTGTGAGGAATAACTGAAAAGAACTCATTAGAGAGTTCCTGAAGTGCGCTGGCACCTTCATCGGCGTCTAATGATTTTCTCAGTAAAAGTAAGGTTGCTTCAGCTTTCTCTACATCCTCAAGTCTAATGGAGTCAACAGGGATAGCAAGAGTGTCAGTCAGACTGCCTGTTGCTTCATTCCAAATAAATTCAATGAGGTTTGCGACTTCAGGAGACATGGTTGAGTCTTCCTCAGAACAGTAGTCACTTATTGTCATCTGAAAGAAAGAAAAGGAATCATGGAATGCTAAAATTAATTAGCTCATATTTATGATTTTGCCGTTTTTAAAAAGAAATTTTTTTAGAAATGTTAGCTGAGCTACAGTGTATACTTGCATCAAAATTATTATTTCTTCACTCAATTTTTTCTGAGATGTACATTGTACACCATAATGTAATTTTGCTACATGTACATATTTGCACTGAATGTCCAAAATTCTTAATATAAATTTTTGACACACTTAGTGCTACAGTCAAACCTCCGGTTGCAACCACTTCTCCTCAGCAACCAGTTTTCCAAAATACCAAATGTTTCCAAGTCAAATCACAATATTTGGAACCTCTTGTAAGCGACCACCTCTTGAAAGTGACCACGACTACTTTTAGAGCTAGAAGTTTGACCTCCTGTAAGTGACCACTTGACAGATAATAGAGTGAAAATTGGATAACAAGGTGTTGTAACAATCATTATCATATCCCTGGGTAGCACAAGAGATGGAAATTTTTCAAAGGGATTAGTACCCAATGTTTTCTCGAAATTGATTTTCACATTAAAACATTTAAAACATGAGTAAGTTGCGGCAGTTACCATATGCTAATGAGGCAAAATTTTGACTCAATTATGTTCTAAGCTCTTTGTAGCAACCACCTCCCGCTGGTGACCACCAAGGCTTGACATTTTGGGAGGTCACTTAAGGGAGGTTCGGCAGTATTTATAGTTTGGGCAAATATTTCTTGGAGTTTGTTTGGAACTAAAGCAGAACCTTACAGTTGAACAGAGCTGTAAACTGTAAACTTTGTTTGCAGGTACAGCCTGCATGCATAACTTTTAATTCGCTTTCTCCACTTTCTAACACATACTACCTTGCATTAAAGGCTAGCAACATGTGCAAATGGTTGCAGCTTCATAAGCTTCAGGACATATTGTGTATGTGCATGTATTCAATAGGTAATGTCATCATTGAAGTTATCTCAAGTACTGTACGGGTGGAAATTAATATATTGCAGAAACTTGTTGCATTCCTATATGTACGTACTGTATAATGCACAGACAGTAAGAATAAAAGACAAGCATTGCATTTAACAAGAGCACAAACTTGAATTTCCCCACCTGCTTCATTTTATCAGAACCAATCTTATGTGACAAAGTACTGGTATTCTCCACTTTTGTCATGCTGTAAGGTGGCTGTGTCTGCCGATCATACAGAGCAACATAAGCCCCTAGTGCCTCTGTGGCAGTTTCAAAGTATCTGCATTCCTTGGTTCCTTGGTCACTATTCTATGAAAAATCAACACACCATTGTGTTAAAATAAAGAATAAAATATGCAATATTAAGTGTACTACTTAGGTAAACGGAAAGTCTACATACAACCCAAGTGGCCCATCAGGCTGGTGCTTATGTCTGCTTTCAGCAGTATGAAACATTGGGAGCAAGATCATTCTCAGCAGCAGCTCCGAAACTCTGGAATGAGCTACCTGTGGAGCTTCGTCAAACAACATCTCTTAACAGTTTTAAATCTCGACTTAAAACCTATCTTTTTAAGAAGTATTTTTATAGTTTGTAACTTAGTTTATTTTATTCCCATGTGTAACGATATCTGTTTTAAGTATTCACTTCCGGTCTAGTTTCATAACTGACATTATAAACACTATACACAGCCCTTCTGAACTTATGCGACATTCATGTTTGAAATTCAACAAAAGTACTGTAGATATCTTATGTTACAAAGAAGATGTGAATAGACTAATTGCTTGGATTTATGTTGCCTTAATATCTCAGTAACCTATTTACACAATACCCAGAGTCCATGAAGGTCTCCATGGTGTGTAAATATCCGATATCTCGCGCCAGTGCAGGGAACATGTGGAGGAATAACATGTAGCTCCAGTGCATAAAACAAGATAGTACTGACAGTGGGATCTGCACCCTGTAAGAAAACGAGGTAATTGTGAAGAAGAGCTCCCGAAAAACCTGTCGGTTGACTGTCGACCGACAGTATTACACATTAATAACATGCACTAATGTGATGTAGTTAGGATGTTAATATCCTGAGAGTATGTGCAGAAAAATTGGGTGGGGGGTGGGGGTGGTGGTGTGTGGCCCACATTTCCCAAAGCCCTTACCCTATTAATTTTAAGACCAAAATTTGTGATTTCCCTAACCTTTCTATGACCTGACCAAAAATTTGACACCTAAGACCTGACCCTTAAATCAATACTCTGTTTCAGACCTGTCCCATAATTTAAGATACCAATTGCAAGTCAAGGCCGATGTTAAAGGCATTGTGGAGGGCTTTTGTTGATGCTCTTATCAATAACGATGAAAAAGTAACTTCTAAATAATAGGTCCACAATGCGTACTTGTGAGCTTATGCTCAGTTTTATTTCATTTTAAAAGTCAGTATCTGGGAGTTTAATTGCTATAAGTGAGAAGCCAATCTCTGCAAAGATTAAGGTGTTACTTTGAAACTGGAGACATTGTACTTGTGGCCCTATGGTCGCATCCTGGAAGTAAAACCAAACATATATACATAACAAGAGATACTGGCTTGTAAGGAGAGGTTAGGCTGAAAACCAAGTCTGTGGCCTTGGAACTTCCTATGGATGTGATCATTCTTCTAGAGGCTCCTAGACTCCACGAGAGCAGTTAAACATTGCTGATCCTGATGTCCTCAATAGACTGAGAGCGACAATCCGATTTCCTCTTGAGTTTGCAATATCTTCATTAAAGCTTTTAACTCTCATCGGGCAAGTTTTCACTGTCTTCATTAACTATCAACTACTTTCATCGGGGGAGAGGTTTATAGGGGTTGATAAAATCCTCAAATCTTCAACGCGGCTGATGCCTAACCGAATTCAAGACAAGAGTGCAGAAACCACATCCTATCTGAGATCAAAACGGCAAATAAACAATCCCCTTTGGGGCCATGCATACCTATATAGCCCATATAAAGAAGTAGCCCCCTCCCCAGGGGTTAATATTACCCAGAGCTATAAAAACTAACTGACTGTGAAATTCTAACTTGACTTCTGCTACTCCTTGCTCACAGCTACTTATCTTTCTCAACCTGATCCAGTAATAATTATTATAATTGTTTACTATTTTTTTTACTGTTATTTACATTTAAAAGAACATCTTTTGAGATTTCACATCTTTGTTCATCAAAGTTTGGACCATCTGAAGCTTTGTAAACCCAAACCCTGTCATGAAAACAAGAGAGAGAGATTAACTAAATAGAGACAAGCTAATAGGCCCTTTGCAGGATCCGGTCACATGGTACGGAATAAATTACGCTGGGACGCAAATGACGCAGTGGGACTTCCAAAACAAAGGAAAGTCGGGCTGGACTGGTACGAGTTCCTTTGTTTTGGAAGTCCCACCACGTCATTTGCGTCCCAGCGTAATTTATTCCGTACCATGTGACCGGATCCTGCAAAGGGCCTATTTGAATGAATCACTAGTTTATGGTAATTTTGTTTCCATTAACACTGGTTTCACATAAAACAATTTAAAGAATATTGTGTCTAAAACAAACTCAGCATTGAGAGTTTTTATTTCCTCTACTGGCATTAATTCAACCATTTATGAAGGTGCAGTGACCTAACAGCTGGTACAGTGGAGTTTGGACCAAGGGGTCTAGGTTTGAGCCTGGGTCATAGTGTTCTGAGCAAGACAAAAAAAAAGACACTTTTCTCTTGTAGTGCCACTCTCCACCCGGGGTATAAATAGGGGTGGTGAATGATAAATGTAAGATTTGCGTGAAGGTGAGACTAGCATTTGTTTTTGCATTATGCAAGCCCAAGACATTTTGACTTCTTCAATTGCGAGACCAAGGCTTCAAAGAGATGTTCAGGTTCTAAGACACTCAGACCTCACTTAAAAAGAAAAAAACAAAAACAAAAATCGCAACTTCAAGACTTTCTTAGCCTTGAAGAAAATCATGACTGCAAGACAACTTTGTGAAAACACCGAGACCGCGAGATGCACATATAAATAACTGCTAAAAAACAAGACTGTAAGACAAAATTCAACAAAAATTTTGCGAGACCCATGGTTTTTGAAGGACCCTTTGCCACCTCTATAAATGGGTACCATTAACCCATTGACCCTCGTGCCGGCCGTAACCGGCCCAGAAGAAGGTCAATCACTGTAGCCAAAAGAAAAGTAAAGTAGAAAAAGGAAGGGTGAAAAAAAAATTAAAACAATTGAAAAGCCTAAAGATGCAGGTCACTTTCTCCTCCAAAAAATCTCAAAATTTTGATTTCTGCGCATACCCCAGCCAAAATGTTGCAAATCGTGATGCTGGGGGCAAGAAGAACAAGCTGTCATGCTGTAAATGCGTTTTTGACTAGATCGAAGCTCATTTGGCCAATCTCCAGCCTGAAAAACACCAAAATCTCAAAAAAAGGCGTTCTTGGCAAAAAGCACCGGGGTCAATGGGTTAACTTAAATGCTGGTGGGTAATCCTGCAATAGATCTGTAGTCTCCTATCTCAGCAGAGTGGAAAGTCTCTTCATGCTATAGAAACCAGAGATATGCACCAATCTGACAAGCAACTTACAGTCTTGAATGGTGACTTAACCCCACTTACTTCTACACCTTGGTGGAGAGAGACATTGTGAGAGTTAAGTGCACTAAGGCACTGTACATTTCCATTACAAACAGCATCTAATACAAGTTTTAACTTAATTTGTAGTATCCCACCTTATTTTATTGAGATCAGGCAGCTGTAGTTTCTTTACTACTTTGGTTGCCTTTTTACAACTTTGTTTCTTAGCTGTGTATATAAAAAGGCAATTGATAGGGTTAGTGTAGTAACATCAAAACAATTACTCCGGCCGGTTCCAAATGCTGCTCTTTTCATGTGCCAAACCTAACTGATGAGTTAAGTACGGCAGAAGAGGGTATCAGAGAGAATCAGTTTGGTTCGACAGGTTATGTTTGGAGTGGCAAAAAACATTAAATTTGCCACGGTCTGTTACACTATGCAATGTTGGAGCGGCAGCTGATTCAAACGGCATTCTCCTCATGTGCTGAACCTAATGCATAAATTACCATAATGTATGTTTGATATACCAGTAAGCACTTGTGATTGACTCAAAATTGGGTGGCGTGACCTGCCATGCAAGAAGCTTGAAGTCGTTGCTAAAAATAAAGGCAACCCCAGTCACCTTTATACTCTGCTAGGCTATATGCATTCGATTTATGAGAAACGTAACTGTATAAGTGAGTTTTTGCTGTTTATTTGTGATATCATAAATTATACAAATGTTAAGCTCAGCTTATGAGATTTCTCATTAACAGGTTAAATTCACCGGGAGAAAACCTTTCTACATACAAACAAACATGCGATTGAATTTGCTTTCTCTAAATATTGCTACAACAGCATAAAAAAATTAGCCACAGCTTTTGAAATTTCAGAACACATATTTTCCCATCAAAAATTGCAGTACCATGGGCTTCCTGAATTAAGTTTGATGCAAGTACACCATCTGAATCAGCCGTCCGCGCAAAACCAAACTTAATTGAGTTTGGTACAGCACATGAGCGGAGTGGCGTTTTGATAGGGCCTCACGGTTTCTTTTCACAGCTTTACAACTTACCAACTATTTTTCCAGAACCAAAGTTCTGTGACTCAAGTGTTTCAGCCAGAAGAAAAGGTTGTGGATCAAGAAGCTTTCCAGACTTGATGCACTCAGTAATGAAATCAAACGAGACCACTGGAATTCCATACTTAACAGCAGTTCTTCCTTTATAGGAGGCCAAAGTCTTTTCAGCATCACCAGTGACCAGAAAGCTTGTCTTGGGGATAAAAAAGTAATGCAGAAATCAAATTGAATAGTTACAAGATCAACATCAGTGGACTTAGGAGGTGCCAAGGGGGCTATGATCCACTTCAATCATTCTTGTTGTTGTTATTGTTGAGTTTTTTGAAGATTGTAACCAAAACCAGCTCACTCCAAGGATGTTCATTATTGTTGTGGGTTATGGGGTGAAGTTGCATTCTCTCAAAGATTCTTTCTCAATTTTTGGTATCCATCCCTGAACAATGTATATACACAGCCTGAGATGACATATGAATCCAAATTTAGGTGAACATGCAGGTCTGTACAACCTTACCCAGGTCTTTGTATCACAAAGCAACAGGCAAGAAATGTAACATGCCAGAGGATTTGCCTGGGATGGAAGGGGAGCGGGGAAGTACATTTGTAACAGATTATATGACAGGTTAAGAAGGCAAATATTAGGGGGTGTTTACCTGACACCGGGGCGACTTTCGCCCCGGAGCGAGTTCACTCCAGTTCCCTCTCATGGCTCTATATTTGTTTACATGATACCACCACAAATGTTATGCCGGCGCGAGTTACCTCGACGTGAGTTCACCCCGGTTCTTGCACCGGGGGGAGAATTTCACTCCGGTACGAAATCTCGCAACGGTATCCGACCACCCATTTCGGTGTGAAATCGGTCTGCCGGTAGACTAGAACGAGTAGCGCATGTGTAATGTTTGCGATTTTGAACCAAACATGTATTTTATCAACATGAAATGTACCGTTAAATAACAAGATATGAAATGACCCAGTCATCATGTAAACGTGATACGAAATCAAAAAGTCATCCCAGTGTGAAACTCACGCCGGTGCGAGTTTTCTCATGTAAACACCCCCTTAGTGTGTCACACATGACAAGTAAATAAAAGACATACATGAGGCATGAAATCTATGGTAGCTCAATTTTTCTGAGAATGCATCTGTATAAATACACTTTTCCTGAGGTGATCAGATCTCTTGTTATAACCTCTGTCGAAGATCCACTCATTTCTCTCAGAGTGATCAAAAACCTTAATAAGTGACAACGGTCATCAACACATTGTCAAACTGAGCAGATTACTAGATGATAAAAACAATCAAGCAGAATTTATTTGCAGGGGCTTAATACAAACTTTCCACCAACTTCCGCACCCACAACTTTGTTGTATGCGGAAAAATACATCATTTACATTACAGTATAAACGATCGTTTAAAAAGTTCAGTAACAAGCAGATGAACGCTTTGATGATTGATAAAAAGCAGGTTGTCAGATAAGAAAAGAAAAGCAATTAAGAATGTTGGTACGACATGTGTATCCTAAAGTTTTACATAAAGCTTTTATTAGGAGCTATGTAATCTCTGCCTACCTGCTTGGTCAAAATGTATGACAATATGCCTCCATTGTCAACAATATCTCGTCGGATTTCTTTCTTCCTCTTGAATGACAGCAGCGAAGAAGCAGCAAAATCGACTGCAAACTGAGAATTACGGAATATCTCAGACACCTGCAACGTCCCCATGACTCGATCAAACAGAAAGAATTTCAGATCTTCCGAACTTTCATTTTGCAGTTTTCAGCAGTTTCGTATTCGGGCAGGCGGGACCTGGGAATACTGGGATCCACATCGTTTTTTAAACAACTTCCGGTTATCATGTACGCTACCGCAAAAGTCGTTCGTCGTCTTCCGCGCACAATTTGAAAAGATCATTAATTGGGCGTCGCAAAAATGTTCGGCTTTCGTAGCATGACTTGTGGGCAAGTCTAGTGATTTCGTGATCCCGGGGGAAGACCCAGGAGCCCCTACTCCTAAAAAAACTAACCACTATTAGTGGTTTTTGAGGAACCCTTACTCGTTTCGCTCAAGTGTTCGGACTTGGGGAGGGGGGAGGGGGTTGGGGGGTGACCTTCTTGCCCGAAATACACAATGCCCGAATGCGTGAGTGTTGAAATCAGGATGCAAACGCACTCAAATTACATGAAAAACAAAAACGTTCAAAATTCTCACATCTAATGAAACTGCTATATTACCCGAAATAGTCATATTCAATGCTTGCGTACTCAATGACCTCTATTAGCACTCTCAATACCCGAATTTTTGCATACATAATTTCCGTCTCCCCTCCCCATCCCCAGCTCGTATACGCTTGTGAGCCTATTCTGATGTCGATTACAGACCCCATCTGAGTCACTTTTATCCACGGTAATTTCGCAACCCAACAAGTCACTTTCGTTTAATATGCAACTACCTTATCATAGAACGGTAACAACGTTTTCACTACGAATCTTCCCATTTTTAAATCC
>OZ026598.1:27232321-27279821 GCA_964020085.1 Micromussa lordhowensis
AAAGTGAAACCACCGAAACAACCGAAAAACGAAAATAAAGAACCAAAGCAAAACCACGAGCGAGCGAAAGACAGAATTCTCTTGAGCAGTAAGGCTGTCTTACGAAGATTGAAAAAAATTGTGATTGGTAGCGGTTTAAACAGGAGACAACTGGAAGGGTATCAAACTATTCATTCCTTTCATCTTATTAAACAAAAATTGTATGCTCCATGTGCTAGAGCATTATTACTTGTTTTTGTAAATATTTTATTTAAAAGCCTACTCGTTTACTCGTTTTTGTGGTTTCGCTCGTTTCGTTTTGTTGTTTCGGGGTTTTGTACATACCCTTCGTTGGTCAGTTGACTGTATACTCATCTCGCAGCTTTTTGTAGTTTCTGGTAGGTGTAGCATTGCCCATCATTCTCGCTATTGCGGCGATCGAGAGCTTACCAAATCTGCTGTTGTCAGTAATTTTGCTGAATCGAAAATTGCTAAAACATGAATTTTGCGCGAACCAGTTGTGATAGGAAAAAGCAAGTTAAGGTGAATGGCAAGTTTACAGTTTATTATTAATTTCGATTCCAAATTGCAAATTGCAATTTACATTACCCGCATATAGCGTACGCTAATCGAGGCGGGCATTGTAATAAATAAATATGTAAATAATGCTTTAAGTCACAATAAAAAGAACTAACACCAAAAATCAAATAATACCAAAATGCGTCTTGAAGTTATGCTTTGAAGCCTTGAAAGTTTTGTTGGTTTTCTTTTTCGTGAACTCGACAACCTGACTTTATCTTAAGGTCACTCCCATTATAATTTTCGGTTATTTTTTTGATTTTTAGTGCTTCTTCAAAAATCAATAGCAATCAAAGAAACACGCTTCTGAAACAATGCTTCTTTTTTTGTTTATTTTTTGTTTCCTTACCTTTGGACAAATAGTTACAGAAATACATTGAACTTTTCATATATGCTGCTAGTTTAATTAAAAGCTCTATGTTATGAAAATTTCATATAAGGGTCTCTCAGTGTGTGAGCGTGAAGTTAATCTGAGTGTAGAACGTTAACCTTGTTCTGAGCTTTGTTCATGATGGAAATTAGAAAACTTTGTAAAATAAAGATATCAATCTATTACGATATTTACAATGTAGTGTGTGATTGGCAAAATAAAATTAAATAACAAAAATTAAACCAGCGAACGAATTTTACCGCAAATCCAAAGATCTTTATATGTCTTGCACTGGGATATAATTACAAACAGGACTAAAATAAAATTTAACAGAATAATTGTTCTTCGCATCATGCCAGCCAAAACCCTGACATCCACATCTCGAATGACTTTTTTATTATTTAAAACTTTATTTTCTAACTGCAATTTCTAAAAATTTAAATTCTCATGACTGAGTGACTGATGCTGTATTGATACTTTGAGAAGAAATAAGATGCTTATTGTTCGTGGACGCCTGTTTTGAAAGTGTATCACAAGTATTACAATTTTGAATGATTACGATTCGTGTCGTCTTTTTTACAAAGTAAGTTGCCAGCGATGCTTGCTACACTATGTCTTATATCCTTTATCCTCCAATAGTAAAGCAAGGGATTCAGGAACGACGAAAAAAACACTATAGCACCGCAAACATTGAAGGCCGCTGATGACGATTTAGTCCCAAAAATGTCCAAAATGTTAACTACTAACAGGCAACCCACGTAGGGAACGTAACTCAGTAAAAATAACGCAAGAATATACAAAATTGTAAATACAGACTTTTTGTATTTTTCCATGTCAATGGGGTTTTCACTAGCTCGAATTTGACTTTGGTGATGACGTATGATTCGATAAACTTTGTAATAAGCGAACGCTGTAAGAACAAAACAAAGTGTTGTGCAGAACACGAAAATAACAATCACTGTTCTGAAGTTTCTGTTCGTATAATACCAACCGTACATGTGTACAGCATCGAGCACAATAAGCAAAACTGCAGATGTGATATAAAGTGTAGCGACTCGACGAACAGTAAGAAGAGTTCTTCGGCTCATATGCAGCCATCTTTCTACAGCTATGAGTGTCATGACGATGACTGTGAGTGAGGAAAAAAAGTATCCAACACTTTGTGTGATAACTCCAGTAATGCAGATCACTTTTCTCTCTCCTGCTAATTCCGCCAATTTGTACACGACATAAAATGGTTGACTTAACAACCCACTGCAGAAGTCAGTCAAGGACAAACCAGCAAGAAGAACATAGGATGGCGTCCTGAGAGACGGGTTCTTCCAAATTGCTGCCAAAATGAAAGCGTTTCCTGCCACTGTCATCGGTACCATAAGCGAGGTGACAACACAGGCTGTAAGAGTTACCTGATAGTAAGCTGAGGTACCTTTACTGCTGTTTGAAAGAATTAAAAAGGAACACCAGCCGTCCGGCGAGCGAGTGGAATTGAAATCCATTACTTACTCGGAATCGAAATCTCGAACAGCTTCACGGGAGAGGACTGGTGCATACTGAAATTTTGCTTCCTGTTTATTAAAACTGAATACTAATGAAGATTTTCGTTTGTTTGCACTAGACACTGATGCTGACGAATTATTCGGAAAACTTTAAAATAAGAAAAAGCCGTAACAACCACACAAACTCCTGCCCCCGACAAGAAGACAACGTTCATTGCGTTGTAGATCTCTTGGCGATTCTTTTCTCCTCCGTACATGTGAGCAGCTACACCGAAAGCTACAAAAACTATAGAAGTAATATAAATAGTAACGACTCGACGCACTGTAAGAAGATATCTTCTGCTCATATGCAGCCATCTTTCTACAGCTGTTATTGTCATTACGATGAATGTCAGGGAGGAGAAATTGAATTGGATATATGACTATCCCTTCGGAGAGACGTCAACTGAGCAAACAGATTTTTAAACAACTCTGAGTTTATTAAGTTACGTTGTCAAACTACAAAGGAAAAAAGGAATATATATTGGTTACAATTTTTACTAGATGAATTGCAAAATGTACGATAAAATAAGTAAAACGATAGCTACTTACAATTCTGGTTGCCAATTCTGCAACCCTATTTATTGTTTTCAAAATATGCGTAATATGTAAAAGCACGAGATTAAGCACGCATTTATTAACTTCTTTATAAACTACTAGCTTTTCAATGAAAGTATGTGCATTATGCAAAACAGAAATAAAGTCCAACACTTTCTGTGAGTGCTCCAGCAATGCAGACCAGCTTTATATTCCCTGTTATATCTGCCAATTTGTACACAGCATAAAATGGCTGACTTAGTAAAGCAGTGCAAAAATCAGTGAAGGCCAAACCAGCAAGAAGAACAAAAAGATGGGGTCCTGAGAGACGTGTTCTTCTTCCTGCGGGACAGTTTTTGTCTGTCCGCAGTTTCCTTATCGCGGCAACGACATGATATTCTGGATTTTTCCTATTGTCCCTTGTCACGCGTTTTGCATGTGACATTGGCCAATTTGCAAAAATTTGGATTTGAGTTTCATCTGAGGTCATCACCATCTGCATTCAGTGAGTATATGGATGTCAGTCAACCAGCTGATCACTTCATAGCTTGCTACACCGTGCTGACGAGACCCAACAAGGTCGAAACAGCTGTCCACGGTTGCAATTTGGCTTTCAGTTTGTACTCTATCATGTCGTTACCCCGTTAAGCTTTCTACGTAGTATCAGCCTTGCATCATTGTTTGCTATTCTTTCTATTTTTGGCTGATCAGATCTTTTACAGATCTTATGTAAACAGGCAGCATTTTCGTTTGCGGTCCTTTGCACCATTATGTTAAATCTTCCAAACTGCCGCCAAAATGAGAGCATTTCCTACCATTGCCATCGGTGCCAGAAGCGAGGTGACAACCCCGAGTGTAAGAGTTATCTGATTGTAACGTGAAGTGCCACCACTGGTGTTGAAAAGCTTTAAGTACTTTAAATTATAGCAAGGGGGTTCTAGCCACTGAGAAGAAGTGAAAGACATTTGCAAACAGCTTCAAGAACTTATATCGTACCTCGAAAGACCTACAGCTTTAATTAAACTAGGCGAGGTTCCTAAAAGATTTAAAAGATGTTTTGATGTCTTTTCAGTCAAGTTTGTCCCTTGGGTTTCTAAACGTATTTAACTTTCTATCTCCAAGCGTCCGCAATGAGTGATTTGCTGGTGTGCTCTTTTATAAAAGCGATGTTTTCATGAGAATCAATTTGTTTGAAAGTAAGCAAACAAATTTTAGACGAAGAGTAACCTTTATCCTGTAAAGAGTAACCTTTGTCCCTGAGGCAATTTAAACGCCTACTCAAATGAGATGTCTAAGGCACGGCGTTCGTGGAAAGCAGCTTTTTTATTTTTAATTATTTTTAATCATTTCCGTTATAGTGAACATTAGGTTTAAAACCTGACAGCTGTTTCTTCCGTTGTCATTGATTTACACCGAAAGAAGAAGGGTTATGTCCATAATATCCTTACAAGCAAATTAAAATTTTTCAAAACATTAATTAAACGAGCTAACAGAAACGAACGATGACATTGAATTGGTTTCATGATTAAAACCTCCCCAGGAACTTGTTTCGCTTTTGATGTTTAGTTCAACCTGGTTAATTTTACAGCACCACAGTTTAGCTAGCGTCTAACCCACGCCGAATAAGAGCTTTGCAAGAAAGTAAAGTTACAATGATTTTTCCTGACAATTTAAGCTCTCTTATAAAAACAAATAATGCGAACCAATTAAACGAGCTTACGGAAACAAATAGAGGACATTAGGTTGAATTTAATCAATAAAACCCACCCGAGAGGTTGTATTACTTGTGATGCTTAGTTCAGCCGGGTTAAATTTCAAACACCAAACAGCTTAGTTAACATCCAACTCACATCGAATTTAAATACATATACTCAGAATCAAATCAGTATAACATGCAGTGGCGGATCCAGACCTTGAGCTAAGGGGTGGGGGCGGTCATGGCGGCCATTTTTCCTTCAGTCATTTCTTCTTTTTTTACCCAAAATAAGGGAGGAGCCCAGGCCCCCCGGGCCCCTCCCCTAGATCCGCCACTGACATGATAGTGTTCACAGACGGAACAAGAGAAAGTGGGAATAAGGATATCAACAATCCAACACCTACTCTTTCTAATGAAGTTGTTCAAGATTTCGCGTGAAACAATGGCCTTCATTTCCAGCCTCGTTTACAGCACAGCTGGTGTGGATTGTGAATGTGGGTGTAGGTGAGGAATGAGTCACACAGTGGAGAGAATGAAGCAAATAAAAATTAAAATGAGTAGAATTCTACAAAATTAATATGCTAATTTAAATGCTAAAAACACCCTTAATTTTAGCTTTAAGCGCTTATAACTAAAAAACGAGCTCGGTGACCCCTTCGCCCTGCGGGTCTAATTGTTAATTATCTTTACCAGTAATATTATCTTACTACTAGGCAACACATTCTGAACAAATGACGAGAGCTTCTTCATGAAGTTCCGACGTCCAAGTGTGGAGTTTCCGAACATACAACGCTGTTTTCATTTTTCCTTATTACCATACGATTTTATGGAGAGAAGGGATCGTGCTGGATACAAATTGACTCCAAAAGTATCACGAGCTTGTAAAGTTTAGTAATTGGGTTGATTTGTTGCTCTTTCGGTGAAAGCTGCAAAATTCCTGAGTGGCAAAAGCACTGATGAGCCCACACTCGCGTCACACATAAAATTTAGTAATATATTTTAGTACAATTTCCAGAGGCGAATGTTATAAACGAGAGAAGACGTTGCATGAACGTAAAGGCTTTAATCACCAAATCTCTGACTAACATGGCGGCCAACTACAACCTTAGAATTGCAGGCTCATGTATATAATTAAGTCTATTCACTCTTCATGTACAATAAAACGAATTATGCAACACTTCATATACAACAAAACGAATTATATGTCCTGCAACACACGCAATGTTCAAGTGTCTCAATTAGCTGTCAATCACACCACAGTGAATATAAGAATTGGACATTCTGATTGGTCGTAAAGCTCGGCTTTTTTACCGAGCCAGGTGGTGAATATAAAATTTTCGAAACCTGGTTACTAAGCTTGTCACCTTTAGTTTACCACTCTCGGCAAGTAAACATGGTGGAAAGTTGCTGAATGAAATTTTCATTTATTCGGAAGACATCACTCCAAGCCCAGGGTATTTGAAAGGATGGAGAATTTTCAAAACTTGGACCAAAATCTTTTAAAGAACTCGTATTCAAGGCATTTAAGAATCGTAAACGCAGTGGTTACGTTGATCGCCAGCAGGTCAGATCGATTAACCGAAATTTATTTTTCTTCAAACTAAAGCTACTAATTTTTAGACGATGATGACGACTGTGAATGAAGTCAACAACGATAAAGCAAGGTACCAATGTTCGCTGAACTGAGGCGAATACTTGTTTAATATAGATTTAGCCAAGTCTAAAAGCGGAGCGGAGTTCCTATCTCATTAAATTAACTTGGCTTGAGCCTGCGACTAAATCAAAAACCAGTTGATACTTTAAGTAAAACAAAAAAACGTCAGCTCGATGAGCTCTAAACCTGAGCCCAGGATATGGTCATGTGATACTACTTGTTTTGACCAGTTTCCACTGACTATAACATGCATGCCTCGGTCGACCTATTAGCTGGAGTATGGCCGCGATGTTGCACGACGTCGACGTTGTTCTTTTTCGTCGTAGGGTGCACGCGCCCGCGCTCCATGCCGCTTGCCATGTTGACCATGAAAACAGAGTGGCATGGTTTTCTATTTCTATGCATGCATGTGGTTCTGTGGTTCCTATAGTTACGGGGCTCCGCTTGGTAGCCCTTGGGGCCGCCGGAACTCCGCTATCAAGAACAAATTACATGCCATGCTCTTTCAGAATTGATATTTTCGTGGCTAATGCTAGTGTGGGAAACATTGTAAACAAAGATTTCCGTATTTTGTGTCCCGTTATTAGTATGGGCACTATCCCAGGCTACAAGGCTTTGACACGTTAATAAAGTTCTCACTTACTCGCATTCATGGCATAATGGCCTTCTCCCTGAAGTATTTGACAACACATTTCAATATGCCAGAAGTATTCATAGATATAATTAACAATTATTCCACTCGCGCTTGTTGGATATGAGATGATAGATAGCCAACGAGGCGCGTAGCGCCGAGTTGGCTATAATCATCTCATATCCAACAAGCGCGAGTGGAATCATTGTTTTATTAAAAACGCCTCCCAAAAATAGAAAACTAGGCTACAACAAAAACAAAAAGGCCCAAAAAATCCCGCATACGCTCGCCATCTTTGTAGATCATGGTATAATGGCTCATATACCATGATGGCTAAGCCAATGAAAACTCTCTAATTGCATTATCCAATAATCCAGTTTTTAATAACACCAGGTATTCAGCCAAACAGAATTTTTATAAATATATAATTAAAACTAATGCAGGGAAGCAATCACTTTCTTACATGGCAATTGATATTTGGAAAGACCTTCCATCTTCTTTAAAAGACTTAAGTGTTTTTGTATTTCCAAAGTATATAAAACGTTACCTCCTGTCAGAACAAAAACTGAACCAATTTTCCACTTAGCTAAGTCCGTAAATTAATAAGTTCTTTAATTATTGCTGTACTGATTATTTCAGTCCTTTAATTATTGTTGTAACTTGTACCATGTAATCACCTGCCTTTTCTTCATAACTAAAATTGTACGGGGAGCTAACTAGAAAACCTTACGGTTCACTTAGCTCCCCAGCTCGTAAGCTACTAACTAATAAAAAGATACTAAAAATACTACTGAAATTTGAGAATTTAAAAATCCAATGTAAACAACAACATGAGCTGAATAAAACATTATTATTATTATTACTTACTTACTATACGAGCGCGATTCTTATAGCTTGAATTACATTCGTGGCGTTTTAAATGCGACGTATAAACTGGGACTGAGGATAAATTACTCACTAAAATAACTTAGGTTGCCCAGATTTCTCATAATGACAAGGTTATATTATCTATAAATGCACTTTTCCTTGTGATTAGCTGTTAGTTTCCTTGAAGGGTCCTTTCTTCTTCTGATACTTTCACAACGATTGTTTTTACACATCTTGCAAGTTTTACATTATTGAAAATGTCATGATTCCTCCCCGCTTTCCTTACAGCGTAAGTTCCTAACGATTCGTCTCACACTATCTCTGATTTCCTTTATCCTCCAATAGTAGAGCAAAGGATTGAAAAACGACGAAGAAAACGCAGTGGCCGCGCAAGCGTTGAAGGCCGTTATGGATGACATCGACTTTCCATAATCCTGCATGGCGAAGAAGACTAGCATACAACACAGATAAGGAATGTAACTTAGTACAAAAATTGCAAAAATATAAAAAATTGTGAAGATAGACTTTTTGTATTTTGCGATGTCTATGGCATTTTCGTTTCTTTGCACTAGACACTGATGCCTACGTAAGATTCGAAAAATGTTAAAATAAGAAAAAGCCGTGGCAACCACACCAACTGTTAGTCCCCACGTGCGGACAAGTCTCATGACAGTAAATAGTGTAGGACTCATTTCCCGCTCGTACATGCGAGCAGCTACTGTAATAACTAGAAAAGCTGCAAAGTTGATATGAAGAACGACGAGTCGACGGACTGTTAGGAGAGACCTTCGGCTCATATGCAGCCATCTCTCTACAGCTATTACCGTCATGACGACGAATTTTAAAGAAGCAAGATAAAATGCAACACTTTCTGTGAGTGCTCCAGCCAAACAGAACATCTTTATGTTTCCTGTTATGTCCGTCAATTTGTACACAACATAAATTGGCTGACTTAGTAACGCAGTGCAGAAGTCTGTGAAGGACAAACCGGTAAGAAGAACATAAGACGGCGTCCGGAGAGACTTGTTTTTCCATATTGCTACCAAAATGAACGCATTTGCTACCACTGTTATCGGTGCCAGAAGTGAGATGACAACACAGGTTGTAAGAGTTACCTGATAGTAAGGCGAAATGCTCCTACTGACTTTGAAAAACTTCAGATTGAAGCACCAGACCTCTAGGAACTGAGAAGAATTAAAAGACATTTCCAAACAGCTTCAAGAACGAAATGTGAACTACATTCTAGAAAACACTTCATACGTCGTAGACCGAAAGACATGCAGCTTTAATTAAACTGAGCGTGATTCCCAAACGATTTAGAAGATGTTTTGATGTGTATTCAAGATTGTCCCTTGGGCTTCAAACCAATTTTTAACTATTTAGCTCCGAGAGTCCAAAATAATTTGCTAATGCACTCTTTTTATGTTTGTCATAAGAATCGATTCTTTTGAAGTAAGCAAACAAATGTTTAATGACTGAAAAGAGTAACCTTTGTCCTGCAGTTTAAAGCCTGACAGCTGTTTCTTTCACTGATTACCATTGATTTCCACAGGAAGAAAAAGAGCATTGTCAATGATAGCTTTCCAATAATTAAAATTGCAATTTTTTTCCTGACAATTTAGCTCTCTCAGAAAAACAAAGAAGTGTTCAATACTTAAACGAGCTCACCGAAACAAATGATGTTGGGCAGATTTAATTAAAAAACTCTCCCAAGAAGTTGTGTCACTTGTGATGGCAGTTTGTGATGTTTCGTTCAGCCTGATTAAAACAATTCAGTTGGCAAACTAACCCGCACAGAACTAAAAATACACCAGAACAGAATCGAATCAGTATCACGAAATGGACATGAAAAAGTGGGAATAAAGAATTCAGCAAGGGCCACGAAATCACTGAAAAAGGAACCAGAAAGGTCCTATCTACTGGCTAGTCCTTGCAGTTAAGTTGTTCGACATTCGACAGTAAGCAATGGCCTTCAATTCATCTCGTTTACCGGGCAGCTGGTGTTCCTTTCTAGCTTTTCCAAACGATAGTGAAAAAACCTCAACTTACTATCAGGTAACACTTACAACCTGTGTTGTCACTTCACTTCTGGCACCGATGGCAGTTGTAGCAAATGCTCTCATTTTGGCAGCGATTTGGAAGAACCCGTCTCTCAGGACTCCATCTTACGTTCTTCTTGCTGGTTTGGCCTTCACTGACTTCTGCACTGGGTTACTAACTCAACCATTTTATGTTGTGTACAGACTGGGGGACTTATCAGGAAACATAAAGATGTTCTGCATTGGTGGTGTTGTCTCTGAAAGCGCAGGATACTATTTTTCCTCTCTAACAGGCACCATGATGACAATAATAGCTGTAGAACGATGGCTGCATATGAGTCGAAGATCTCTTCTTACAGTGCGTCGAGTCGTTACTCTTTATATCGCTTGTCTACTTGTGTTACTCGCTTTTTTCGCTGGTCAGATTTACCATCGGTCTTACACGAATGAGTTCTTCAGTGTGTTTATTGTCCTCCTCCTTTTGGGAGCAGCACTTAACTTTAGTTTAACTTTGTTTGCTTATTTCAGAGTATTTCAGATTATACGTCAACATCAAAGTCAAGTTCAAACAAATCAAAACGCCATTGACATTAAGAAATATAAAAAGTCTGTATTTACAATTTTATATATTCTAACAATATTTTTACTGAGTTATGCTCCCTTCCTAGTTTGCGTTCTAGTGGTAAGCGTTGTGGATCTCGGAAGTGTATCATGGAATGGTATATTCAATGCTTGCGCTACAATAGTACTTTCCTCCTCGGTGTTAAATCCCTTGCTCTACTATTGGAGGATAAAGGAAATTAGGAACAGTGTAAGGGCTATTCTGAGGAACCAATGATGTAAAAGGTACGAACAGGAACGCTAATAATTTCCAATACAGTGACAAATTAAAAGAAAAATATGCGGATGAGTAATGATGACTAAGGTCGTGTTCTATTGGGATCAACCGTTTCTGGTTCGATGGGTTGGTTGGGTTTTTTCGTGTTCTATTGGAGAAAAACTTGTTTCGGTTGGTTTGGTTGATCAACTTTTCAACCAGCCTCCAGCCAGGTTGAAACGGTTGAAAAAGCATTTGCGCGATTATACTGCGTGATTGTAGCTCACGTAAGCGCTATTCCCACGAGTTACCGCGTTTCAACCGAAAACGGTTGGAAAAGTGTTCTATTGAGAACGCCAACCGTATCAACCCAAACCGGTTGCGGTTGAAACGGTTGATCCCAATAGAACACGACCTAAGAGTCACACATTCAAGGAGAAAATAAATAAAATAAGTCGACTTTTCATCAAAGTGGGTTTCTCAGAACCTATTATGTTATTCTCAGATAAAGCCGATCTGATTTTTAAAGAAACATCATTTCTCAATTAAAACTTATAGATATACAGCCATGCTCCTGTTATCATTTCACTTTTTTTATCCAAAAAAAAAATACAAAAAAAGAACACGTCGTTGAACAAAAAGAACATATCATATAATGCAATTTGACAATGAAACAGAATGCAAAAACAATACAAGCATATCCCCTTAGTTACATGTAATGATTAAAATTGAACACTCCTCAAGTGTTTTGTAATGTTCATGATGTCGTATAATCTTTTTCTTAGGCATGGTTAATATATATCTATATCTATTAAAACAGCGTAATTGGCATATCTGCCTTATACTGATTACACAAAGTAGTGGTATATTTCAGAAAAATATTCAAAAAATATATTAATGTCAAATATCATGTGATGTTAAAATATAACAATATTGTCCTCATGGAGGGGCCTGGAAACATAAGAAATTAGGAATCAGCAATGAAACAAAGAAAACCACTGTTAGCCAAAAATCTTGATTAAATTGGACTTAGCACAAGTTTCGTTTCAGTGGTTGGATTTCTCAGGACCTATTTTGCATGATAATTGCATGATAACTGCATAAGGTTACCGTATAGCTTTAGAGCACCTTGTGTCGCCTCCAAGAGGAAGAAGCGCGTCTGGTTTAAACGGTAGAACCTAAACTTGAACCCCTATATCAAACTAAAGCTTACAGAGCTGGCTATCACACTTTTGCAATAAAAATGAAATAAAATGATTTTTATTTTAGTGTAACTGTCCTCGCTTATTACAAAGTTTGTCGAATCATACGTCACCATCAGAATCAAGTGCAAACAAATGAAAACGTCATTGACATCCAAAAGTTGAAAAAGTCTGTATGCACAATTTTGTATATCCTTGCAATATTTTTACTGAGTTAAGTTCCCTTTGTGTGTTGTGTTGCTGTAGCGAGGCTTGCGGTAATGAATCAGCGAAAGCTGCTTCTGATGCTTCCGTGGCCCTTGAGTTTTCCTCGTCATTTTTCAATCCCTTGTTCCACTATTGGAGGATAGAAGAAATTAGACATAGCGGAAAGGCTATCGTTATGAAGTTGTGCATTGAAAAATACGACGAGGACTGATATTAGTAATAAAGATAATAATTCCCAATATTATAGACAATGTTATAAAAAGACGTAGCTAAGGAATGATGAGGCACACAGTCACGCAAATAAAGTAACTAACAAATAAATAGAAAACATGCTTGCTTCTATCGAGTTATCGAAAAATGAGCTGAAATTAATGTTAGTGTACTAATGCCAATGCTGCGATCTGATGGGCTGAACTATCGTAAACTATTTGCTTTTCATTTTAATGCGAAGCCGGTTAGAGGTCCACACAGTTGTTATGTTTTCTCATTGCTCCGAGGTGTCGCAGAAACGTTCTGATATATATTTCCGTAAATTTAATTCCCTTGTGATCTCCTTGAACACTGCTTGTTGTGCACCTTGAAATAACAATGCTGTGATGCATCATGAATCATCGACGATTTTGGGACTGAATCATGCATCTACGGCGACCTTGAATGCTAACGCGGCAGGAGTTTTGAGGAGCGAAGGAACATCAGGATTTATTTCAAGGGTTTAAATAGTTTTATATTTATTCATAGTTTTCCTGTACTGATCACAAAACCAACTAAACAAATTAACACGCATTAATTTGCGCATTTTATTAAAGGCAGGGGGGATTTCAGACGGGCTAAGTTTGTTTTCACCAAAGTGGGTTTCTCACAATCTTTTATGTTTTATACTTAAATATAACGAAATAATTTTACCAAGAACTATTCCTGCTCTCATAACAAAACCCAGAACATGTCACTGAATATCGTCTCGAGCAAAATCCGTACTTAGGTCGCTTGCAGAGACCTTTAATTGAATACTCTTTTATAATTAAATTTGACGATGAATGCGAATTCAATTTTAGTATTATACCCACATGTTATAACTAAAATTGAAGTCTCCTACAGTGTTGTATGCTATCTTTCTTCGGTCTGGTTAAACATATGTGTCTAAACAGTGCAATTGAAACACCTGCCTTACACTAACTGCACATGAAATTGGCAAATTTCAGAATTTTTAAATGTATTTTATATTTTTTGAAACATCTAGATACTAGATATAAAATGATGTTAAACGATACCAATATTGGGCTCACGACCGGAAAGACCAAAAAACAGAACAAATTAGGGAATCAGTCAGCAATTAAACATACAAGAAACGCTTTAGGAGGAGCCAAATAATTGTAATTGGTACAATGTTCGTTTCATCGATTAGATTTTTCTTAGAACCATTATATATAACTAAACAATTTAGCAAGAACCAATTACAGTATCCTGAATATGAATTTTTAAAACCAAGCAATTCCCTGGTCATTGTTTTCGTTTGCATCGGAAAGAAGAAAATAATTGACTGGAGGAGAGAAAAATAACATTGTCCTATGCATTAAACCCGCTTAGAAAAAAATTAATTAAATCTTCTTTTATAATCTAGTTTGATAAAAAGTCCCAAAAAGCCAAATTATGCTATGTTACAATGTAAATAGATTAGTTGGCATGAGGACCAACGCAAAGTGAAAAAAAACACAGACTCTTAAATCTCACAACTAAGTGTAACATTATAACATTAGAGGTCTGTAAGGATTGGTAACCAAAAGGTGGATCAAGGAAATCAACAAAGATCACGATAGCACATGTATGGAAAAGCCAGAATTCATCGGGTATCCTTTGCTGCGAAGCTATTCAAAATACTGGAGTGAGCGATGGCCTTCAATTCAACTTCTTTACCAGAAAACTGGTGCTCCTTTCTAATTTCTTCAAACAGTACAAGAAACTCAGTTTACTATCAGGTAACTCTCATATCTTGTATTGTTATCTCGCTTCTAGCACCGATGGCAGTTGCTGGAAATGCCTTCATTTTAGCAGCAATTTGGAAGAACCCGTCTCTCAGGACTCCATTCTATGTTCTTCTTGCTAATTTGGCCTTCACGGACTTCTGTACTGGGTTACTAAGTCAACCATTGCATGTTGTCAACAGACTGGGGGACTTATCAGGAAACATTAAAATGTTTTGCATTGCTGGTGTTATAGCACAAATCGTTGGATACTATTTCTCCTCTCTGACAGTCTTCGTCATGACAATAATGGCTGTAGAAAGATGGCTGCACATGAATCGAAGATTTCTTCTTACAGTGCGCCGAGTTATCATTCTTTATATGACGATTGCAATTTTGCTAATTGCGTTTTTGGCTTGTCACATGTACAACTGGTATCATACAAACGAATTTTTCAGTGCATTTATCGTCGTTTTTGTTTTGGGGGCAGCACTTTGCTTTTTTATCACTGCCTTCGCTTATTTCAAGGTTTATCGAATCATACGTCGCCATCAAAATCAAGTGCAAAATCATGAAAACCCTATCGACATGAAAAAATACAAAAAGTCTGTGTTAACAATATCGTATATTCTTGCAATATATCTACTGAGTTACGTTCCTTTCGTGTGTTGTATTTTTGTGGTAAACATTCTGGATCTTGGAAGTGAATCACGGAATGCCGCAGTCGATGCTTGTACCGTAATAGTGTTTTCGTCGTCATTTTCCAATCCGTTGCTCTACTATTGGAGGATAAAGGAAATTAGGCACAGTGTAAGGGCCATTGTTAGGAAGTTGTGCTGAAAAAGAAAACGAAGAGGAAAAACAATAATTCTTCATATTGTATTAGTGGTAAGAAACTAGTGAGACAATGTTAGATAGAGCACTGTATGGCTCTGACACAGTGGTGACAACGCAGATCCTCATCCCTCCCGTTCACCAGCTTGTATAGAGAAGCTTGTTAATTTCAGAACTAAGTACCGCATCAAAGCACGGCTGGTTTTCAAGGAAACGGCCACGAAAGAATAAGAATAAGGAAATCAACGTACAAAGATTACCAGTGAAATTAAAGACCAAAATTTCGCACATACGTCTGCATCATTACCATAACATGTTCCAAATTTGAGACCAGCACGGGAAAACAATAACTCTGAAAGGAAACACTTGACTTGTAGGAAAAGAAATCCTCTTGATTTCCCAGTACGTGCCTCAAGACGGGGGCAGGACTGGGTTCCAACAGAAGTTTATTCCAGCTTCCTCTGTAATCGATGAAATCATGACGAGGTGCAGTGAAACCCCGTGCTACTGACATTTGACAGTTTTGTTTGTCCTGAAAAAAAGCTGATATGTTTTCTGTTATTTTAACCCAGTTTGAAATATGGAGACTGGTTGATACGGACCAAAGGACATTATTCTGTGAACCGAGTGACATGCTTTGCATAAAGTTCAGTGGCCTCATTTTACGGACGCTTGCTATCTGTACACCGTAATTCTTTTACATTTGACGATCATTTGCCATTGTAACCTGTTATAAAAATATTTCTGCAGTTTAGTCTCACTTTATTACAGTCATGGACTGTTTTGTCGTTTCGATTCTGACAAGAGAAAATTGAATTAAGCGAGAGACCGACACGAAGTTTCTATTATTTGAACTTAAACTTCAAGTCAACTTTGTACTTGCATGTGCTGAGAGAGTACATAGAGATATACTTATTTAAAATGCTACAATTTAATTGACAGAGCGATAGCACACTGCTTTTAGTGTGCTATGGCTAGAAATAAAGTCGTAGCAAAAAAGTAAGCGTCTGTGAACAGACTAGGTGCGCGCCGATGGACGGATTTTTTGATAATTCGCTCAACGTACCATTAGGTTTCTTGGGGGCGTCATGCAAAATTCGGAGCAATGCAGGGAGGCTTTTCTTCCCTTTCTCTTTCCTCCTTTCTTCCAGCCTGCTCGACTGTGATTCATTACGGTGATTTATTTGATCTGTAATAAAACTTAATCGCTACACTCCATCCGTCTAATTTGAAAGCCTCCCAGGGATTTTGTGGAACAAGGGAACACGAGAATTTATTTCAAGGGTTTAATTAGTTTTTTTTTTCATTTCTATTTAGTTTTGCTGTACTGATCACACACTATCAAAATGACTTCGTTGCCTCTGTATCCTTAATAATAGTACTTCCATCATAAACAAACGAAGAAAGCTTTACAACGTTCTATTTTCCTAACACTTCCCTTGAATTGAATTTCAATTTGAATTGAATTCTTGAAAAGTGTTTGTTTTCAGTAGAGTTGGTTTCTCCCGGCTACTCTAACTTGCTCTCACCAGAAACATTCCCAGAATTATAGATCCACAGCTTGATAACCTTGTCATGCTCTCGTTATCATTTCAATGATTTTTATAGAAAAATTCTCCCAGATCTTATCGTCGAATATGTGAAAATCCATATTTTTAATCCGTTTAGCCCGCTTTCAGAGAGTTTTAATTGAATACTATTTTATTATTCAATTTGATTATGAATGTGAAAAAAATATAGCACTATTGTGCACACAGAATGGCCAGAGGAAATCTGGAAATCATCAGGAAAACGCTGTAAGAAGAGTCAAAATTCCTTGGATAAATTGCTAATATTCATTTTCAGTGAGCGGTTTTCTCAGGATCCATTGTGTATTACTTGAAAAACTAACAGTTAATAAGAACCATTTACAGTATTCTAAATATTTAAATATTTTTAAGGGGGCGCAGTGGCCTCATGGTTAGTGCGCTCGACTCCGGAGCGAGCGCTCCGGGTTCGAGCCCTGGCCGGGGACATTGTGTTGTGTTCTTGGGCAAGACACTTCACTCTCACAGTGCCTCTCTTCACCCAGGTGTATAAATGGGTACCGGCGAGTTTAATGCTGGGGGTAACCCTGTGATGGACTAGCATCCCATCCAGGGGGAAGTAGAAATAATCCTAGTCGCTTCATGCTACTGAAACCGGGATAAGCTCCGGCCTGATGAGCCACTAGGCTCGTATGCACACTTAAATATTTAACATGTTTAAAAGCAAGCAACATTAAGGCCACTTTGTACAAGATTTAATTAAATCCTCTTTTATAATCCAATTTCATATCAAATGTCAAAAATACCAATTCATGTTGTGTCCCAAGTTCGATCTTGTTTGTTATTTTAGTTCTTGTGGCAGCACCGGTCTGATTTAGTGTAACTGTGTTCGCTTATTACAAAATTTATCGAACCATACGTCACCATCAGAGTCAAGTGCAAACTAATGAAAAAGCCATCGACATCGAAAAATACAAAAAATCTGTATTTACGATTCTGTATATTCTTGCAATATTTTTACTGAGTTACGTTCTTTTCGTGTGCTGCACTGCTGTAGATAGCGCTGTGGAACTTGCATATAGATCATGGAAAGCTGCTGTCAATGCTTGCGCGGCCATTGCGTTTTCTTCGTCGTCAATCCCTTGCTCTACTATTGGAGGATAAGGGAAATAAGTAAAGGCTCTCGTTTGCAAGGTGCGCTGAAAAAATGACGACGAAGAGTGATAATAATTGTGAACAGTGTTATAAAAAGAAGAATGATGAGTCAGAGATGACGGGGGGTGACAACTCTAACAAACACTGTTTGAGCACTACAGGGTCTTAACTTAAGTCCTCCCGGAAATTTGGATCATCCTCCCGAATTTTTGGGATACATTCCCGGAAATTTTAAGAATTCCCGGCATATATTCTAAGATTTGCCGTTTATTACTACTTGTGTAACCTTAAATATTACACGTTTTACGTGTTTAGCATTAATGAATAGCATCTTTGCAGTGAAACATTTCAATTTTAATTAACGAAGAAACCGAAGAAACAAAACATCTTTAAAATGACCGTATTTTCGTTGCATAGCATGCATCGATCATTTCCTATAATAAGGTATTAGTTGTACTAACGTGTACAAGAAAAAGAAGCCTGAAGTGTTCCCTTTACTACGTTGAGCAACGAGAAGCCCTCTGCCGTCTTGTGTATGCTGCTACAAGAGCGAGATCGACATTCTCTCTTGGAATCCACATTCCGGCACTGTCAGGCTCTTGTGTGCCCTTCACTAGGTACTCCACGCCGTCTTTGGTTACTCGATGACCAACCACCATCACACTTTCCTCACTGGCTTCGGATGATTGCTCAGTAGACACACCTGGTTCTTTGCCTTTCGCCCTTTCAACTCTTTTGCCTTCATTTTGTTTTGCCACAGAATCCAACCACTGCAACAAAGGAGCACTTTCTTGATCGTGCAGTGTCACCGTGGCTTTTGGCTTTCGGCAGTACAAAGGAAGAGAGCCTGGCCTCTGCTTGTAGATTTGTCTCACTCCACTAACTTTAACACCCTTTCCGTACACACAGCAAAAGTCACGCATTTCCGATGCCTCTTCCTTTAACCGCGAACTTTCCTTTATAAAAGAACGATCATCTTTCCGCTTTGTGTACAGCAATGGCATTTGACAGTCGTCTCTGTGTTCATAACGCGTCTCTCTCTTCCTCTTAAATCCAAGCCCCATAGCGGATTTCATTGCACATTCCAATGCACTGCGAGAAGAAAGATATTTAAATTCAAGTGCAGATGGAACCACCTGATCTCGGTTGTATACTCCGAACATGCCTTCTGTGCGAAGCGTTGTAACAGAAGTGAACTGGAACTCATTTAGTTTACTTTCAAGACCATGCTCTCTTAGAAGACCTTCTATGCTTCTCTTCCCTTCTGAGGATATTCTTGTATTCTCCATGGTTTTCGTTGCAGGAGTACCATACTTTCCCATGCTTGCGGTCTTCTTTCCAGGTAACCTTTCGGCGACTTCATTTTGCCACCTTCCAAAATAGCTGCTTCTTTGCTCCAGAGCTTTAATCTTTGACGGGTAATCCATAGCTCTGACCTTACATTTGTAAATTTCTCCAAGCCTCTTTTCAGTTAAATCGTAAGCTTCGTGGCCGTTGCGGAGGGTCTCCATCCAATTCTGAAACTCTTGCGTTGGTGTGTATAAACGAAGCCTGCTACCATCAGTAATAAAACACGCCGACCCAACACTCCAAAGGCTACTAACACATGAAAGTTTTGATGAAGCAGCTGGTCCGTCTTCATTACTGTGAGTGGGGTGTGGGCGATGACCAGCCACCTCCTCCAATACCGCTGACGAATTTCTGCCATCTTTGCTCACATTCAGTGTTACTTTCATTTTGTATAGCATGCTTCTGCTTGATGCAAGGAAAATGGCACTCCCGACCCCTTGAAAAGATGACACGTGTATTGGCGATATCTCCTTGGGACAATTGACAACTAACACTCCGTCCCCGTTTTTGGCAAAAAGAACAAGCGCACAATCTGAAGAATCACAAACAGCTACAACATCTAAGACTGGCAAAAAGGCTATTCCTGTTGGTTCTTTAAATTTGTGCTCGATGGTCTTTGTCTTGCCACCTTCCAGACTGAAAGTGAAACCTGTCTTATTCGCACAGTCAGTAATCCAAACTTGCTTACTTTCACTAACAAGGGCTGCTTTGAACGGTCGACCGATACCTTTGAGTACTGGGCGAGAGGTTTTACCGCTTGACAAATAAAATCTACCAATTCCAAGGCTATCACAAATGAGAAGATGCTGGGGCTTTTCTCGAATAAAGATGGCATCTGTCGGGTTCTTAAACGTCTTGGAGATAACCTGGACTGTAGGTGGATTAGCTATGTTTGCTTCGTAAATAAGACTCTTTTCACAATCGGTTAGAAAAACACGACTCTCTTCGGTAATACAACATGCTGTCAACCTTCCAAACGGCTCTCCGTCAATCTTTTTTCTCTTGTTTCCTTCTTCTCCATAACGTACATTTGAAGCAACGGTAACCACAACGGGGCCAGCATCCCTAACAGCCTCTTGTAAGCGAGATGACACGTGTGCCATGAACGTTTCGTTAGACATTCTGTCAATCCGGGAGAGAGCTTCTTGAGTGATAGCATTTTTCACGGGTTTGTTGATAGTAGGATCAGGATGCAAACGCAAGACTTGTATGATTTTTGTCGAAAAAACCTCTCCGTTCTTTATTTGCCAGTAATTGTCGTGCTCAGCGACGATGTTCTTGTCCGTATGTGGGTCGTCTGGCGATGGTATTATCAAAATTTCACCAGTGTTCTTGTCTATTAGTTTAGCGTCTTCTGCCTGAGAAGAGGAATGTTTCCCTTCTAGCTGGCGCAGAATTTTTTTCTGTTTTTCCAGGCAGTCACTTGCTAACACACAGACAGCAACACGTTTGCATGACACCTGACTTTCGACACAAGAAAAGCACGGCCTAGTTATAGACTTCCACTGCTCTGACGAAAGATTCAGTGCTTTGCACCTTTCACATAGCAGGTGGTCAGTCGTGCATTGTTCACATACGAACTTGCAAGCTCCTAACTCTGCCACACCCTTTTCCACCTGTTCCATACATCTATCACAACACTGTAACACCTCTACCGCGTTTGAAATTAGCATCCAAAGTTCTTCGGATGATCCAGTATCATTGACAAGATAGTGGCCCATTGGAAGTGCTAATTTGCTGTCAAGACTTTCTGCAATGAATTCTAAAGCTTCTTTTGCGAAAGGTAGGCTGGCCACCTTCTTTAATTTCTTCTTTCTTCGTCGCCCAGTTTACGAATTTCTTCCATTTCTTCGTACGCCATCGAGCCACTTGATAAACCAATGACTGAGTGGTGATGCCGACAGTATTCTAAGGCTGGTTTAAGTTTGAGTCCGTCATACTGCAAGCAACAAGGGAAAATACTTGCGTTGTGCTTTTCAATAGACATAACTTTGTTGTGGACGAAGCACTGAACTAACAGTCGTACTTGAGACTTCGAGATTCCATCAGTCACTGAATATGCTGGGGAATATCTTTGCAATGTACGCCTACCAGGAATAAGAAGGAACTTCCCTTGAAAACTGAAAACAAGATCGTCTCCATCTGTTCTGTCTAGCTTGAACTGTTCTCCTGACAGGTGGTCTATAAAATCATCTCCAAACCTTAGATAACCCCTAAGAGCCCAAAAGAGTATTTCGGGGTGTTTTCCCCAGACGATCTTCTTTTTATGCCCATGTCGTCCAGCTTCTACCATAAGGTGCTGAATTTTATGAAAAAAATCGTCTTCAGTAAGTTTTCCTTCACGATATAACTCTGCACAGCCGAGAATGATTTCTTTGCCTGGATGGTTTTCGTCGCAGTAGATTCCCTTCTCTTCTATGGAGTTTAGTATCTCTTGAACATTGTTGGACTTAAACTTACTCTTGGAAGCTCCATTCTCTTGTAAGCACAAACGACGGAAGGCAATTCGCGCGGCAGGCTCCCTTAAGATATCTCTGCAGCGGTCACACATACGTTCACTCGTAAATGAAAGTCCTGTACATTGGCTGCTCTGTACACTGTTCATGGATTGTTTGCCATTAACCATTATGTCCACTGCACCGGATTTGACCCTTATGTTCCTGTAAACGATGTATTGCCTCGCTTTCAATGATTCCGTCTTTAAGTCCTCTACCATCCCAGCGTGTTTGTGTTTCATATCCGCGAAGGACCGTAAGCAATCTTTTGAACCACAAATGTAACAAGCTTTTTTGTCAATGTTTTTTCTCCACAGGGCCTCTGCACTCTCATGAACAGCTTCAGATTGACGATACAAATCACGGGAAGAAAAAGGATGACGCTTGCACCACAATTCAAAGGACCTAACACAGTCTGTTAGTCCACATAGAACACAAACATTTTTGAGGTCATGCAGCCGATTTTTATAGAGAATGCTAGGTGGAGTACATCCTCCATTGCTATTCCAAAGGCACTTCAGTTCTTCGCTGTAGTTATGCGCACAAGGTACAGCATCTTCTAAAAATGATTTAAATGTAGGGACGGCTAGTCAAGAGAGGAGGTTTTCAGCAAATGCGAAGTCATCACTTTCTTGAGAATCTTCTTCGTCGCTTTCCTCGACATGAGTTTCACTTTCATCGTCATACGAACCAGGCATTTTTCCTTCGTCGCTCTCTTCTATTCCAGACTTTTCCTCATTTTCGTAATAAATTTCCTCGCGCATTTCGTCGTCACCACTCTGTTCTTCGTCTTCCATCTCTTCTTCGCACTGCATTTGGTTTTTGAGAACCACTGGAAGCACTTCTACTGGCATTGCGTCGCTTTGGCTTGAACTTTCATCACGCAATTCGTCATTACCACTTTGTACACCTCCGCACCACGTCTCATGTTGGTATCTAATTTTTGCCATTTCGTGGATTTTCTTGTTGGAGCTTTCCGTCATCTTCATGTGAACGTTTTGAGCACATTTCGTCACCACGTACCTCTCCTCTAGCGTTAACTTCACCGCTTACCACATCATCGTTCTGTAAACTATTCCATTCACCTGTACTGTTTTGCTTTTCTTCGTATTCGGGCGTTTCGACCGGGTACGAGGTTTGAATTAGCATCTGACTCTCCTGAATGTTTTCACTCCCTGCTTGGCCATTACTTATCCGTCCCTTTTTCTGGGTAACCGGAGATACTAGTCCTTCATGTTTTTGGTCGGCCACTTTCAACTTCTTCAGCTCGCTCTTATTCCTAGTTAAGTCTGGTTTACCTTGTTTTGTCCTCTTTCTTTCTGACATTGTATGCACTTTCAGGAAATTTCTTTGCCAAACGCTTCTGCACTTGCATTTGATTCGCTTGTGCGAACATTGCACCAGTGGTAGGGATTTCGAAGTTCTGTTTAGAACGATAAAATAAGTCATGTAAACTATAAAACATTTAGCACCCAATATTGAATCATTGAATTTATTGCCGTAATTAGTGAACATCTGTCACAATTTACTACAGTATCTATTAGCTCTTTATATGATTGCTACTACAAAGTTATTAACTGTTATGATTCTTTTATCTGAAAAAGTCTTGATCCCCTTTCTAAACTAGAGTTCAACATAGGTTTTTTAGGTATTTAACGGAAAATATGAAATGTTCTCGAGATTGCTAAGCATAATTGTCCTGATCCATAATTAATTGTCCTGATCGATTACTCCATGTACGATGCTAGCAGGGCAAAGCGTTTACCCACATAATAGAGGACCCAACGCAACAGTTCATTTTCATACTGTTTTCATGCTTCACAGTTAATTGCAGCAGTGATTTGATTATGAGGGGTATTACAATACCTTTTGTGAGCACGTCGTGTAGAATCAGTAGAACTCTTTTCAGGTCCTTGTTTGCATCTTGAATCAACCAAACGACTCGCCTCAATAGACACTCTTTGCTTTTTGTCGCATGACGAGGAGGTCTTCTCATGGTTGGATTTCCTGTGATGGTAAGTATACGTTAACACATCTAACTATTGTTCCTATTTTACCTGCGTATTGATTTTATTATAAACAATAAGCAGTATACCTTTTTGGTGCGCGACGTGTTTCAGCCTGGCCTGTTTCTTGAGGCTTTCTTTTGCGTTTTAAATACGCTTCTTTACACCAAGAAGCAAGCTGCACTTCGTTCTGAGTAAGTTGTATATCTAAAGAATCCCAAAACAGTGTCCATTAGCTTAAGACAGGTTGACCGGTTATCAATTAAAATGTCTTATGATTCTACATTTGAGTTAAAAAATAAATTTAAGCTGAATTTAGAAAAAAAGAAAAGGAAAACTAACCTCTGTCTGCGGCAAGCAGTTTTATGTGCTGCTTAGTAATAGTAATAATAATCTTCATTGAGGTAATCAATTTCACCGATAAGTGATTTACAAAAGAGTCCTCAAAAATTAAAATAAAACAAAAGGAAAAATGAAGATTAATATATGAATATATAAAAATTAGACTGAATACATGCTTTTCAACCGCCCCGACTCTCATGACCTCTCTACAATGAAATTTGCAGTCGCAAAGATCACAATGGACAGTCCATTCGTCTAGAGCCTTGACATACATCCCTGTTTTGTACTGTGCAATACAAAGCTTTCCCAATGCCACATTCAGTGTAAGGTCCCTAACGCGAGCCTTGAATTTCTGAAGCCGTTTTGTTTCTTCAGTGTCTCGGGGGATAAAGGAGCCCCTTCCTTCAAAGCACTCTTTCTTCAGCCATTGACGGTAGATGTCGCCGCCATCAGTGACTCTATTAAGAAATCGCGGCCTACCGTGATATCTTGGATCTGAAATCATGATTAAGACAAACATAATATATCGTATTTGCTCATGAAAGCAAAAGTGCAAATAACTTTGAGCACCGACTTCATTTCGTATTTAAAATGTAGTCGCTCCACCCATAACAAATTAACGCGGCAAGCAGGCTTTAAAACGTGACATTTAAAATTTAAAATTGTTATAATCGTGCTAGAATTTCCGGTAAAATATTATTACAAGAATACTTGTGCCGTGAAAATAAGTTAATAGTATTACGTGGCATGACTACTGACCTGACTTCTTTTCACTTGATTTTTGCTTCGTCTGTTGACTCTTATCAATCGGAACAAGAAATCGTCCAATGGGCCCTGTAACGGTTGGTGCTGGTTTCTTAGCCCGGCGTTGATTTTCAAACTCTGAGTGGACCAGGTCTGATATTTTGTTTCTATCTCCTACGAACCGGAAGTAAGCACCCGCTAAACTGAGTAAATTAATTATTTCCGGGATCATTTTGGTTAGTTATGTTGCTGTGGAGTTTCTCAGCTGAAAACTGTGGTTTATTTTTTTTTTTATCTGGAAACTTGCACAATAACATATTGTTGAGCGTTAGCCCAAATTGTTTTGTAGGTGATGAACTATGTGCTCTACCACAACACTAATTGTCAGAAAAATATTACGTAAATATTGATGAAATAAACCAATACTTGGGCGACTTTTGAAGCATTTTTCCTCGTATGATGGTGTTGCAGTGTGGGCAAAATAAATAGATAGATAAATAAATAAATAAATAAATAAACTCATAAACAATAAATAAATAAGTAAATAACAATGCGAGCGGCGATTGTCCATTAAGGTGTTCATACGTCTTTAATTCCATTTTAATTTAGAGCAATCATTGCAATCATCCCTTTGAGTTTGAGAGTCATTGAATGTTTTCTTATGATTGTTTTGGTTTTATGTCAAAACTTTCATTTATCGGATCGTATTTAACTTCGGGGTATTTAATATCCAAAAATTGTTAATCCGTTGTTAATTTGTTCACTAAATAGGCCTCATCACGGTTTTCGACGCCATCTTGACAGGTAGGCAAAGCGGTCAGAAATTACAGCGTGTTTGTATGGGAATCCGATGGCAAATAACTTTTTCCAAAATTAAATTTTACGCAATTTATGAATCGCAACGTTAAAATACTAAGTAGAAGATTGTATTCACCAAGTTTGAAGAATTAGGTTTGATAGAAGACGCTCAGTTAATATTTCTAATTTTTCATACATTTGTTTGTTAATTTTTTCCCGCGCCTTCTTCTACCCCATACAAACACTGTAATTTCTGACACTGTTCTGACCGCTTTGCTTACCCGTCAAGGTGGCGCCGAAAACCGTGATAAGGCCTACGTAAGGCCTATTATCAGCAACGCTTTGCAGCATAATTGTTTTTTTTTTTTCTGAGAAGACTTTATAATGAGAATTTCATAAGAACTAACACAGAACTAAATTATAAAATGAGAACTCTTACCAAGAGCCCTTACTCCGATGTCTTTGAGGTCCGTTTTTAATGTTCCATCCTTTAGCGACGAAAGCAGTGTGCTCCCACGCACTTTATTTTCCCTGAAAAATCCACAATGCTCCTCTAACATGTTTTGCGTTAGCCAGGTGCATATATCCTCTACTTCCCATTTCTCAAATGACTTACCACCTGACAGAAAAAGCGAAAACAGCACTTTTGCTAAGCATTACAACAGTAATACGCGTAAAGTTGGAATGCATCCGGATAATAACATTAGAATATTCACTTCAAACTCTTTTACTTACATTTCATTGATCGTGCCATGGTCGCTCCTGTTTCCTAAATGGACTTCACTGATGCTCACAAAGCGAGGAATAAATTAAAAATCGTCGCTAACCATGCACGGGACCTTGTTTGATGTGTTTATACCTGAAACGGACATGAACGGATCTGGACGTGACGGCTGTGAAGGTTGCACGTACAGTGCACGTGGTTGAATGAGATGTGGAACCCAACTGTGTGCTCACACAGTAGGATGCGTTTCTGATTGGTTTGTGTAAACCAGAAGCCGCGGCGCTGCACTCGCTGTTTCAATGTTTTCATTTATGGAAGAATTCATGCCTAACTTGCCGAGGTTAACCTAAATAAAAACGTGAAATAAAAATTCCTTCAATGTCCCGATTTTTTTCTGCAATGTCCCGGAATTATCGCGTGTTTCCCGGAAAAATTTTTAAGTGTCCCAATTCCCGGAGAAATCTCCAGATTCCCGGAACAATTTTGGCTTTGTCCCGAAACAGCGTTTGTTAGAGTTGTCACCCCCCGTAGAGATGCTTGCTTCTATTGAACGAGTTACAGAAACACGAGTGGAGATGTCTTCTAGAACACTTTACAAATGCAGAGTTATCTCACAATATCAGTTTTTATTTAGTTACGTGAAGCCAGCCATAGGTGTACAAAATTTGTATTATGGATGTTCGGCGGCTCCTCCCAGCTTCCGGCTATGTTGTCTAAACTGTGCTCAACGATTTGATTTGATTACCGCGCGTTCGGCAGTAGTCGGAAGCTGGGAGGAGCCGCCGAACATTTGATTGACGGTAGCGAAAAACGCATTTGTCTGTTGAGATTTGAATTTTAGAGTCCGCATGTTATTGAAAAGCGCAGTAAGAGATAGTGCGGGATAATACAATTACCTTGTAAACTAAAAGATAAACTTCCACCATCACTCAGCAACTTTAAAATGGCAATCAAGTCCGCAATTAATTTCGCTAAAGAGTGACGTTTATAAGTGTAATAGTTTAAAAGGTTGTGATTTAATTGAAAAAGTTATTTGAAGTTAGAATTTTACTAAACTAATTACATCACTCGCTTACAAGTTGATAGCTGATTAGCAACTATTATGATTCATGGAAAAATTTCAAGCCGTAAATGTCAAATAGAAACTCAGTTAAAACGAAAGTGACATAAAGTAATAAGTGGAAACCAGAGTTTTTTATTACCTCAAATTGGACTTTTAATTCAAATAAATGATTCATTTAAGTGAATGATTTGAATTGTAATGAAACTTAATGGTTATATTAAATTAATCAGTTCACTTTCAGAGCCTCGCAGGGGTTTTGAGCAAGGGAACATGAGCATTTATTTCAAGGGCTTAATTAGTTTTGGTTTTTAACTTGGAAAATATTTATATTTTCCAAGTTGTAGTGGTTAGACGATTTCACTCCATCACTCCTTCACTCCTGTTAGACATTTGTAATCCCGCGCGGGGGGGGGGGGGGGGGGGGGAACTCCCATATTAGAACTCAGGGATGCTCGTTTGAAAATTTCAATTTAACTCCAAAAGAAGACTAATGTGTGCGTTACCCGATCTTCATTAGATACTACTTAAAACGGAACAGGTTCGATTACTAGCCACTGTTCAAGAAATAATGGACACGCTTCTTCTTTCTTTCGCCTGCAACGCGGTGTTAGACAAGGTTGTCCTCTATCCGGCCTGCTGTTTATAATTGGCATTGAACTTTTTGCAAGAGCTCTCAAAAACGATCAATCCATTAAAGGAATTAATGTTGAAACAAAAGAGATAAAAATTACGCAATATGCCGATGACACCACCGTGTTCCTAAGGGACGAAGAGTCTGTTGAGAAAGTCTTAAGACTACTTGACGAGTTCAAATCGATATCTGGGCTAGAAATTAACACTTCTAAAACAGAAGCAATGTGGCTTGGACGCTGGAGAGATAAAACGCACACCCCTTTTAATTTCAAATGGCCGAAAGAACCTATCTGTGCACTCGGCATATATTTCTCATACAACACTGAAGATGCAAACAAACTAAATTTTGAGGAAAAGATGAAAAACCTAGAGAAAACTCTCAAGGGCTGGAAGCGAAGAAAACTCACTCTGCTGGGAAGGATAAATATAGTTAAAACTTTAGGTTTGTCTAAGCTTATATACAGCGCATCTGTACTCCCCATCCCAAAACATTTAGTGAAAGAAATTAATAGGATTGCCTTCAATTTTATTTGGGACGGTAAGCCAGCAAAAGTCAAAAGAAGTACCATTATTAGAGAAAAAAAACGTGGTGGACTTAAAATGCTAGACTTCGAAATTATGGACAAAGCGCTTAAAGTCGCGTGGACCGAGCGATTAAAGACTCCCTCCAGTGCATCGTGGAAAATAATTCCAGAGTTAGGTGTAAAACAATACGGCGGCTTAACCTTCCTAATTAACTGTCAGTACGACATCAAGATGCTGTCCCTTGACAATCTGCCAAGTTTTTACCACACGTTGCTAACATACTTGCAAGACTTGAACTCCATAACAACGGCTGATGTAGATAATGTACCAGATAAAATTATCTGGAACAACCAAAATATAGTAATCAACGGAAAATCTATTTTTTATAGTTCTTGGTTTAAGAGAGGCATTATCAATATCCGCAGCATGATGACTGAGAACAACCAATTCCTCTCCCTACCCGAATTAGAACAAAAATTTAATTTGAAGATTCCCTTTACCCTCTACTACGGGCTTGTAGCCGCCATTCCTAAAGAATGGAAGTCGTCTTTAAGAGACGCCCTCTCTAGGGACAACGACAGCGTTGAAGAGGCCACATGTTCTATCAAACCGCTGACTACACGCACCACCTATTCCGCTTTCCTAAGTAAGATGGCTACCTCTCCAACTTGCGAAAATAAGATTTTTAAGTACGGTTATACAAAAGAAAATATTCAAAATGTCTATTTACTTCCTTTCACAACCACTAAGGATACAAAATTAATCACGTTTCAATATAAAGTAATTCATAATATCCTTCCTAACCGAGTCAGCCTGTTCCGGGCCGGTATAGTTAATGATGACATTTGTCCACTGTGTAATGCTGAAAAACAAACTAACAATCACATGCTTTACAGCTGTCCCGAGACCACCACGTTTTGGGATCAGTTCACCGACTGGTGGTATCAAAAATTTAAGCAAAACTTAATTCTCAATGAAAGCATAATCTTGTATGGATGGCACCAAAAATCACTGAACAAGCGAGTTCTCAACTACGCTCTCCTCCTTGCAAAATATCATATTTTTTGCAGCAGCGTACGAGATAATAAGTTGGATTTTGACAGCTTCCTTTCACGTCTTAGAACAAAACTTAATATTTTAAGAGAAGTCTCTCTTGAAAACAAAACTTTCAACAATTTTCAATCTACTTGGGCCCATCTTTTGTGAAAAATTAATACAAAGTATTATATAATTGTTACTACTATTAAGACAGTGCGAGCTATGTTCATGCTTTTTTTTTTTTTTTTTTGTTTTTTTTTTTGTTTTTTTTTTTGTTTTTTTTTTTGGAGCTTTTAGTTTTCTCTTTCTCTTTCTTTCTCAGTCTGTGTTTCCGCCCCTTGTTAGCTATTTTGTCCTATTTTCAAGCAAGAAGTAATATCAAACAATCTGTTAAAGGAATAAAAATTAAAGCATTGTAACTAGAGCTTGTATAGGTAGTATTGTCAGTATTGTTAGTATTGTAAGTAAGGTTAGTATTTGCCAGAATAAATTATAAAGTAAAAAAAAAAAAAAAAAAAAAAAAAAAAAAAAAAAAAAAAAAGAAAGAATCCCGCGAGCATTTGTAGACCCAACTCGAGTACTCAAGAGATCAGCGGAAAACAAATGTGAGCGTTGCTTTTGTTATTGTTGCTTCGAGCGCACCCTAAAGGATGCTTTGACAGCTAAGAATGGTGACGTATCGTCATCAATACCCTAAGTGAGACCTCCTTGATTTGTACCCGAGACGACGAGAATCCCGGACCTTTTCATAAGTGAGTTCCCCCGGGTTTCAAACATCACGCTGCCCAAGGCCGTTTTACGGTCGCTAGTTAAAGTTAGATATTCTTTGAATTGCTAACGCAAGTACTAAATATCTTACTGCAGAAACGATCTACATTGAATAGATTTTCGCACGAACTATAAATAGCTCATTTATCGAAGGTGTCCCGCGTTTATTCAGGTTCAATTGTACTCGATTGCCGAAAACTGAGGAGATATTGAAAATCACAAAATTGATGAGCTATATGAAGTTTCAAATTATGATTCAAGCCGTGATTAAAAGTTTTGGACCATCAACAGACAACAGAATTGAGGAGAATTCGAACGAAGCGTTTCGCTATTATTTATACAGTATTGTAAACGAATATGAAAATGCTTCAAAGATGAATACAGACATGGCGAAATGATGTGAACAAGAAGACATTACACAAGACTGGGAGTTCAGCAGTTACTAACATCTCCTTGGAAAGGGAAGAAAAAAAGAAAAGAAAAGGAATAATTACAACGCTGAGTATTCGTATTTGGTGACCCATCCAAGCATAAACCCCGTCGAGGGTTTAACTTTGTTAACTACGATGGATAATTTGTTTCTCTCAAAAGGTAACAAAGAAAGAAAGAAAGAAAAAAATCATTGATATCGTCTGGGAAAATAAAGAACGAAAAAAATAGGAATGAAAATGAGAATCCCATTATACATGCTTTGCTGATCGGACCAGAAGCCGCACTTTCAGTTTCTTTATAATTGTCTCGGACGAGGATCACCAATAACTTTTCAATTGTGTTACATCCCCTCATGCATTCTCTTGCCGTTGCGTTTTGCCAGGTTAACTTAACCTATGCATTAAAACCTCAAGTCAGTGGCATCAAAACTGTCACTGTTTACAGACGATCCATTTTCCAAGTTGAGTGGCTCATAGCCACTTTGATTATTTACGTTTGCTGTATTGTTCAAACACAACTAAACATTGATTTCGTTATTGTTTTATCCTTGTGCTAGAATTGCCATCATAAACAAAACAGAGAGAGCTTTATAACGTTCCACTTTACTAACATGCCGCATTAAATTTAAAGCAGGATTCTTGAAAAGTGTTTGTTTTCAGTAGAGTGGTTTCTCAGAGCCTGTGATATTTAAACCATACCATTCCCAGTATTATACTGAGATCGACAGTTTTAAAACCCAGTCATGACCTCGTTATCTTTTTCTGCATTTCAACCAAAAAAATAAACCAGAACATGGTTGTATATTGTCTCAAGTAGGATCGGAATCAAGATTTTCTATCCGCTTAGACTGCTCACAGAGACGTTTAATTGCATACCCCTGTGTAATCCAGTTTGACCACGTGTGCGAAAATTATGCCATAAGTTACAAGTCATGATTAAAAGTCCTCTCCCAAAGTGTATTGTAATATTTGTTATGTATCTTAGGTTTTTTCTTCCGCCTGGTTAAATATCTCGTTCTTAAAAGTTCAATTGGCATACTGAAGAGCACTAAATAGACAAAGTAGTGATAAATCGAATTTTTAAAACATTAAATATACAATATTTTTAAAAATATCTCAATACGAAATATCATGTGATGTTCAAATATAACAATAAAGTGCTTACGGAATGGCCAGAAAAAAAGGCCAAATTAGAAAAATCATAAATGAAAAAATCAGGAAAACACTGTTTGAAGAAGCACGATTCTTGAATAAACTGCTATCAAAGAAAGTTTTTCGTTTTCAGTAATTGAAATAATCAGGATCAGATATTTACTAATTGGAAGAAAACAAAAATTAAACAACATCCATTTATAATACTCTGGATATACAATTTTGTTTTCATTTGCATCGAGAAGAAGAACAGAATTGTCCTATGCATTTAGTCCCCTTTGAGTAAGATTTAATTAAACCTCTTTTATTATACAACTTGATTACAAATTCCACAAACGCCCATTCATATTATGCCACAATCTAATAATAAAATTGAATCCCCCTGGAGTGCTGTGATATTTGTTAAGTTTGTATAACTACTAAAAATTTTAGCTGGTATAAGTACCAACGCCAAGTGAAAAGTACATCATAAGCGGTCTTAAAGGATTGCCAACGAAGGGGTGGGACTAAGGAAATCAACAAACATCAACTGAGATAACATATATACATGTTATAGCCAGAATTAACCGCGCATCATTTGCCGTGAAGCTATTCGAAATTTAAGAGTGAGCGATGTCCTTCAATTCCTCTCTTCTACCAGACAGTTGGTGCTCCTTTCTAATTACTTCAAACAGCAGTAAAAGTACCTCAGTTTATTATCAGGTAACTCTTACAACCTGTGTTGTCACCTCTCTTCTAGCACCGATGACAGTCGCAGGAAATGCGTTCATATTGGCGGCAATTGGGAAGAACCCGTCTCTTAGGACTCCATCTTATGTCCTTCTTGCTGGTTTGGCCTTCACTGACTTTTTCACAGGATTGCTAAGTCAGCCACTTTATGTTGCGTTCAGACTTGGGGAATTATTAGAAAACATTAAGATGTCCTGCAATGCTGGTGTTGCTGCACAAATCGCTAGATACTATTTTTCCTCTCTAACAGTCATCGTCATGGCAATGATAGCTGTAGAAAGATGGTTGCATATGAGTCGAAATTCTCTTCTTACAGTGCGTCGAGTCGTTATTCTTTATATCACGTTTGCAGTTTTGCTAATTGTGTTTGTCGTTTGTTACTTTTACTTGTTGTATAATACCGACAAGTCGACTTCAGTTCCATTTACTGTTCTTGTAGTTCTCGCGGCAGCATTTTATTTTGTTATAACTGTGTTGGCTTACTACAAAGTTTATCGCATCATACGTCACCATCAGAATCAAGTGCAAACAAATGAAAGCGCCATCGACATCGAAAAATACAAAAAGTCTGTATTCACAATTCTGTATATTCTTGCATTATTTTTGCTGAGTTTCATCCCCTCTGTCGGTTATATTGCTGTAGTGAGCGTTGGGGATCTTGGAAATGAATCATCGAATGCCGCAGTCGATGCTTGTAATGTCATATTATTATTTTTGTCGTCGTTTTTTAATCCCTTGCTCTACTATTGGAGGATAAAGGAAATAAGGCATAGTATAAGGGCTCTCGTTAAGAAGTTTTGCTGTAAAAAATACGAAGAGGAATGATAGTAATTCCCAATATTGTAAACAGTTTTATAAAAAGAAGCAATAGCAGAGGAACGATGAGTCAGACAGTCACGAGAATGAAGCATCTAATCAAGAAATAAAAAATACACATGTCTCTTCTATAGAATTATGGAAACACGAGTGAAACAAAATGAAAATCCTGCAATCTAATTGGTCGAGCTATCGCACACTATCAGTTTGTATTTGTTGTGAAGCAAATAATTAGAATTGTAATAGAATTTTGCTTAATTAAATCACTCGCATTTTGATTTCTACCAACTGATGGTTGGCTATCAATTATCACTCATAATAGAAATTTCAAGACCATAATCATTTCATATAAATTTCAGTGAGAAATAATAGTAGCGTAATGTTATAATTGAAAAGGAGATTTTTCATCAGCCCTATTAGGAAGTTTAATTCTTGAAAAGATTTCAGTTCCAAATTGAATGATTCTTTCAGGCGAATGAAACTTAATCACCACGCTGAATTAATCAGTTCTATTTGAAAGCCTCCCAGGGGTTTAGGAAAGGGAACAAAGGAGCGTGAGCACTTATTTCAAGGGCCGGTTTAATTAGTTTTTACTTTCATTTAAGTGTGTGTATTGATCAAACATATCAGCTTAACAAATTGATTTCGGTTTTTTCTAGACCCTAAATGCTAGAACTTCCATTATAAAAAAAAGTAAGAGAGCTTTATAATGTTCTATTTTCCTAACGCTTCGCATTTAATTAAAGGCAGGAATGACTTTTTAAGAGTGTTTGTTTCCAACAAAGTGGATTTCTCTTTACCTATTCTGTTTTTTAGCAAACTAATCGTAGCAAAAGGCACTCCAAGAATTATAGATCCACAGCTTGAAAACCCAGCCATGCCCTCCTCAACTTTTCATTGATTTTTGAAAAGAATGAGAATTCATATTTTCTATCCATTTAGCCCTCTTGCAGAGACTTTTAATTGAATCGTCTTTTGAAATGCAATTTGACGATGAATGCGAAACAATTTTAGCGTTATGCCTTTTGTTACATGCAATGATTAAAACTGAACAATCCCAAATTATTTTGTAATAATTTTGATGTTGTATGATCTTTTCCTGGCTTGGTTAAATATCCCTTTCTTAGCACAAAATGTTTAAAAATTTTTTAAATAACTTCTATATTCTAAATAGTATATAGATTTAGCCAAACCTAAAAGCGGAGCTGGCGAGGGTGTTTCAAAGCCCGATTCAGCTAACCTAGGATAAGCGAGAATTTTGATTTCAGTTTTGTAACTTTGCAGAGAGGTTTTCTTTTTATATTATTTGGCCTTCTGCGTTGAGTTTAAATAATCTCAAACTACACAAGACAAAATCAGTGAAAAACACTTTTATACCAGAAAAATTTATACCTTAGCCTGCACGCAGGCGGTTGGATGGCGGGTCGAAAAAAACGGAATTCGTGACGAGGTCGCCATCTTGAATTCGCGCGGCCAGGTCTGGGCCGGGTGCAGAGTTGACAAAGTGAGCGAGGGGAGGGGGGCGGGGAGAGGGGTGAAAAACCGCCTGCTGGAAGACTAGGCCTTTCTGAATCCCGTCCACCAGCAGACGGGGTTTCTGATTGGTCAGTGGAACAATAGCTAAGCTATGACAAAGAGCGGTCACTTTAGAATTAGTCACACATTCTAGAATCATGGCGGACTTGAAAGAAGTAGTAAGGAAGTAGTAAGGAAAGCGTTATTATTGTTGGATTTCAAGGGGAAAACGATCGTTTTAAAGGCCGAACAGGAAAAGGCTTTGTACAGATTCAATAGTCATATACCGCTCTTGTCACTTTCCATAAGCAAAATGGTTAGTGCGAATGTCGATCGAGCGATTCAAAGTTCTTTAGATTTCTTGGCGAGGAGAGAAAGGAGCGTTGTTCGGCTATTGCAGCAATATCCCAGATTTAAATAAATAAATAACTTTATTTACCGAGGGTAACACGTTACAGATAAGAACTGATAAACTCGTGGCCTCTAGGGTCTGACGATGTTAAAAATTATGAAATGGGAAAGCTATAACATATGGGCAAAGTCGTGCGATCAATTGCACGACCGATATAAGCTTACTGATAATGTAAATATTAAAGTTGGAACTATACGCCGCCAACCAACACTTATTTTATTTCTCTTTCGATTCAGATAAAAGTCGAAGACTAATCTTTTGCTTCCCGCAGCTTCAAAACTAAAGGTTGAAACAAGTCTACGATTTTCAATCGCTGCCGGATCGAAGTCAGTGTTTTGGAGGACATCACGTCTCGAAAACTGCAACACGTACTTCGCTCTTAATTAACATGAAGCATTCCAGAAAGTAAAATACAAACAAATAGAACAATCATACCTTGACAAAATATATTCTCGATCCTCGATCTCGCTAACGACAACTGTAAACCGGTGTGCGACACTTGCAGACTGCAGACTTTTTAACTAAAATATTGTATTCCATTTCCATTACCAATAGCTAACCGTAAACAGGCTAACCTGAGTGTTATTCAGGCTAACCTGAGTGCTATTCAGGCTAACCAGAGTGCTATTTAGACCTAAATGTAGTCTGTAGTCTGCAGTCTGCAAGTGTCGCACACGTACGGTGGCCCACAGGGGCAGTACAGAAATATTTATTCCAGTACAAAAATATTTATCCCAGTACAAAAATATTTATCCCAGTACAAAAATATTTATCCCAGTACAAAAATATTTATCCCAGTACAAAAATATTTTTCCCAGTACAAAAATATTTATCCCAGTACAAAAATAATTTTCCCAGTACAAAAATATTTTTCCCAGTACAAAAATATTTTTCCAGTACAAATAGAGAATGGGATCTATTTTCCTAGAGGTCATTGCGAGCTTCATTGGAGCACATGTGAATATGGCAGCTCCCTTCGCGGCTTAGGGAGGCGCGGTGGCCTCACGGTTAGTGCGCTCGACTCCGGAGCGAGCGCTCCGGGTTCGAGCCCTGGCTGGGGACACTGTGTCGTGTTCTTAGGCAAAACACTTAACTCTCACAGTGCCTCTCTCTACCCAGGAGTGTAAATGGGTACCGACAAATTGTTGGGGAAACCAAACAAATTGCTGGGAAGTCACCTGCGATGGACTAGCACCCCGTCCAGGAGGGGTAGAAATACTCCTAGCCGCTTCGTGCTACGGAGCCACCTGGCTCGGAAGGCTCACTTTTTCGCGGCTTGTTTTCGCCATTGCTGTAGCTTCAAAATCGTGGATCCAGCTTACAGGTATTGCCCGAAATGTGGCACAGAGGTTTTCCGTGTAGCATCATCCGCAGAGTCTACTAGCAACAGCACTGAACCACCGGATTCGCTGAAGACGAGGAAATTTTCTTTGCCAAGCTTCAAGTCATACAAAGCTAAAAAGGGGTCTGAGAGAAGCTCGCTTTTTCGAGCAAAATCAACAAAGAAGACAAAGAAAAGCAAACTAGAGCCAGCAAAAGAAGTCACGATTACTGTCAGGATAATTTCACATTTTGGGCACATTTCGGGCAATACCTGTAAGCTGGATCCACGATTTTGAAGCTACAGCAATGGCGAAAACAAGCCGCGAAAGGAGCTGTCATATTCACATGTGCTCCAATGAAGCTCGCAATGATTTCTGGGAAACTAGATCCCATTCCCTATTTGTACTGGAAAAATATTTTTGTACTGTGATAAATATTTTTGTACTGGGAAAAATATTTTTGTACTGGGATAAATATTTTTGTACTGGAATAAATATTTTTGTACTGGGATAAATATTTTTGTACTGGGATAAATATTTTTGTACTGGGATAAATATTTTTGTACTGCCCTTATGGCTACACACCGACTGTAAACGGGCTTTAAGGACGTTCGCGCCCAAAAACTTCCCACGCACAGATTTTTTTAAAACTTTGACTGTAGGTAGAAAATGATAAGATTAGATTAAAAACGTAAAAAAAATCGGGGGTCACCGAACTCGTTTTGAAGATAAGGCGTATCACAGACCATAGCATTTCTAGGATTTCCAGTCATTCGAGGTGATTCTGGCCGGATTCATTACTATCGGCATATGTTTAAGTTGAAGAATCATATCTAAATTATGTGTCTTTAACGCAGCATATATAGGCCTATATGATAGATCTTTGCTACATATGTCATAAAATCAGCTAGAATTAGCCTTAAAAAATACAACTTTAAGTCACGCACACCTGTAATAGGTGTACCAATTCGACCCTATTTGAGTAGTATACGAGAAATAATTAAAACTTCCCACGCTCAGATTTTTTTTGTTTTTTAGTATAATGGAAAGAATCAGAAAAGGAATTGATCTGCCGAAAAAAAGTGGGGGTCACCGAGTATCCAACCACAATATTCGCACACAAAGTTAACGCAAAGGTCATCAGCTCTATATTTTGTTGAGGTTTGGACTCCGTGCGCGCGCTTGAAAATGACGTGGCACGTGCGTGACCAATGAATAGCGTGCGCACTGGAGATGCGCAGTAGCAATGGGCGCGAACGTCCTTAATTAAACACTCGTGGGAACATAATCGTGGGAATCTTTTATAGTGTTTGGGTAATGAATTTACCATCCAAAGCAGTCCTTGAGTTTTCTTTCCTGCTTTTCGTTTTACTACTCCTCCACTTCGTATCTAGCTTTCCATTCCTTATATACAAGCAGCTCGTCCGCAAAGAGGTCTTCCCGTCGTCGCGTGAAATAATACAAATCTCAGAGCTCCAAGCAGTGATTTCACAGTTGTCGAACGTGCTCGATCGAAGTTTATTTCGGAGTCTTTCGAATCGGAACTTTAGTTTGACTCCAACGATGAAAAATAGATGATTCTTAAACAAAACCTTTCAGTCTGGTTGTAGAAACTGAGAGTTCTTCTGAGATTTCTTCCGCAAGCCTTTCAAATCCTTTCCGAGAATCTGGAACTTCTCGGAATAAAATCCCAAAGCTACGAGCTGCACGTGTGTTTGTTTTCAAAATGATTGATAACTTGTCACGGGCCATTGATTTCTATTGGTCAATTAACAATGTGTGGCACTTTGGCGGAAGTGCCATGGTCGCTGGGCTGCTACTCATGGGGAGCTGGTTTTCGAGCAGGCGGTTTTTCTCTTCCCTCCCCCTCCCCCTCCTTCGATTTTTGCGCTCACCCGCTCGTACCCGGGAGCGCGCGCCTCAAAAATCCAAGATGGCGCTCGATTAGCGAACGGAGGGTTTTCCGCGATGAAACGCCCAGTAACCGCCTGCAAGCAGGCTATTTATACCTTGGTTAACTGTTAAATCCGTATACCGACTTCGGAACAATCGAGCCCTGATTAAAATAAGTTAAATGTATAGGGTGTGCAAAAACGAAAGAAATTGTTATCCACGGTTGATGCGTGACACTCATATCAACGTTCAAAAGAAAATAGAAACAACTAAAAATAAGTTAACCTGGCTTGAGACTGCGATCCAATCGAAAACCAGCCAGCGAGCTGAGCCAGCGATATGGTCACATGATACTGGTCAGAGAATACCTTGTATTGACAGCTGTCAATAGATCGTTTTCACGTGACGTCATCACTTTCTAAAATCTTAAACTAAAGATCCACCAAAGTTTTCATCCTTATCAGGTATAAGAGGTGACATATTTATATCTGTTTACAACTTTACAGCTCAATAGCGTGCTTCGTTTGGAAACCAGAGCATTTTGAATTTCCGGGTTATGGAGGTGCGTGACACAAGGCTACGATCAAATTTGTTGAAAAATATATACTTATCTCATGATTTTGAGCCCTGTTAAAAGCTAGAGCATTAGGAAAAGTGCTTATGTAAATACTTGTTTTTCAGTACTGATAATCAGTCGCCTAGAAAGCCAAAGTAAGTTCCAGATGTTTACACTATTTTCCGGCCGCCATATTGGTGTACCATGGAGGTACACCAATATGGCGTTTTCATACTGGGCTCTGTAAATTTCTGCGAAACGTTTCGACGAATATCTGAAGTTTGGGGAAACGCACAGGGCTAAAACTTGGAGAAGTGTCTTATTTTTCTATCTTCTATAACATCACAATTTCTCAGCTTTTTCCACTGGATAGTTTTCGAATTATTATTTTATTGCGTGACAGTGAAAACGATCTATTGACCATGGCATGGAGTATTAGCTATTAGGTGGAGTATGGCCGCTATGTTGCGCGACTCCGTCGTCGTCAATCGTACGCGCCCACGAGCAATATTGTTAGCGATGATAACCATGAGAAAATAATTAATTGGATTTCATGATCTACAAGTCATAAGATTTCCACGGATATATAGTTTCCTCAACTTTTCAATTAAACCCTAGCTGTGAAAAATTGTTAAAAAATGGCCATTTTTGTAGGTTTACCCCTGCCACAAGCAACAACAACGACGACCCCAAAATAATAAGAAATCAGGATAGTGATCACTAATCGCCTAAAGCTACCATATACGCCAACGATAATATCAGGACTGACCAGCGGCCAAGCAAACTCACTCGACATGCGCTTAAAGCTCTTCACTGATATCCGTCATTACCTCGTCAGAGTCTCGTCACGCTCAGTCAACTTCAGCCATGACGAAGTATAATTTTCCCGCCACTAGTGCCCGCGCCAGATTCTCGTCCCCACGCTCCCACATAACAAAGAAAAAGTGTGTAGTAGCCAAAGGAGCGGCTCCTTTGGCTACTACACACTTTTTCCTTTGTTATGTTTAGCTCAATGTATAGTCAGCTCTGTTTTTTTACTTCTTTTTTTTATTCTTGCTATATTGTAACTGAATAAGTGTGAATAAATGAACTTGAACTTGAACTTGTTTGCTATAACTACCCTCACGATATATCTTAGAGCTAGAAAACAGTTAATGGCTGTGCTTTAACACACCAATAAAATGGGGGTCACCGAGCTCGTTTTCGAGTTATAAGCGCTTAAAGCTTAAATTAAGGGTGTTTTTAGCAGGTCATATTGTTGCTATGGTAACCTATTGTGCCATAAAATTGACAGCAACTTGTTCACCAATGATTGGGCAGCTTTTTAGTACCATGAGTTTGGTATCAACTGATACAGAGTGATTATAAAGAACCATCAAACTCGAAGTCTTGGAAGGTGGCTCTGAATCCCCTCCGTAGAATTTTTTTAAACTTTGCAAAAAGTTGCTTCTTATCATGCTGATTACAATTCGGTAATAAAAAATGGGGGTCACCGAGCTCGTTTACGAGTTATAAGCGATTAAAGCTTAAATTTATGGTGTTTTGAACAGGTCATATTGTCGCTATGGTAACGTATTATGCCACAAAATTGACAGTAACTTGTTCACCAATAATTGGGCAGTTTTTTGATACCTTGAGTTTGGTATTAACCGATATAGAGTGGTTATAATGACCCATCAAGCTCTAAGTCTTGGGAAGTAGTGGAAACTGTTTCGAGCCACCTTAAGTTGCAAAAATATCGAAGACGAATTATACTATTTATTAAATCCATTTTGAAATTACTGGTTATCCTTGAAATGTGATTGGTGCTCAGCGGTGCAATTTATTCACGAATCGCACTATCTTTTACTCTAAATCACATCTTTTTCTCAGCCAATGAGAAAGGGACAGTAAAACAAAACAACCAATCAGATTTTAAGGCTTTTTTAAACTCACCAATCACATTGCAGGAAAATAAACGACAAAAAAGCCATTGTTTGACAAATTTGGCAACTTGGTTCAATAAATATTGGTCCTAACCAAAATCTTGTTCCTGTATTTAGACTATTAAATTGTGCGGTTTAAAAATGGATCTAATAAAGTGGTAATTGAACTTCGGGTCGTGCAATTTTGGTCTGAAATCATACTTGTGATTTCAAATCGAACTCGCGCTGCGCGCTCGTTCGATTTGAAATCACGCGTATGATTTCAGACCAAATTACACTCCACTCACCTCAATTATCATCATATAAATCAACCTTCAAACATCTAATTGAAGAATGACAAGCATTTGTTTCCTAAATACCATGGGTATCACAAAGTCAAGGAAAATTTAGCTACTGATCAAAATAGAAATATACAAAGTACAAAATACCTGTAGAAGAGTGGTTTTTGGCAAAGTCATTGAGAGCTACAACGGTTTTGTATAACACGTACAATACCATTTCCAAATTGCATTGTAAGACAAATAAAGAACGTTTCGTTTACTGTAGAGAAACTTATAGTGATTAGCTCTGTATTTCGTTCCGTTTTTGTTCAGTTTTCTCGAGCAATCTCTTATTAAAACAAAAAACTGAACCAGACCATGAGTGGATATTTAACCTTGATTTTCCAAAACACGGCTTTATTCCGTTTATTTGCTGTTTATTTGCTTTCATTACAAAATTCTTAGCCCGACATTGTGCATCCTTGCTTGATATGTTGTGATTTTAAATCACTCGTAAGTTGCTTCTTCATCAGCGACAGCACGCCATCGTACAGCTCCTTAACAATATTGATGATCTTCTGTGGAATACCACAATGTTTCATTACCATCCATAGGCTGCTTCTAGGCACTGAGTCAAAAGCCTTCTTAAAATCCATAAAATAAATATGGAGAGATGCTTGCCTCTCATTTATGAAACCTTGCTCCGTTGTCCCCCTCCCTGATCTAAATCCAGCTTTGTCTTTACGAAGCCTGCAATCAATCCTGACGCGGATGCTATCGATCACAAATCTTCCCAATACTGATCTCGCTAAAACCGGCGGAAGAGTCACCACCCGCGAGTTCTTCCACTCTTTCGGGTTTCCTTTTCTTCGGTATCTTAACAATGAGTCCCCTCTTCCACTTAACGCGACACTCGCCATTTTTAGTATGACTTTTGAAATCTCGAAAACATATATCGATCATCGGAAGCTGAACAATAATGGTTTTAATTTGCAGACTGGACAAATGATTAAAACCCATTAGGAAGTGAGGAGTTTTATTCATAAAATCAACCTAACGTCATAGCATTTGTGTACTCTGCTCGTTTAATTATTTCTCGTTTAATTATTAAAAAGCGTCAGGATATAAGTTTTGGCTCGAAAATCGTTGAAATTTTGCAACAATGTTGCTGCAGCGTGGATTTTCTTTAAAAAATAGCTTTTAATCATTTAGTTAGTATGAGCTAATTAAGTTCTTATTACACCATTTCGTGAATTTATAACAGTTTTAAGCAAATATATCGTGACAGTGTCCCTTTAATTGGGGCCTTTTCCGACCACCAGATCAAACCTCCAAGCTCTTTTACCTTATCGGCTATACATTCAAGGTCAGCCTTCAGTAATTAGCAGAAATAACTAAACATCTATTTCCCAGTCAAGATTTCTCAGCCAGCAGACACACAATCCAAATTTGCACGCACATGGGTGTGGTTCCAGTTCTCATCGGGTTAGGTTTAAAAGGCTGAAGGCCCTTGGGCTTCCAAGCCAGCAAGAACGCGGTTGGGGAACCGGTATTTCAAGGAATAGGTACGTCATACGAACACAACACTTGAAGGGCCCAATGTCTTGAGACATAAGCCCTCCAATGGAATTCCTGAGATGTCTCAGGGAAAGGAAGGGAAGCCTCTCTACAACTTTTTCCCAATTTAAAACCCCTTAGAACCTCTTAACAAGTGACTGTGAAATAATGCTTGAGGATGCTCTTCAGTTTTTCATCCGTAGACGTCTTTAATAAAAGCACCTTTATTGCACGGTTTGAAACCCGACGGCTGTTTCTACTCTCTGCTGATTTGCACCGAAGAAAGAAAAGAATTGTAAAGAGTACCCATCAGTGGTAACAAATTAAAAAGTATATTTAGATTTTCCCTGAATTTAGAACCTTTAGAACCTCTTACAAACAAATGTGAAATAATTAAACGAGCACAGTACACAAATGCTATGACGTTAGGTTGATTTATGAATAAAACTCCCCACAGTGTTGATTTTGTTTGTGGTGCGTGAATAATTTGATTATTCATTTCCAGCACCTACCAGTTCAGCTGGCAAACTCGCTTAAACGGAATGAATGGTACACTTAGTTGTTAAATTTAGAACTATTAAGATTATCCCTTGGCGACCGGTTTTCAAGCAATAGTCACGAACGAGGAGAATAGAAGAGTGACGGGTGAAGAGTGCGGCGAAAGAAAGCCATAACGATCGCGAAAAGTACAAATTGTATAAAACAAACCTTTGCCATGACGCTTTTGAAGCGTTTGAAATTTCAAAATAAGCAATGGACTTCAACTTTTCGCGTTTAGAGGACAGCTGGTGTATTTTCTTAGCCGATTCTAACGCAACCGAGAGCACTCCAGGTTATTACACGGTAACTCTTACAGTCTGTGTTGTCACCTCGCTTCTGGCACCGATTACAGTGGTTGCCAATTCGTTCATTTTGGCAGCAATTTTGAGGAACCCGTCTCTCAGGACTCCATCTTATGTTCTCCTTGCTGGTTTGGCCTTCACTGACTTCTGCACTGGGTTACTAAGTCAACCATTTTATGTTGTGTACAAATTGGCGGAAATAGTAGGAGATAGAAAATTGGTTTGCATTGTTGGTCTTATCGCACAAATGGCTGGATTCTTTTTCTCCTCCTTGACAGTCATCGCCTTGACAATAACAGCTGTAGAACGATGGCTGCATATGAGCCGGAGGTCTCTTCTTACAGTACGTCGAGTCCTTATACTTTATGTCACATTTGCGCTTTTGTTAATTGCTTTTTTCGCTAGTCTTATGTACTATTGGTATTATTCAACCGAATTCTTGAGACTATTTTTTACTGTTTTTGTTTTTGGTGCAGCACTCTGTTTCTTTATCACTGTCTTTGCTTATTTCAAAGTTTTTCGAATCATACGTCGCCATCAGAGTCAAGTGCAAAATAACGAAAACGCCATCGACATAAAAAAAAATACAAAAAGTCTGTATTTACAATTGTGTATATTCTTACGATATTTTTACTGAGTTACGTTCCTCACGTGTGTGGCCTTCTAGTAGTCAACATTACGGGTTATTTCGGAATTACACTATCGCCGAGAGCAGCCATGCCAGCTTTCACCGCCATTGGGTTTACTGCGTCATTTTTCAATCCTTTGCTTTACTATTGGAGGATAAAGGAAATCAGAGAGAGCGTAAGAAGAATCTTAAGGAACTTCTGCTGTAAAGAAACCGAAGAGGAATGATAATGATTTCAATAATGCAACACTTGTTTGAGTGTTAAAAAACAGGGCTGAATTGCGATGAACATTTCAATATCAGTGCAATGTGAGTCACAGTCATGAGAATTTAGTAACTGATCACCACGAGAAAGTGCATTTAGAACTGAAAATAGAAACCTTGGAAATTTGTTTGAAAATGATGAGCATCTAATTTCTTAATACAGTGCGGACCATACTGTAAGGAGAATTTAGCTAATGATCACCAAAAGACATTGTATTTAGTAACCTGTGGAAGCGTGGTTTTTGTCGGCTACTTTACTGAAAATTACAACCAGACTCCTAAAACGCCATTTCCAAATTGTACTTAATAAAATGAGGATCTTTCCTTTTCTGCAAGGAAACTCCTGGTGATTAGCTAGATTAGATTATTTAGTTCTCTCGTACATTTTTTTTTGTTAAGAAAACTTAACCAAATTAGGAGCATGAATAGCGGTTATTTAGTATTTAAAGTTATCAATAAACGGTTTTGTTTTGTTTATTTGCTACCTTGTCGAATTGGAATTTGGAGATGTTGGTTTTTGTGCAGGGAAGAAAACAGGAGAACCCTGAGAAAAACCCTCGGAGTAATGCGAGAACCACTGAACCGACAAACTCAACCCAAATATGGCACCGGGCCGGAATCGAACCCGCGCTAAATTGGTGGTGAGCGCTGTCACCACCGCATCATCCCTGGGCCCAGTGTCTTGACATATAACCCTGCCAAGTGGATATCTGGGATATCTTAGTGAAAGGAGGCTTTTAAAGGCTGTTCTTTTAAAGGACACTGGTGTGGTGTTCTATAAAAGAGCGTTCAGTTGGTAAGCTGATTTGGGAAACTCTGCAAACATATTCATTCAAAGTTCATTTCATTACTATTTTTCTCACTGTGGCAAATTGAAACTATCCACACGAACAATTCCCGATTGTACATTTAACTATTGTTTAATCGAACACATTTCCAGTGAACTATTCACAGAATCACTGTCTAGACACTGAGACATCTTCCATGGTAACAATTTCATAATAAACGTTTTGCACAATCATTAAACCGTACTTTTCTTACTAAGACATTGCCATATATTTCAATAAAAACAGACTCGTGTAAAAATTCTTAATTTGTTAATTTACGATACATTTTGTAGAGTAAATTTTCTTCACCCCCAAGGTGGTAAAATCTGATTATAACGAAAAGCTTTGCTCGGAAAGCACACAACCTAACGTTCTTGTAATGGCTAATACACTCTTAAAACCTCGTGTTTAAAAGGGTGTTTCTGTAAAACAAGCAAAAAAGACGTTTTTTCACCAAAGGCGTTTAAAACAACGCTGAGGTTATTACGCGATTTGTAAAAAGAAACGTGTACCGTATTTCTACAATGAAAATGCTGTACATGTTCAAATGAAACGAGAAGAGACTTCGCGATATAGCAAAGGTCCATCACGACGCTATTCTCATGATATTGTCGAAAGGCTTGAATAGAGTTTGGTCAACAGTTTTACGTCGAGTGTACACATTTCTTGTGCACCCAGGATTTCACTGATCCACTGTCCAACTGGGTTATTTCATGTAGCCCAGAGATTATTGGGCTATTGCACAATTTACACATAGAGTCAAATCTAGCAATAAGTGATCTCCTTCTCCTCTTAGCTGGCCCTGTAAATGTGCTGGAAGGTGTTCTTTGTGAACTGCTTTTTCGTGGGAACGTGTTGGATAAATGCCTTGATAAAAACGGTGCGGCCTTTCTGATGTTGGGTGGGGTCTGTGGAGGAGTTGAAAAAATGGAAGTCTCAGAGAATCTCCTGGAACGTACCTTAGGACTGTTGTTGTCCAGAACACTCGTGCTGTCTGTTACTGATAGTCTTTGATGAGAAGTACCAGAGAACGAGTTTATTCTACTTCTTATCAGGTCAGCCGGACTCCCAAGAAACTGACCATTTGAACATTCTACCACACCAGTTTCCCCTTTATCTTGCTGCTCGTTCTTAACTCTCACACCATTTCTTGACCCGAGGAAATCATCAGAAAGCACGGGACTCTGATTGCCTTCACATTTCGCTAAAGAATGAAAATCTTCCTGCATACCACACTCCTCTAAGTGTCGTCGCTCCTTTCTTATGTTCAAGTTGTTTCTTGCAACGTGAAAATCAACAGCAGTGATTCTGTTACCATGAGAACCAGTGGACTCAAAAAGATACTCAGAGGACTCCTTCACCACATTTTTACTTAGTTGGTAATTATCAGCAAGTTCTGTGGAATTCGACCCTTGTGGATCTGAACAACTAGTGCTGACTTCTTGGGTTCCCTGTTGGGAGCTTTCTAAGGCCCAAGTAAGGACTTCATTATCGCCTTCATCCTGAAGTTCATCTTCCCAGGCTTCTTCCTTGCTTGCGTTAGTCGAGCTGGCAGCCGCATGATAAGACGAGTCTGTCATCTCAAGACTCGTACAGGATGCTGGTCGACCAAAGGGCGAATATCCGGTGCCACAACTCTGACTTTGAACCACATCCTCGTTTTCATTATCTCCAGCACTTGCAGAAGGGCTGCCAATGAGTATGTCAGTTTCCCAGTCAGTTTCTTCGTCGACAGAAATAGATGATGTGCTTAGATTTTTGGAGAGAAATTCTCCCAGCTTTGTCTTCCTCTGGAATGGCTTGTTTATCATCACCACTCTTTTCAAGTGGTTGGGATCATGGACAACTATCACTTGTCGCACACCTCGAGTGACAGCTGTGTAGACATGACGCCAGTCTTGGTAAATTGGGCTTCCTAGGACGTATACAACTGTGTCAATCTCTGAACCCTGTATAAACAAAATAAGGAAAATATAGGTTCTTTTACTGTCTTTTACTTTGAGATGTAGTCAGACACTGAATGGGTAACCCCCACCCACAAACTCTTGTTTGTATTGTTGAGTTTGAGTATATTTTACCTTAAATCTCCCTGGGATCGGTGAAACTGTGCATAGTAATGACGTCTATGTATGGGGTTCACGATCTTTGCTAAGTGTACTTGTTGTGGCTTTATTTTCCACAATGGCCATGCACAGGAAACCAGAACACCCTTCTGGCTTCAAGTCTATGGTTGCAAGTTAAATGACCTTCTACTTTGAAATGAATGGGTGCTAGTAAAATTGTTGTCCTCTTGACGATC
>OZ026598.1:27287321-27317321 GCA_964020085.1 Micromussa lordhowensis
ATAAATTCTTCTTGATGCCATCTCCCCTGTCATGAAAGATCTTTGGGTCTGAGCGCTCCCACCCTACTGGAAATTCTTGTTCAGCTTCATCAATGTTCTGGCTTTTGAAACCCCTTACCCCTTCAGATTCTCCAATGACCTTCCATGGAGTGGAAATGCACAATAATAATAATCATGACATCAACAAAGTTTTCAATTTTGGACAATTCAAACCATTTTTTCTCATGACATACCTTTTCATCAATCTCCATGTCACCAACCCAAGGTCTCATCTTCATTATCTCGCAGAGGCTTCGAACAATTGTTTGCTCGTAGCCTCGAATATGTGGCAAAAACACAGGACATCCATCGCTATAAGCATTACCAGCAGTCTTAGCCGCATTGATCTCCCTGAGATATGTAAGGCTTTCTTCCAAGTTGGTTACATTATAAGGCCTAGGTGTGAAAGGTACATTGTACCACTTTCCACGTTTCAATTGCCACAGAGGGACATAGGTATGGCCATACTTGTAGATCAATTTACACAATGCATTGTAAATGTACAGTGCATCACGTTGCACAATAGGCATAGTTTCAAGGAGATCACACTTAATAAATGCTGGCAACTTCACTTCGCATCCAGATATGCCAAACCTTTCCTGAAGGACAGCTTGGTAGCCAAAAATCCAGGGTTCACATTGAAGTGCTTGCTGGATGTCTTGCAACACCCCCAGGCTTGTAGACAAAAACAGCGTTTTGACATGGCGTGGAAACAGACGATGGGCAACCTTAGTAAGCTCAGGCACCATAAAGGCTTTGCCTGTGGCTAGTAAGAAAGGAAAAGGAGGATAAAATAATAATCAGTAAAGTTGGTTTCTCAACAGTTGGGGGTAAGTGGCTCTGTCATTTCCAAGCCCACCCATCCCCTTGGGCATTGGACAGGAATTTAACAGGTTGTTGGTCCCCACCATGGGCCATTTGCTCACAAAGGGCTTCCTGGGGTTGGGGCATTTGACAACTTAGCCAAAAACAAAGAATTAGGTATACATTAGTACTTTGTAAAAACACAAGCCTGGTTCATTAAACATGGGATTAAATCTACATAAAGAACATAGTTGTAAATTCTTTTTCTGACATTTAACCCACTGGAAACTAGCTCATGCCCTACTACCACCCCCATAAATTCATGTCGCTCTTCCACGTGCAAGAAAATTGAGTTGTATGTAAAGTTATAAATCTTATTATATAAAACAAACAGGGGTAAGCCTTCTGTCAATGAATTTTCTCAGTAAAGATCATCTTTGCAAGTGTCTGTCTTTGCGAGTTTGTTTTTGTCTGCAGAAATCAGTGTGTACTACTTTTGACCATGTTTGAGTCATGGGTTGGGAGGGTTCAGTGGGTTCATAAATGGACTGATAGCGGGTGCCTTTGGCGCCCTTAGTATGCTGACGTCTGAGCCCACTGTAAAAAGCAATGTAAAGGGGACATGTATGTTTGTCCTCTCAATCGCGACATTACACATTACACAATACACATTAACATAAGATGCTTTTTGAGTTATTTTTTTGTAAAAAAAATATCTCTTAGTCGGCGCGACGAGTATGTTGTGGACGGGTCAATGGATCAGTGAGTCAGTGAGAGATGTATGTATGTCACACCAATCAGATCGGATCTACTATAAACAGCCAATCAAATTTCTTGTTTTAAAAGTGAATGGTATATGAGAAGATTTGATCCCGATACAGTTCAGAACTGCCATATTTATTCTTCTATAAAAGAGGAGGAAGTATTCATATATTGGGTTTACTTCGGCAGTTTCTGTAAGTTAGGGTTAGGATTTTAGTTATGGACGAGATGAGCCTTGAGGTATGAAACAGTGCGTGAGGTAGTTGTATGCAAATGGACGAGATGTTTTTATTTTTAGTTACAAAGGTAACTTGATATTTTTGTTTTTCACAAGGAGTAAATTCAATTAGACGTCACGCATCGTTGCTTCTAGTTCTTACGAAATGTTTTAGAGGAGACGAGACTATTTCGATTTGAAAGAGTTCGAACGTTTACAATAGGTACTGGTAACGGTTGCTGTGTTCTTGTTGCGTGCAAATATAACGAGAAATTTTTATTTTTTCGTTACAAAGGGTAATTTGACACTTTTGTTTTTCACAAGGGAGTAAATTCAATTAGAGCTGGCAAATCATCACCACTTGTTCTCACGAGATGCTTGCTATTTTTAGTTACAAATGGTAACTTGATATTTTTGTTTTTCACAACGAGTAAATTCAATTAGACGTCACGCATCGTTGCTTCTAGTTCTTACGAAATGTTTTAGAGGAGACGAGACTATTTTGATTTGAAAGAGTTTGAACGTTTACAATAGGTACAGGTAACGATTGTTTTGTTGTTGTTGCATGGAAATATAACGAGATATTTTATTTTTTAGTTACAAAGGGTAATTTGACACTTGTTTTCCACAAGGGAGTAAATTCAATTAGTGCTGGCAAATCATCACCACTTGTTCCCACGAGATGCTTTCTATTTTTAGTTACAAATGGTAATTTGACACTTTTGTTTTTCATATGGGAATGAATTAAATTAGACTGTCAACGTGTCAGAGGTGTTTTTTTCTTTCTTTTTTCGGTAAACTAGTGTTGTTGTATAAAAAGGGTTAACTAAATTGTCACTGCAAACACTCCCTTAAATGCTCCTATCTTCATAACCTTTTAATTAAAAAATAACTCTTGCACGCCTTGCGTGCCTATGTTTCAAGTTAGCAGTAATGGATACAGGACAAGTTTCTATGTTGTAAACTGCCGCTTACATGCCCTGGGTTTCACAAGTTCGTAAGGGGTTATGGATGGGCTTACAAATGGATGGTCTTATGTCCGGGAGAGGGGGTGCTTATTAGTGGAATAAAAATACAGTTTCGAAACAGTGAGCTACAGCAGATATCGATATTAGGGATTTGAATGCATTGAATTTTCAGTCTCTTTTTAATTTTGTCCTGGAATGAGCTGGAATGGGATCTGAGATTGAGTATTTTCAAAAGTCAAACAGAAATCAGCTGAGTTGTAAAAAATTCAGATATCATGCAATTGTGTGGCCAACAGTACAGATGAGTGCGTGACTCGCGTGACTGCTTTTAAGAACACTGTTCAGAATCGTTGATTTTTCAAAGGACGTAAAGCGATTCAAAACAAGATAGTAGCTATAACTAACATACATTATATAAAGAACTTAACAAAAGTGCGGTATAAACTTACCCTCAGAAGCGAAGCTTCTCCGAATCTGTTCAGCGATTTCGCTGTTGATTTCGCCGCTGCCAGAGAATTCCCTCAAGTTGTCCAGCAGATCCACAAACGTCATTCTCAAATTTCTACCTTCGATAAATTCCAAGAACGAAGCGACATGCTGTTCATTTACACAGCATCCTTTCGTCAGGAATAACGACAACAGAGGTTTGTCGACTCCATCGTCACATCGAATGCTGTAAGAAGGAATCTTCTCCGGTCGCTGCGTTCTCGAGCCTGTGTTGATCTCCATCACCTCCACCATCCACCATGGCTGTGTAAACATGCTGTCAAATCGAGCACGCACAACCTTTTCCTCCGTTAGGATAAGACGCCCATTCTGTTCTTCCAGTTCTTGCAGCCTTTCGGCGACACATCGGATTCTCGATGGGCTGTACGATTGATATTTTCCGCTAGCAATCTGAATAATGTCGCGGTAATCAGGGTTCTCGAAATCGTCATTGTCACTTTCACTGTCGTCTTCGGAGTCTGCTCGCTCTTCGTTCGAATCTCTTTCTTTGGGTAAAAAGAATCCTCTAAAGTTTACCATGATGTTTAGCTGTAGCGATCACGATCATTTAATTTCTCCCGCGCAACGAATGTCTACATTTGTTTCTGTTCCATCGTTTGCCCCATAAAACCACTTCGACACTTCCTGCGAAGGCTGACTGGTTTGTACAATAAGTCCATTTAGGCGCCAGTTCCCCAGACTTCTTAAAAATAGCTCCGACTTGCGTACTTGTAGTTACTTTTCCGCGCTACTTGCACATACCCATAATCCTTTGCGTTTTGGGGGTAACCAGTAGAAGAATGTATGGTATCATGACAAAAATTAGTTCGGTGAGCTCGCAAAACCAGCTACTAATGCTTAAAAATGCACCAGAATTTACTGAAAATCATGATAGGAGAAATTTGTTTAGTTTATAACTAAATGTAGAGAATTTTTTTTTTGTCCATACATGGATCGTCTTGTAATTTTACAGACGATGTATGGACAAAAAAAGTATTTCTCTACATTTAGTTATAAACTAGTACAAATTTCTCCTATCATGATTTTGGTAAATTCTGGTGCATTTTTAAGCATTAGTAGCTGGTTTTGCGAGCTCACCGAACTAATTTTTGTCATGATACCATACCTTTCTTCTACTGGTTACCCCCCAAAACGCAAGGGATTATGGGTCATGTCCAAGTAGCGGAATTCGCTACAGCACAGTATACATAGGCGTACGAGCTCTGGGAGGGAGCTACGGAAATAATGTGATTTTTTTCGAGTAAAACGCTCATGATTCGGGCAAGGACACTTGAGAGAAAGCATTACAAACTAATGCTGTTGGCGTGATTTCCAAAACTCGTAAATAAAGTTCTTGTCGGTTAGAACTTTTTCTTTTAATAAGTTTTAGATTTTACTAGATTTAGACTATTGCCGGTTTTCACGTGACGTCACTAAAATTCAAACTACAAAACCATTGATCCTCCTAATATTTTACTTTCATGATGTTTAAGAGCAGCTGAAAACTAATATCCATAAACATCTTTGCTCAGAATGGGTTCTTGGTTTTGTGATAAACCATGATTGAATTTTTCAAGCTTTTGCGTGACGCGACATTTACATGACGGCCGTGTTGGTTAAAAAGTGACTTATTTCAGGACTTATTTCGGGGAATTTGGCTATCTGAACAGTTCTTGTATTATAAAAAGTACTATTTTAATGTTTTTGAGTTCCTCGAGAGATAAATTCACGCTTTTGTAGCAAAACTCAGTGACAGATGTTTCTGTTGGTTTCCGGCCGCCATGTTGGTGCCCATCCGGATGGGCACCAACATGGCTTCTCCATACAAATCTCTATAAATTCGGGTAAAAAGTTTCTCCGCATATCTTGCATAAGAAATGTGACCTGAATCTTGGCGAGAGTCTTTGTATACTTACCTTCTTTCTTTTCTCAGAATCTGGACTTAATCTATTGAACGGTTTTGATTTTTATTTTGAACGGCGTGACACTGAAAACCAGCAATTGATAGAGGTCATTGAGTACGCAAGCTTTGAATATAACTATTTTTGGCATTATAGCAGTAAAGTTAGAAGTGGAAAATATGAACGTTTTTGTTTTTTTTTATGCAATTTGAGTACGTTTGCATCCGGATTTCAACACTCACACATTCGGGCATTGCGTTTTTTTTCGGGAAAGAAGGTCAGCGCCCCTAAGTCCGAAGGTGCCCGTACTCCTATATGACAGTACTATCGTAAAGTGAAATGCTGCCGTACTGTAAACGTGGACCTTTATAGCAATTTCATAACTTGTTGAGACAATAGTTAATTTTTCTTCGACAACACGCGCAATTTTTGAAATTCAGCCGATACTATAGGAAAATTCATTACCTGGCGAGTGAATTCAGCGTTAAATTGCACGCGAAAACCGATATCGCACGAATCGCGAAGCGATGAGTGCGATATCGGTTTTCAAGTGCAATTTAACGCGGAATTCACGAGTCAGGTAATGAATTTTCCTTGAGTCGCATAATTGAATAAAATTGTAGAAAAAGCCATTGTAGAAAAACTTTTTTGCAGTTGTTGTGTTACAATTTGACGACAGTTGCGCGTGACGACAGTTGCGCGTGTTGTTTCGTTTTCAACTCGGAATTCCACGCTAAATACCTCGCTTCGTAAACTAATCAGAATGCAAGATTTTATTCAATTATGCGATTCTAACGAAAACTTCCAAAAGATGAACGGATTATTAGATATTTCGTATTATATCCCAACCATTTGGTGATGGTCCAGCCAATATCGATCGTTCCACATCAAACTTGAATGTTTTGAAAAAAGCCGTTCATGCGGAAATTCGCAACCCCCAAAATACCATAATTACCAAGTCGCTCCCTAAAAAGACCTAAAAAGTTCCAACCTGTTTTCTTCGTTTTCGTTTTACCTTAGCCCTTTTTATCTAAAAGGACTTGTAATAGGTCTTAACAAAAAGACAGACGTACTCCGTTCTACGAAGGAGGATAATTAATGTTTCTTCTTATTTTTGTCTTTTAGTCTGAAAATTTACGGAGTCCACTATTGATCGAACGTTAGAAGCGGACGCCTCAGCATGCACCCATGGATATAGATCTGGTATTTGTACATCTGGAGTAATAGCAGTTATAGCAAACACCCGGAGAGCGGTTTTTGAAGGGTTTGAGTGAAAGTTGAAAATTAACTTCACCGGAAGAAAATCAAACAAAAACAAGGCAAACATACAGTGGCCCATATATGCAATGCACAAATAAAAATTTCAGTGCATATATATTGATCTGAACACATTACGGACATGTTTTTGAGTGCACAAATATATATTTTCAGTGCACAAATATGTTTTTTAGTGCACAAGTAAGTTTCCCAGTGTAAAAATATATTTTTCAGTGCACAAATATGTTTTCCAGTGCAGAAATAAGTTTCCCAGTGCACAAATATATTTTCCAGTGCACAAATATATTTTCCAGTGCACAAATATATTTTCCAGTGCAGGATTGTTAAGGACAACTCGTTTCTGGGTCTGTCTCGTACTGAAACGGGAATGATCGTAGGCAACCCGCTTCTATGGAGGTTCTTCCGGCACCTAGGGAGTAGCAGGTGTTTAAGGGGGGGGGGGGGGGGCAACGCCGCGGGGATGGATGGAGAGGGACTGGTATTTTGCCTTCCTTTCCCTTCCCCGTTGACGCCTGTTAGTGGGCATTATTGGTTAACTGACAGACTAGTTAATTAGGTAGGAGAGTAGGGGTACATTTGAGACTTGTGAAAAAACTCAACAAAGGCAAAAAGATAGGGAGAATATTAGCGCTGATCTCATGGAATTATTAGTCATGAGTTACTTTAGACGAAACAATTAGAACAGGTATAAACATGTGATCAAGGGTGGGAACGTTCCCCGTGCAAACTAAGATAAGTTATCATTTCTACCGCTAATAAAATACTACTAAATTACTAAAATAAAACTGATACAAATCAAAACACCTTCATTACCAGTTTTCAACTTGACTGTGCCCTCCCACAAAAACCGTTTCTTCAAGACTTTTTACGGTTGTTTCAACTTTGCTGGGCAATATTGTAGCCACGATATGTTTGTCAGACGTCTTCAACAGTGTGTGACTATTATAAAATCTTTAAATCAGTATTTTAATACTGCTCTACTTGATAGTTCTAAGTGTTACATAGAAGTTCGTGAATTGTCCAGAGGCCGGGGTTGATATTTGTTCGAAAGGTGGATAACGCCATCCGCCGGATAGATAGCGAGGTATCAGGCCCCAGTTGTTGTTCGAAGGCTGGATAACATTATCCACCGGATCAATCGCTGTCCCCTGAATGGATAAGTGTTAACAAAACAATCCACGCTATCCGCTGGATAGTAATTTATCAGGCCCCAGTTGTTCAAAGGCTGAATAACGCTATCCACCGGATAAATCACTTTCCAGCGGATAAGTGTTAACAAAACAAACCACGCTACCCACTGGATAGTGATTTATCCGGTGGATAGCGTTATCCACCATTCAAACAATCCAGGCCTGGATAACGCTATCCACCGAATAAACCACTATCCAGCGGATAGCGTGGTTTGTTTTGTTAACACTTATCCGCTGGATAGTGATTTATCCGGTGGATAGCGTTATCCACCTTTCGAACAACCCGGGCCAGTACTCTAGATGTCGATTCGTTTCATACAGCTGTACATTTTGGTTGCGAAGGCAAATAAGCGAGTGTTAAATTAAAGTGTGATCCTCTATGCTGATCTGATGGGTTTTTCTCTTTTCCTTTAATTTGGGCAGCGAAGAGACGACGATTCTATTTTTGCATCAGTAGAAGAAAAAAGAACCTCTGGGACCAAGATCAGGCGGCCAACGAATTACCTAAGGACACTCAGTTTCAAACTCTCTAAAACACCTTTGAGGCCGAGTTTTATTACCTCTATTTTTTTTTAAATCTATAGTTAAGAAACAAAGCAAAGACACTTTAAAAGGCAAAACAAACGATGCTAAAATTATTTTTTAAATTGAAGATTTAAACGAAACTGGTCAAGTAGGCCACCGTCTCTCTGACTGAAACGTTTGGCGGTTTGTGCAGTAAGAGAATAAAGCCTAAAAACGTTTTTCAAATCATTTCTGAAACTGAAACACCTATAGTTAAAAAAAAAAGAAGTACAACTGCTAACAGCATTCAGCGCCTGACTCTAACAATGTCTCCTATATACGTTCTTAAGCTAACAGTGTTTAAAGCTCGTCACTTGTTGCACATCTTCCGTGGATCCAATATTTGTTAGAACCAACACGAAGAGGTGCTATTTCGTCTGTGCCAGGCCGAATTCGTTCCTTGCAAACTTTGCAGTTGCTTTCAAACTTCGCAGTAGTTAACGGTCTTCTTGCTCCTGTATTTTCAGGCGGTCGGTGTGTGGCCGGATCTTGCTGGGTGTCCCTTGAGGCCTGGTTCAGGGGGCTAACAGAAGTGAGGGCCGATGCTAATTGCTTAAAATGTGGCGGCGTCTGTGGTGGGGACAAAAGAACCGTGGATTCCGGATGCTTTCTCTTGCGATCCGGACTTTGAAGAACACTGGCTTCTGAGACATTCACTGGCATTTGATTTTCCAGATTGGGTTGGACACCGAGTCCATTACAAAACGCAGCATTTCTGCTGAAAGCGATCGGGCGCCCCTGTTCATTTAGATCTTGCTTGAACTTTTTAATTCTCAAATTCTCTCGAGAAATGCCAAAACCATTTGCACATGCTGCAGCATCGAAATGGTGGCTGTATTCGGAAGATGATGCTCCCGAGGCTGGTTCTTGATCTTTGCCATTGACCTGTTCAATTTAAGAGTAAACACCAAAAATCTGAGTAGGGTCAACAAGCTTCAATACCACTCGCTTTAGCTTAAAATCAGTAAAATTGTAAGCGGCCGTCACTTAGATCAACATTTCTGACACCGTAGGAACTGTCTGCAACCTCAGGATTTAGTATATACGTTTTTACATGTATGTTAAATTATCACTAGTATAGTTAGAACTTGTGATTAAGTCCAATTGTTTTCCTACGTTTTTTTTTTCCAGAATTTTCCTTGTATGTTGGTAATTTCTGGGAAATCAGCATACTTAATTGCTAGAGACCTAATCAGCCTCGAGGGTAAAGCAAGTTATGTGTGTATGTAGGGGTTTTATCAAGGGCCAGGTACCGGGCAAATTGAACGGGTGTGAGAATGATTCTGTCCACCTCGGTTTCGCCATCAAAGAGGAATTTTTTTCTTATAATTAAGTTCAGTTCAAAACGTTTTGCCCATCTGCGAAAACTAGTTGCCCTCCTGCTGATGGAACGTTAGTGGAACCTCTGGTGCATGTACGTGTGTATGTACCTCTGATGCAGAGTAGGCCAAAGTTGTGTTCTTGACGTCGAAGGGTTGCAAAGTTAACTCATCCTTACGAACATCTCCAGACTGGGTGGAAACCTGGAGGTTGGTCTTCAGTGCCTGATCATGTTCCCCGACCGAGCATCTGTTCCTCATGGCTTGTACCATATCTCCCTGCAGTTTTGTCTGACGTGTAACAGGACGAGACTTGATAGCTTTGAACAACGAACTGGGGTTGTTAATTATCATGACCTGACGCACACCTCGAGTAACTGCCGTGTACACATGCTGCCAGTTCTGATAAGCAGGGCTACCAACCACATACACAACTGTGTCACTTTCTGAGCCCTGGAGGGTAAATCAAAACATTGTGATTCTAAGTTTAAGACAGCGAAATCAGACAAAGAAACAAGTTACCAAACAAAACAATAATCCTAGGAGGCTTTGCCGTCCAGTCTGAAAAAGGTTTTCTTTCTAATCTTAGATCCTCGCTCGAGAGGAGAACAAGAGCAAAACACGGTGAAAGCAAAGCTATACATAATGAAATACATGTACGTGTAGCAGTGAAACATTTACATGTACAGTTAAATAGACAGTTCAGTTAAACAGCAGAGATTTGAAAGATAAGTCACTGAAATCTCCTCAGCATGGGATTTGATGTCTTTCATCAAGACTTGGTTTATAAGGAGGATTTATTGCAGTTACCTGGAATGTGTGAATGGTTCTTGCCCAAGCATGGCTCAGTTTGGCTGCCCTCAAATGTTTAAAATCAATCTTCATTATCTTTCCACCATTGTCGAGGCTGAACTTGGACACCTTCCTATTCCTATTGTCTATCCATTCAACAATACCTTTGATGAAGAATATTTCTCCATTAACTAACTTGACAACTACATCTTCGTACTCATCAAGACATTCAGCATTGCGCCTTACACAGACCTTGTCTCCAATCTGAAAATTTGGCTTACCACGCTCATCTCTAATGGTATGGTGATTGTAATGCAGAGCACATAGTTCATTTATGATGTTACAGTCATTTCGACGAAACGCAATGAATTGTGATGCATCAGGATCCGGCAAGACCAATGATTTTTCTTTCCCTTTTAGTACATCCTTCACAACGCGGGTCATTTTGTTAGCTTCATCATCACCACCATCATTTCGGTTTGCCCGGTATTCCACTGAGCAGAAGCCTCTCGATTCATCAAAAAGTGGCATCTGCTGGTTTGATATTTTGATGGCGTTCTGAACAATAAGATCAGAATCAGTTCGGTGATTAGTATTGAGGGTGATGGAAACACCATGTTTTCTCAGTGCTTGGTAGATATCGGCCAGAAAATTGCCTGGCTCAATAGATGGAAGTTGTAAGATATCGCCCAAGAGAACAACTTGTTGCAGTTGTGCACTTTCCTTCAGAATGCTGATTATCTTGGAGAACACCCTCACTGGGATGAGACTGCACTCATCACACACCAACAGGCGAACCTTGCTGAACTTCCAATCATCCTTACCTTCCTCTTTCCAGTGTTGAAAGCTGTATATGACTGCGTGAAGGGTGTACGAAGGCAGCTTAGTTCGCTTGCCAAGTATTGACGCAGCCTTACCAGTAGGAGCCGTGAGTAAAACCTCATCTTCAATTTCCTTTAGCTTGGTTCTGAGTTTATGAGCCTGCGCTTTCGATTTGGAAGATGACCCTTCATTTACCAGGGGAACTGGATCAGTGTTACTGGTGCCAGGATCACACTTCAAATCCAGCTTGACTTTGTTTCCATCTGTATCACTTCCTCGATCTGAATCGTCAGCAGATTGGACATTCAGGTCAGAGGAAGAGGCTACATCATTGTCAGCATCAGGTGTGATGATCTCTTCACCATCTAAACTAGCTTCGTGGTCTTCCATAACCCTCCTCTTTTTAGCTTCCAGTGCCTTGGACAAGACTTTTGATACCACAAATGTCTTGCCACAGCCACCCCTCCCTGACATCACAACCACAGGCTTCTCTGTTATAAGTTTGGCTGCCTTGACCTGCTCTTCATCACCACCAAATACCTGAAATAAGTAGAGTTGAATTCAGTATAGTATAATATGTTGTGGTTCATAATTACCTTCGCTGAGGCCTTATGTGTAGTGTGCTTCCTTCTGAATCCAGAAGTCTGGATTTGAAACCAGGCTGGGGACATTGTGTTGTGTTCCTGGGTAAGACACTTCTCTTCTCCAAGTGCCTCTTTCCACCAAGGTATATACAAGTAAATGGTACCTGGCTAATTTAATGCTGGGGGGTAACCATGCAAAAGGACTAGCATCCCATTCTTGGAAGAGGCGTGATAGCCTCATGGTAATATTCACTCCTATTTTAACCTCTATACAAGGGCCACCTCTCCACAACTGTAACAGCCAGTAAAGTGCGTCCCAAACTTCCAAAATAACCTCTCCACGACAGCCAGTTAATCACCGACTTGTATACAAAACCCCTTTTTATATTGTAAAAGGTCCCAAAATGCTTGGTACAGTCTGGTATTTTCCTTTGTTCTGGTGCATGGTAATAAAATTGCAATGTATTAAAAATCAAGGAAAATATCAAGGCATAAGAGTACAGCCTTGGCAGTGCAGGGGTGGGGGTAGGGAATCCCCTCCAGTTTGGAAAATCAAGAAATGTTTTAGATAAAATGATAATGATTATTGCCACCTTTGTTGTTCAAGCTCATGAATGCCCTTTGAATGGTGGAGAAAGTCAATCTCTTATAATCATCACTTATAACTTGTAGGTTAAGTTATAACTGATGTCACAATGCAGGGGTCGAAATGTTGCCTGTCTACCTGTCGATTTCAGGTAATTTCAGGAAGTGACAGGTAAAAAACATTCATCCCTGTCGCTGGCGACAGGTAAGAAAACCTTAGTAATACAGAATTTATTGATTTGAATAATATTTTCATCCATTTTTCCACCAAAAGTCGTTCTCACTCATACAGCTCTCGCACAGTATTTACCAGACTTTACTCAATAAAAGCAAGATGATGCAATCTTTGTAGTGCGCATGACAAAGACAACTAATGTGACTTGCTCCTGCGTTTCTTTGCCGATCTAGCGTGAGTTCGTAATATGGATCGTTTTCTGACCCATAAGTCATTGCTTTCTATCAGTTTCTTATTAATGATTGTACAACCCCAGTCGAGTTTCAAAAAGTGAAAATAAAATAATATTGTTCAAGTTGGATGTTGGTGGAGACAAGCAAAAATACATTCTGCCTGTCACAAGACACAGGTAAACAGTCTGGAACATTCCGACCCCTGCAATAGCTGTAGAGAGAAGATTTTGCACTTCACACCAGCTTGATCAGGCTTTATACTGTACATCTGCAACTATTATGCAAAAGAACTCACCACACTCATGCAATACTTACTTGTTCGTCAATTTCAATGTTCCCAACCCATGGTTCATTTGCCATGATCTCAGTAAGGTTCCTTGCAATTGTTTTCTCAAATCCACGAATATGTGTTAAAAACACATGGCAACTGTCCCCCACTGCAGAAGTCTTAACAACATTAATCTCCTCTAAATAGGCAAGACTCTCTGCCCATTTTGTAACATTAGTCACCTTTGGCAGTCCTTTGAGCTGCATCAAATGCACATATGTGTGACCATCCTTGTAAATCATCTGGGAAAGTGCGTCATATACACGCAATGCATCTTGCATAACAACTGGCATTGCTTGGAGTAGATCACAGTCAATAAAGGACTGCAACTTTACTTCACAACCTTTGAGACTAAATCTATTTTTAAGAACACTCCAATAACCAAAGACCCAGCTCTCTTTCTGAAGGGCCTCACTGAGATTTTCCAATTCTTCATAAGAACATTCATCAAAGAATGAACAAACATGACGTGGAAATAACCGATGAGCAAACCTTGTAAAGGTGGAAAAAGTGAACGCTTTTCCACTTGCTGCAAAAAATTACAATGATATATCAATTGAGACATAATATTATGTTAGCAAACATGTCAAGCAGCAAATTTTACTTGTCAGGAATGTTTCATATTTTAAATCCTCTAGAGCATATTTTCTGCAGATAACAATTAGATGGTGAAAAGCCTTACTTACATGCGACCTGTTTAAAAATTAACTTAATTAGCATTTTTTCCTGCAAGCATCTTGGAGTAAAAAAGTAGGAAATTCAGTTAAACCTATTTAACTGTATTTCCATATAGCTCTGGCCATTTTCTAAAATGGCCAGAGCTGAATGTCTGTATTATGGACATGTTTGGATCATAGACATAGAGGTTTTAATGAAATCTGGTTTCTGTCACTTGAGCTTCACAGGACTAGTTCCCACCCCCCCCCCAACAAACCCAAGCAAAACGACAACACGTCTCTTGGCAGTAAACAAAATGCGCCTTCCTAACAGGTGGAAAGACATTGGAAGTGCTATAGAGGAACTGATAGTCCTAGTACAATCATTCCTGCTCATTTTTTCCACTGAGAGTTGTCACTTGTCACTGTTATTGCCTAAAACATGTGTGAGGGGTGAGTGGTGAAGGGTGGATGGTGAGAGTTATTGCTCTTACCATTATTTGCCTGCATTATTGAGACTTAGTATCACCCAACTAGTGGACTAATGCAAATCCTGCATTTTAATTGGCTATCCTACTCGAGGACTATTAGCAATAGTCCTCGAGCGCCATCGAGTGTGACACTTTCTTTCGTTTTAGTCCCAAATAAATATTTCTTCAATTTACATTTGCTAACTTTCTTATTGCCATTTCTGTCCGACTACTTAGGTGATACTAAAACAATTAGACCCTTCGCCGTCAAGGGACAATGTTTTTCATGTCAGCACAAGTCAGTCTGCCAAAAATTAGCTTGATCCTGCAGAAAATGAAAAAATCCGCTAAAAAAGCGATATACGCCCTTTTTGCAGGAAGGCCTTCAATTGTTAATTATTATATGGCTCTGTCTCACAAGGACTGGGAATTACCAAATTTATAAATTTGATTGGCTGAAATCAAAATTGAAAGCGGTCTAGATATTCCCATCTAGACCAGCATCTAGACCAGCAGTGTTTTGCAGTGAAAAAGTTGCAAACTAAATGCAAAATCACTGACTATTTTCATCTAAGAATATTTATTTATGGCTGTGCCAAAAAGACTGATGAGAAAAAAAAAGTAAGGAGCACGAGCAAACTTTGACAGAATTTAATTCAGCTCATTGCCGTTCGCAAGCAAAATGTCAGTTAGTATAAACCAGTTACATCAAACAAACTACAGTCAAACTAAGTGAAGCGTACCCCTCAAGATTGCATTAATAAACTGATTATTTGAAACTTGAACCCGCTAGCCTTTTCAAGAATGCAATAATGAATTGGTTATTCGAATATTGAACTCGCTTGTTCTATCCAAGAATACGGCTAACGGGTTCCGTTTTCGAAAAATCAATTCACTATTGCATTCTAGAAAAGACTAGTAGGTTTGAAACCGACTAGTTGCAACAGTGAATTGATTTTTCGAAAACGGAACCCGTTAGCCGTATTCTTGGATCAAGCGAGTGAGTTCAATGTTCGAATAATCAATTCATTATTGCATTCTTGAAACGACTAGCGGGTTCAAGTTTCAAATAATCAGTTTATTAATGCAATCTTGAGGGGTATGCTTCACTTAGTTTGACTGTAAATTGTTCTTGTTTGCGCCATATAATAAACATCTTGTTAACAAAACTTAGTTGGTCTGTATGGGAGAATCTTGGTCGTGTGTACAGACATCACTGTGTTCAGTCTGTACTCATGACCTCAGTCAAGATTCTCCCATACAGACCTCCTGCTCGATTTATAAAAGCTAATTATTACATCCTGAGCATTCATCCTAACCGGAGTGCTTTTCAGCTCACCCCCACCTCTCACTCCTCGCCTCTGTTTTAGACCTGCTTCCATCATTTATTCTTGGCTGGCAAGTCAATCAAACCCAACTGAGTTTCAATCAAATGAGAACCAACTCAGACAAAAATAATTAAAAAATTGATTAACAATGAATCTTGTCACAACATTGTCAAAGTAGTTTGCGGCTCAACTCAACTATCGCCTCATGGATCTGTAGCTACTTTGACAATGTTATGACGAAATTCATGATCAATAACAGGATAGATGCATGAAAAACTGATGTCAATTTGCTTTTTTACAATAGCAAAAAGAAGGGACAACATTAAGTCAAAACGCTAGAAATTTATGATTCTGCCTGCTAATAGACCCCTTTGCGCTCTAAGGGGCATTATGGGTAATCAGGGCAAATTCACAAAGAAGCAAAGCCGATTTCACATTTGGAGATGAAACATATACTGCAGATGGAGAAACCCCTTTTCTTGGTTTACCAGAATTTTTGAGCAGATTGAGTGATTGTTGTGGGCATAGGAATTTTTTACTGTTAGGGTTCAGGGTGATAAAGTCCACAAAAAATAACATCTCCGATACTCTGATAAGTAGGCTAATGCCTAGCTCAATCGACTCAAAAATGCTAGTAAACTTGGAAAAGGGGTTTCCATATTTGCAGTGAAAGTTTCTTATTGAAAATTAAACCCAGCATGGAAACATGAAGGAAAACGTATCTTTTGCCACGTTGTTTCTTGGCAATCTTGCCCTGATTACTCATAATGCCACTTAGAGTGAAAAGGGGTCTATTGACAAAGAAAATTAACCAATGAGCGTGGAAGAATTTCTGCAGCAATTGTAAAATTGGACATTTTATGACAACTGCGTAAATTCTCACATGCTTGTTGGCTAATTTCCATTTCAATTAAGTGGACAGACACAAGAATTTGTAATTTACATGATGCATCAACAAGCAAAAGTGGACAATTTGACAGTTAATTGTAAAAAAACACGATTGATTAAAAACACGATTAATTGTAAAAAAATACGTGTGTCCTGTGAATTTTGTCATAACATTGTCAAAATAGTCTGTGGATCTGCAAACTATTTTGACAATGTTATGACGAAATTCATGATCAATATCAGGATAGACGCATGAAAAACTGACGTCAAATTTGTTAAATCGAACTCAATCGAACGTTGAATTCTGAACTCTTGATATAAAACTGGATCATTGACCGAGCAGTTCCGTCAGAACAAAAGATATTTCCGTGTCAACAAAATAACCCTTACTCCATGTCCCAGAGCACAAACTTACGTGAAAAATGCAGAGACGTTTGTATCTGCTCGGCAACAGTATTGTTGTCTTTACTAGAATCAGCAAACTTCTCCAGGTTTTCCATCAGATCCTTCAACGTAGGGCTAAGGTTGTTTGTCGAGATAAACTCCAACAGCATTCTCGCGTGTTGAGTGTGCACATTACACCCTTCCGTCAAGAATAGAGACACTAAGTTCCCATCAACCTCATCGTCTGTTCGAAAACTGTACGACGGTAGCGAAGAGGCCAGCTTTTCTTTCTTCGACGATTTAGACGTGTTTATCTTCATTTTAACCATCCACCAAGGTCGAGAGAATAAGCGATCCAAACGCCCACGAACATGGATGATACCTGGCTTCGCGACATGGCGATCGTTTTTGATTACCATTTCTTTCATGTTCTCCACAGTTTTGCGAAGTTTGCGCGAGGGCCGGTGAAGAAAGTCAAAATCTTGATCAGCGCTTTCAAAGATGCCGTCGTCATCATCGCTATCGCTTTCGAAATCGGAGTCTTCTTTACGTTTGGCGCTGTCTTTTTCCTCCCCAATAACGTATCCAGTAAAGAATGGCATGCTTAAACGATGAACATCGAAGATATGTAGCTTTAAACAGGCGAAAGCGAATTAAACATGGACAATTACGGCAAAGAATCAGAATAGGTTTTCCCGCGCAAACCTGCGTGGTTCCGGACAGCATTAGTTCATGTTGGGTAGGGTGGGGAACAGATTGAGCAAGTACCTTAGCCCCACGGGTACTGGAGACAGTTTCAAGTGACATCGATTTCCATCCTCACTGTTTTTATTTTTTCGCAAGTAGTGCGCACTTCTTTTATGAAATTATTTCTTCTGTACATTTTTGCGAGAGGTTATTAAAGTAAATAAAGTTCAAGTTTAGTTTTAGTGCCTGTACTTTGTACCCACCCCAGAGGATTTTTTGGCACATTCCCTGCGACAGGAGGAAGCATGACTGAACCAATACAATGATTTCCGTTTGACGTCAAACGACGAAGTACTCGTCAAACATTGATTGACCTCTATAACCTGAATTAGTGGGTACAGGTCTAGGCAGAAATCAATAATTGAACAGTTATTTGGTTACTGAGAGATGATAGCAGAAGTTTGAGAGTTATCTGCAAGATTTGACCGGTTTATCGGTTTACACGAAACTCTCGAAAAGCTTCTAAATTCGAAAAAATTGTTCCAGAATACGTCACGCTGTTCGAGTACTGGCAAGGAAGAGAAACAAGCTTATCAATAATGCCAAGACTGGTTATCTTCGTCTTGATTTGTTTGATGCTTTTCCCGGAAGAAGAAGCATGGTTTGGAAGGAGAAGACGCCGACGATGGACTCCTCCTCCGCCACAACACTGCACTGTATCTGGTATGTTGTAGTTAAGCTGAGTTAAGAACTTGCATAAAGAACTTTGCTTAAAAAATGATGTACTCGAAACTGAAGATAATCATTTTATTAGCCAGTAGATAAAATTAAGATTGAAACCTACGTTGGCAACGGTTAATGATAGGATTTTTAACAAGATATAGTTCAGTGCAGTTGTCAGGCTGTCAGGCAGTGCCATATTTTTTGTTCGACGCTGAGACAGCTTGTCCTAGCTCAGCTGTATACGAACATGACGATATTCACAAGAACTTTTAGAACATAAGATATATTTACAAATAATCTTCATGTATTTTATTGGGATTAAATGTTCAACGTGACGTGGTTTTTAGTTGTTTTAAGCATTGAAGTCAAAATATGCGCACGGAATAATATAACAAAATGACGTGTGTTGTTTTTACGGATGTGGTGAGCCATCTTCACGATATATTTTGTGAGTTCTTTTTGTTTAAATAAGCTCTAGCGGAAGTCTTTCAATTTCAGTGATAAAAAGCTGTCTTTTTAAAGAACTTTGCTTAATGATGTCCTCGAACTGAACATAATCATTTTATTGGCCAGTAGATAAAATTAAGATTGAAACCTACGTTGGCAACGGCTAAAATAATAGTATTTTTAACAAGATATTGTTCAGTGCAGTGCAGTTGTCAGGCAGTGCCATATTTTTTGTTCGACGCTGAGACAGCTTGTCCTAGCTCAGCTGTATACGAACATGACGATATTCGCTAGAACTTTTAGAACATAAGATATATTTACAAATAATCTTCATGTATTTTATTGGGATTAAATGTTCAATGTTGTTGACGTGGTTTTTAGTTGTTTTAAGCATTGAAGTCAAAATATGCGCACGGAATAATAACAAAATGACGTGTGTTGTTTTTACGGATGTGGTGAGCCTTCTTCACGATATATTTTGTGAGTTCTTTTTGTTTAAATAAGCTCTAGCGGAAGTGTTTCAATTTCAGTGATAAAAAAGTTAATTGTCTTTTATAACACGCATTCTCATTGGAGGACTTAAGTTACTAAGTACTTTGTAAAGATGTTACAAGCTAACTACGTATAGGAAAAAAATCTACATATGGAAACACTCGTCAAAGTTTGAGAGAACTCTAAAACTCTGTGAAAACACTCACCTGTTGCCTCTGTTCGGTCTTCCCTTAGCATTTGTCGTTCTCATAAACTTCTACTCGTGTTTCTACAACTCTATAGAAACATGAGGGTGGTAAAGGCTATATTTTTGTGATTCGTGAATGGCTTAATTTTTTCCTCAAGAAAATGTGAAATGGCTTGTTTTTTTCTCGTGAATCGTGATTTCATTAGAAGCCATGAACCATTATTTTCCAAAAAAATTCTCCGTGAAATGATGTGCTTTCTATTATTTTCGACAGTAATTAACTACATGTATAACAATATTGTGTAACCGTGACAGGGCAATATCCTTCTTCATGCTCTTGCTTGGTTTCTTTATGAAGACATTTGACAAGGCTGTGCTTTGGGCCTAACTTTTCAAATATCACAATTTACGTAAGTTCCTGTCAAAAAGTGCCATTTTTTGTGAAACATGAAATGCCGATTTTATTTACCTGAAAGGACCAATTTATTTTATGTGAGACGTGATCTTTACCCGCCTTTACTACCCTCAAACTTGTAGTTCTTAAACAAACGTTACAAATGGTTTTATTAGTGAGTGAAACAGGGAACTAGAAAATGAAAGGGAACGATTTTCATACACCCCCATACTTATTTATGCATGTAATTTCTATCACAAGTGGGGGTGTAGAGAATTGAATAAGAGACAAAATTCTATGCCTTGCATGTCCGCATCACCGCCGTATAGCTAGTAACATGCCAACCGAGGCACTTGCCTCGGTAATTTCTTTCACTTTTGTCACTTTTAATAAACACTCTTAATACCTAGGAAGAGAACTCAACCATGGACAGATTGTTTCAGTCATAAGTCTTCCATGGATATTGCCTCAGTCATAAGTTTTTTCTGGCTACGGCCTGCGCGTATTTAGTCCCGATGTAAAAACCTGCCTGTTGCTTGGATAGTACATTCCAGACTAATTCTTGTCTTTACATCAGGTTATTTATATTTAAAACACATAATTTACTTTTTGTTTCCTAATTAAATGCATGAATTCTTTTCTCCAAATAGCACAAAATCAGCATTCATTTTGCTGAGAGACCAGTTGCATGTCATAATCAAAGTCAAACCCACTTAAAGCAACAATTTCTTGTTGTACAGGTATGTGGGGGTTTTGGTTATAAACGAAACAAACATAGCCTTTTAACACCAAGTGTAATCAGCTTCGTCATTTCTTTGAGTAATTTGAATACATTATAAGAGAATGCAATAAGGAAAAAAACACTTAAGTCAATCTTTTGAAAAGTTCACTGGCTATATTCCAGAAGACTGATCAGTCAATCAAAACTGATAAGTGTTAACATTTAAGAACTTCTTCTGAAATGTTCTTTTTGTTACCATTAACAGAAGGATCTATTTGTGAGAATAAGCACAATAAACCTGAAACATGTTACATTCCTGTGACTATTAAATAAACAACACATACATAATGTGTAGGTTGATGCTTAATGTTAGAACACAAATCCATTCTGCTTAACTGCATGGTGGTGTCAGTAATACACTCAAGTTTCATAGATGCTTGTAAATATGATCAGTATAGTAGTGATAATAATAATAACTTTATTTAAGTGTTGTATGTATTTACAGCTGTAGCACTGTTGTTGCTAATTGGGGATACACAAGTATTTCAAATAGAACATAAACTGTTAAGAATCCCAACTGGTGGGAGACTGGCCAGTTAGCTAGTTACACAATGTGGTCGAACTTGAGACTACAAACCCAGAGTAAAAGTGGTAGGATGAAGGATTTGAATCAGGGACCTCCAGATTTCAAATCCAGCGCCCTAAACCACTCGGCCACACCACCTACAATGCAGAGGTTAAGAAGATTTCCGCAGAACATTCAAGCAATAATGGCAAAAATTATGTTACCAAAACAATGTCATGACATGGTAATATTTTGAAATACAATTAGGAATAACTTGTCAAGACTTTAGCTCTTAAACTGACCCTCTGAGGGAAAATTATATGTTGTAATATATATATCTCTCTGGATTCGTAAAAACATGGCTACAGAATTTGACTTGTCATTGATAATCTTGATACAATTCTGTCCTAGAGCTAGCTTTCCACAAGGCTTATCGTAGCTCAAATAAAAGGGAATAACTCTCCCTTATGCCTTTTGAGGCCAGGAAGACTAATTTCACCATCTTTTCGTTGAATCAGGAATTGTTCAATTTAATTAAGAGTGCTTTTAACTTGAAATTGGAGTCTAAATCAACACGAACGTACACTATGTCAAGACCGCGGCGGAGAGCTTATCTATAACTTTCTAAAGGCCTGCATCGTCCTAAATGGACTGAACAAGAGCTTCCTACATCGAGAATCGATTGAACTTCCACCAAAATAAGCCATAGTTAGCAGTACTCAACATGTTGTCGTTACGTCAATTATCGCCCGGAAGCCATGCAAATAAATTTCTTCCGGGCTGGCGAATCACAGACAGTTCTGATAGTTAGCTAAGCCAAGAACGCCTAGAATTGATAAAACAAGGAAATTCTACTCACGATCAGCGTTCGAACTCATGTTCTTCACTCTGCTCGTGGCCATGCTTTGCTCGCTAATAGCAATGTCCGGATGAACTTGATTTTTGTTGAGCGTGGAACGGCAGATCCAGATTTCAACGGATTTTTTTCAAAGTCTTTAGCTACATCAAAGTTCAGAGCAAATAACGCCAACAGCAGCTAGAAGTGTCTAGTCCATTGCATGTCTAAGCCCTAAATTGATGTGGCTAAAGGCGCTTTTTGCTGTCTAAAGCAAGAACAACATTATCGCCACAGTGCTAACGGCCCACGTATAGTACGGAGCTAAATGACGTCCCATTTTCAGTGGGCCCTTCATGTACGGTAGTGGACGACGCTTGCTAGCAAATCGTTAGACTTGCACCTTCATTGGACTTAATGATGTCCTCTGGCAGACTTCCTTTAGACAGCAGTCATAGAACGCTGGTTGGTTGGCTCCCTCTCAGAGTCACCCCGTGAACTGAAATTCAGAGGAGTGTAACCTGGGCTATACTTAACAACGACTGACAAGGGGAGGCAGGAGTGCGGGGGGTACCGATGAATAATGAAAAAAAACTAGATGAATAAACGAAACATGCAGCAAGAAGTCCTCTACACTTTACACTAGGTACGATTTTACAAGCTGCTGCCATAAGGAAAGCAAACGGTTAAATAAATAAATAGAGAATGAAGAAAAATCAATAAAAACCGCTAGATGTCATTAACACTGCTTTCATAAATCCAGACATATATTTCAACGGATTAATTAAATTGAACAATTCCTGATTCAACGAAAAGACGGTGAAATTAGTCTTCCTGGCCTCAAAAGGCATACAGGAGAGTTATCCCCTTTTATTTGAGCTGCAATAAGCCTTGTGGAAAGCTAGCTCTAGGACAGAATTGTATCAAGATTATCAGTGACAAGTCAAATTCTGTAGCCATGTTTTTGCGAATCCAGAGAGATATACATATATACAATTATATATAATATATATAATATATGAAGATATTATCCATATGTTCAATTCAAAACAGATGTTCCTCGTTAATTAAAATAAACTAAAAACACACTGCATTCTTAGGAGGTTTGACATTGACTTTCTCGAGAATGGTTTGAAATTTATTTGTGGGGTCACTTAGAGAAATGAACTAAAGTGAAGTGTTTTAAATAGTATTCTAATAGTTACTGAGCTATGAGTAGATTTTTGGTAAATAATTTTTGCACTTATTGCTTGAACTTTGAGCAGAATCTGTGTTAAATTCTTTGTATTACATGTAGCTTTGTTATTGGTTTTTTCAAAAACTGCATCAATCTATTGGAGCCTCCACCGAAACCCTAACCTAATCCCTAACCCTAACCCTAATCTAACCCTAACTTATCCCTAACCCTTACTTTTAACCCCAACCCTAATCCTTAACTTAAACCCTTAACCCTAACTCCCAGCCCTTACCTTAGATCTAATTTCCTGATTGACTAACTGACAGAGTTAAGCTAATTGCAGTGAAAATCTTGCTCTCTCAGATTGTTATATCCTTATCTTGGAAAAACCCAATATCTCTATCTTTGTTATCAATAAAAAACAGTCAGTTACCCCATAGCAAATGAGAAAAATATTTTGGTGCAAAATTACCCAGGTTAAAATATTGTACCTAGTGAAAAATTTAATTTACCTAAGAAAAAAAATTACCTGCAACATATACATGTAGTAAGTGCATTTTGCTGATTGCTTTCCAGGCTGGTCATCATGGAGTCCCTGCTCTCAGAAATGTCATATTGGTACCCAGAAGAGAACACGTACTGTTATTACTTCTGAAAGTTGGGGTGGCAGCTGTCCATATGCTCTTACACAAACCCAACAGTGTGGTTCAAACAATGGAGGATGTGACCAGTTTTGTAACAATGGAGTTTGCTCTTGTCAGACTGGCTACACTCAATCAGGTACTGTAGACCAGTGACCCAGCAATGCATCCATAGCATGAAAAAAAAAATCATATCAATGTCTTTTTAGTCCTTGTTAAAGCAATGTATGTTTTGCTTGTCCTACATCTTTACAAACACCTTTATTTATTTAAGTCAGGGTAACCCATGAAGAGTCAAAGCTGACCTAGATCTACTTATGTGATTGTGGATAAAACAGGGCAAAAATTTCTTTGATATAGAATAATGGAAATTTCTTTAATTTGATGATATTTTTTGGTTGAGTTTAGTATTAAAGTTTCAACAAAATACTGTATTCGCTAATTACTGTTTCAAGAATGCCAATTGCTTGTAAGTCAACTTTTATTTAATATTCCTTTGTTTACTAGGTAAGAAGTGCAATGACATCGACGAGTGTGCATCAAATGGAGGACTGGGTCCCTGCAGTCACATCTGCAAGAACACAGTTGGCTGGTACAACTGCGAATGTCCCACAGGCTATTATCTTGGCACTGATTCACATAACTGCCTTGCCTATGATTGTGGTGATCCTACTTCTCTGTTGAATACATGCCCATCAGATTCCTACAGTGATCACTTCTCCTCTGTTTGTGCTAGTGTTACAGCAAGCTGTTTGCAAGGAACGTCCTACAATGAACAGTGTTCCCTCACCTGTCCTCAGAACTATGCACTAGCCAAGATCACTGCTCAGCCGAATAAGAAGTTTGGAGAGGATTATTCCAGTGTCGACTTTTCACTGGTAATTTCTAGCATAACTTGCCAAAAAACTGGCCCAGCACATATGTCTAATGTCTGGGATGTGGGGGACAATGAGCTCAGCCAGTACTATTGTAGACGACTGAATGATCCTCCTGCTGAGTTACATCTGAATGGTTCTGTTCTTGCAGAGCATTCAGCCATCGGGACCTTCATTGGAGCACTAAGTTCCCAAGACGTTCAACTGGGACAAACATTTATGTACACAGTCCAAAGACCAAGTGCACTTCTCGCAGTTCAGGGAGATAAGTTAATCAACATGTGGGATAATCCTATACTGAATGGAAATGTCTCCTTAAATGGTGGCATTTTAGAAGTGACAATCAGAACAACAGATGATGGTGTTCCCCCCATGTGGCTCGAGAAGACATTTCCAATCACAATTCAGAATGTGAATGACCCTCCTGAGCAGGTCAACTTGTCTAACACTGTGGTCTATGAGAATGCAACTGTAGGGACAGCAATTGGAGAGTTGACAGCTGTTGACGGAGATGACCCACCAAATACTGATCCACACTCAAACTTTAAATGGGTGTTAATTCATGATGGTGGTGGAAAATTTGGTATCAATGTCAACAAGATTGTTGTTTCTCAGAGTTTGGTTCCAGGATTGTTTAAGATAACTGTTGATTGTTCAGACTTTGGAGTCCCAGTGGAATCAACCACACAAGAATTCATAATGAATGTTATGAATGTCAATGATGTTCCACACTCTTTACAACTAATCGGCACCACTGTACATGAATTGGCACCTGTTGGTACTGTTGTTGGACAGCTTGTGGTGATAGATAAGGATAGCGATGATGTGTCTTTTGACATCAGCCAATCAGATGCAGCCACACTGAATAAGTTTGAAATTGGTGACGTCAGATGCATACGTACAGGCCATGGACTAGACAATGAGTGCAAAGTGAATGTTGCAGTAAAATCTTCCCTAAATTATGAGGACAAAGCGTGGTACAGGCTAAGTGTTCAAGCCAATGATTCTTATACACGGGCATTTAAGGTGTTTAACATCGAAGTTATAAATGACAACGAGCCTCCAACTGCTATCAATTTGATGGGTCCTCATTTTGTGATGGAAAATGCTGTGGCAGGAGCTGTTGTTGGACAATTTTTGGTATGTAAAAATCCATTCCATAAATAGTTTCTGTGGCTAGGGGGATTGGTATGGGTTGCACTTGGCAAATCCGCAACATTTAGAGCAAGCAAACTCCTACCTGTGCAGAGTTCCCTCAGACCAGGAAATAGTCATGGAAAAAAAACAATTCTTCAAGTTCGGGGAAAAATCAGATCAGTGAATTTTATTTTGAGTCAGGAAATTAACATTTTGAAGAAAAGCCAGAAACTGAAATAATTTAACAAAGCTGATCACACTGTGATCTCAGGGATATTAATCTCTACTTAACAAAAAACCTAAAATCCAAATTTTGCAGAATTCCTGGCATTTTTGAGCTTGCTTTGGATAGATTTCCCAAATGTATCACAATTGGACCCATTTGACGAATTTAGTCACATGATACATGTAATCCCATTGACTACCAGAGCTTTTTGTCAAAAATGCACATTTTGGAGATTTTCAGCCTGCATATGAGCCAAATTAGATCCGATCTGCTCAGTTTTACTTATTTTTATTATTGCTAATATAAATATGTTACAAAATAACCTATAAACCATCCGTAACCTATTATTAATAGTTACATGTGTACTTACAATTATTGTATAGTTTATTACAATACACACTTTGATTAATAATTGCAGGTGACTGATCCAGATAATGCAAAGTCATCACATCAAAGACACACATGCTTGTTTGATGTCAGTCAACCCAGTGATGAAAATTACTTTATCATCAGCACAGGACTGGTGTTGAAAGTAAAAGGAGCTCAACAGATTGATTATGAGCTTTTGAAAAGTCTTGCTTTCACTGTGAATTGTACTGACAGCGGCAACCCACCACGCTCACTGTCAGCTGTCTTTGTTATATCTGTGAAAGGTAAATAGTGACCTTATCACTGTTATTACATGTATGTGCTATTTAGGTAATCTATGTTCAACATGTTTCATGCTAAAAATTATTTTGAATCTGATCTTCAGCTTTAAAATTGATGGTAATATTTAGATTTAACCAAACCTAAAAGTGGAGCCCCCTATAAAATAATATATCAGGGACCTATGAAGAGAAGATTGTGCAAGGAATATCTTGGAAGAAAGGTCAATGCACCAGGGATTATTAGTGCCAAACTTCTACCTTTGTATGTACCCCCTCCTCCCCCCCCCCAGAGTAATAGCCTTACTTGAGCCTGTGATCCAATCAAAAACCAGTACCTGGGTCAGCTTGAAAAAAACACTCAACCTCGATGAGTTCATGCAAAATGGTCTTGTTATACTGGTCACGAGATACCTTATTTTGACCGCTGTCAATTGACCATGGTGCTCTGCTTTAGCAGTCCTTTGGCCCAGCAGATCATCTCTGCGATAAAAACTTTTTAATAAATTTAATTTTCGTCGACCTCACCTATAATCTATTTAATATCATTCTTCAGATGTCAATGAGCCTCCTGTTAACCTGACACTGTCTAGCACAACTGTTAATGAGAATACTCCCCATGGTACCCCTGTGGGTAGCCTTTCATCAGATGATCCAGACCAGCCTGGAGGTGTTCATACCTACAGCATTGTGGGCCCAGCTGGTGTGCCATTCAAAATTGGTGGGACTAATAACAGAACACTTTTAGTGAATGGTCACTTGGATCATGAGACAAATCCAACAAGCTTAGTCATCATCAGAGCTAGCGATGAAGGAGGCCTTTTTATGGAAAAGACCTTCAAGATAGCGATCAATGGTGGGTTTTATGCTGTAGTCATTTATCTTCATACAACTTTCTCAAGTGTGCCAGACAATGAGCAGCACTATCTACACATTTTGTAGATCCTCAAAGATGATTAATTTGTTCTTGTAATATTGCATAAATCTATCTGCTTTGTTGTAATTTTTCTTTCATTTTCTTTCAACTCTTTAAGAATCATTATTGCTGCTGGGTTCTTCAAAGATCTTGACAAAGATCCTTAACGCACTGACACCTGCATAAAATTGCCTGTGACCCACCCCTAATTCCCTGGCACATTTTTTAAACCAAGTTCTTTGAAAGATCTTCCAAGGATTTTTTGAGGATCAAGCATATTTTAAATCACTTACATTTACATTTTTATCAACAGATGTGAATGATCCACCCAGCAACCTTACTCTTCCCACACCATCATTAAGAGAGAACAGTGCTGAAAGAGTGTTGATTAGCTCCATAATACTCACAGACCAGGATGGGGACCTTCCCTCCTGCAGACTCTCAGACAGTGCTGGTGGGCGTGTCAAAGTTGTGGGTACCAATCTGGTTGCAGGACCCACTAAAACAAACTATGAATCCAGTGATATGCCTTCGACAAAGGAGTTTAGTATAACATTAAATTGTTCTGATGGACACGGGATGTTTATTGCAAAGTCATTTCTTATCAAAGTTGTTGGTAAGTGGAAGCAGAAATAGTGTGCAGTGTAGACTATTGTATTGTAATGTGCGTTTGATTAAATTTTTGTTAATTTGTGCAATATAAGTGAATAAATTATTATTATTATTATTAAAGAATGGCAGTTATCTATTTTGGGAGTTAAAGACACTACTACATGTAGACGTTGGAATTTTACCTGCCAGTTTGGAAAGGAGTTTGGGATTGAGAGGTGCTCATTCAAGATGTATATTTTTTTGTGTGATAATTGGTTGATCACTCAGTGAAAAATATAAATCAAAACAAGTGACTAGCTCTTCTAGAATTTTGTGGTGTTTGACCACAAACTTTGCAAGTGGCCATTTTCACATTATATCAAGTGCACTAGTTGTAATGCTGTAGCTGGTAACATGAATCCGTATTTGCTGTCGTTCTGTCAACCGAGACGACTAAAAAATTATACAGACGACCAAAGTAATGTGGTCTTTGAGTTCCTTACATTCTGACCACTTGTCATCCATTTGGAACTTTTAGAAAAAAGAGAAAGATTTGAAGCTTTCTTTCACGATGAAATCATCATTTTGGTCCACCATCTTGGATGATGTGGTATTCTCTATAATCATTGCAGGCTCAATTTTCATTTTGTCAACCACTGATGCTCTGTACTGCATCTTCATCTGAAAAACACATACTGTTCAGTTGCAGTTTTTCCCTATTGAACGGGCAAATAAAATTTTGCCAGGGCAAGTACTGTAAACACCCGCAGATAAGCCACACTCACAGACAAGTTTTGAAAGAAATCAAAATAAATCGAAAGTGGAGTCTTGATAAAGATTCTTTCCATGTACATAACATTTCTTGATTTACTGAATGTAAAGCAAATAAATTCATGATGTACTGAAACTCAATAGCATTGAAAATAGAGAATGCTTCAAACTGAAACCCTTACCCATAATTAATTTTTAGTTCTCTAATGGTATAGATATGATGTCTGCCAACTTTAAAATAAGTTTGATCTTGCTCAGGTTTTTTTTTTTGTCATTCCTGCCAGTTTTTCAGTAGAATTTTACTTACAACAACAACAAGATTGTAGCTTAGTAGTCACATATTTCACCAGGAAATGGAGTACTGGACACAAGTAGCTTTCAAAGCACAGCTCAGTGCATCAATATAATGTAAACAGCTTTCTGGTGGAATGGAGATTCCCTGCCAAGTGACATTTAGCTGCTCTGGAATGGCAAACTTAAACTGGTTAAAATATTTTTGAACAAAGATTTAATGCTGTTTAACAGCAAGCAATGTAAACTTAAGCTTATGAACAAAAATTGCTATTTTTTTGAGCCACCAAACTTGTAAAAGTATTAATGATCGATGCATACTCTGATATTATTAGTTTTATGAAGTTCTTATCAGTTTGCTTTAGAAACTTATAAATTTTTTTATGAAAAGTGTTAATTTATGCAAATGTATGGCATGTTGTCCAGATGTTCTTGCAGATAAGCTGCATCCCCGAGTTTTAGAGAAAATTTTGAGTAAAGAAGTGCAGCTTATCCACCGGTGTTTATGGTATGTCATTTGGCATACTTGCCCAGCTGACAACTTGGAAAAAAAAACAATATGGATCCCTGTGGTAACAGATGTAAAGTAACGTATTGATTTGTTGTTCTAGATGTCAATGAGGCCCCATCAGAAATCAAACTGAGTGCCACCTCTGTCCGTGAAAATGAACCTGATGCGATGGTTGGTAAAGTTACAGTTTCTGACCCAGACAAAGGACAGCATCATGAGTGCACAGTACAGGATCGTACTGTTGATGTGGGATCAAACACAGGGATACCAAGTCAGTTTTTCACTGTGGATAGCGCATTAAACCTCAAGACGTTACATGGTTTGAATTTTGAAGCTCGACACAGCTTGGATATCATGATCAACTGTAGTGATAATGTGACAGACAGTTTGTTC